>VWZD01007398.1:1861166-1891696 GCA_013396695.1 Sakesphorus luctuosus | reverse complement strand
CACAGCCCCTGACATGGACACACAGCCCATCAGATTTTTTTCCCTGCTTTGTGTCATGATCTACAACAACAGCAAGAAATCCCACCAGGACCATCCAGTCCAACCCCAGCCCTGCACAGACACCTCAACAATCCCACCCTGTCCCTGAGAGGACCATCCCAACACTCCTGGAGCTCTGGCAGCCCTGGGGCTGTCACCAAACCCTGGGGAGCCTGTTCAGTGCCCACCAGAGGAAGAGCCTTTCCCTGAGATCCCACCTGCCCCTGCCCTGGCACAGCTCCAGCCATTCCCTGGGGGCTGTCCCTGTTCTCACAGAGCAGAGATGGAGCTGCCCCTCCGTGCACCTGAGACAAGAATTATCCTCATATCCATCTACTCAGACCACGATTATAAGTTTAGCTGCACAACCACAATAGCAGACTGGCCTTATTCTACCTCATTTTGTCATCATTCTCATAAAATCTTTTCTACATGTAACTGGTAGATTGTATTAATATTTCAAAATCATTAAAGATTCATTTGGGTCTGTGTTAAGATTCAACATTTATTTCCCTGTGTCTTCTGGCAGTGCAAGGGGAGGGCACTCTGGTTGTGTCAGCAGGAAATACAACCTGGTGTCCAAAGGTTGCTCCAGCCTCTATCCCTCCTCCATGTTACAGGATTGGGAGTAATTAAAGTGTCTTTGCAAACAAGTGGCTGTTGTTTTATAATCTCCATTCCAAGGGTTCAGTTTCCAGCAGGGTCGTTACAGCCTGTCGTTCTGTGGCCTTATCAGCAGAACAAGCTGCTCTTGTTTTTGGATTAAGCATTAAGGCCCCATCCAAATCCCCTCATATTTGAGAAGAATGTTTTCATTTTCCTGGTGGATTGGGCATTAGATGGATGGCAGGGACAGAACAGCCCCTGGACTCGGAGAGCAGGTGAAGGTGCAACTGGGAGAAAACTGACCTACTTCTTCCTCTGACATATTTATCCTTGAGATAAATAATGGAGTCAGTTGTTAAACACATCAGAAACAAAGTGTACTCTGAAAAGGTACCAGACTGACCCACGCAAACAAGGCAGGGATACCTGGACTGCTGAAACACTCAGAATAATAATAATTTTTTTAAAAAAGTGGGAAAGTTTGGTTCAGGAAAATGAATATACATAGGGAGGAGTCTGGTGGTAAGAACACTCTCCTTTGCCTGCATGCAGGATCCTGGCCTTGCAATTCCCTCTGCTCCTGCCCCTTTCTCTCCTCTGTGCACCTTTCCCACTCTGCTGTGGAATGTGCTGCCACTTCTTCCCCTGCATTAATTCCCTGAAACTCTGGTGGTGAGGGGCATTTGCATGTCCTTAAGTGGGAGCTGAAACTGATGTTTGCAGAACTTTGGAGGTGGTGATGAAGTGGTTTGTCAGGAACTCGGCATCATCCCACAGCAGCGTCCTCAAACTTGTCCTGGAGATAAAAACCTGCACTTAAAGTGGGAGGGTCACCAGGGCATTGCTCAGCCTGTTTGCTTTTTCCCTGAGAAAACAAATGACTCTTCCATATTCAGCAGCAGCAAATTCATCTGTAATTTGCCTGCCACTTGTTTCTTTCTGTACTCCACGACTAAACACGCTCCAAGGCTTTTCACCTGGAAAATGTTAATTTGTTGCTTTTCTAATGTGAAATAATTTCCTTATTAAAGGTTCCTTACACATTCAGAGTGGGAATACACGTGAACTGGCACACTCTGCACGACTTGGCTTCCAGCAGAGCTCTGAGATTACTTGCTGGGAGGTAATTCCTTGGAGAAATCACCATCTTCAAACAGGACACCTGTCACAGGGAGCAGAGCTGAACCCTGTGCTTGTTCTCTCCCATGCAGGAGCAGTTCCTGGGATTTCAGTTTCTTCCACCAGGTTTCATTTATCAGTATTGGCAGACTACATGTAGAATAAGAGTATCAGTCCCCAGAATACCTGATGTACCAGATCTAAATTGAGAATGTAAAAAAAAATGTATCATCTGTAAAAGCATCAGCTTGCTGTGCCCAGGATGGTACAGGGTGGAAATAGTTCCTGGGCATGAAGGAGTTTCCATTCCTAGAATTATTTGGATTAGAAGGGACCTTAAAGATCATCCAGTTCCACTCCCCTGCCAGGGCCACCTTCCTGTAGCCCAGGTTGCTCCAAGCCCTGTCCAGCCTGGCCTTGGACACTTCTAAGGATGGGCAGCCACAGCTTCTCCTCAGCAGTCCATAAGCTTTGTGGCTTTATCTGTTTTCTGCCTCCAGTCTTGCCCAACAGCTCCTGCTTTTGCTCTCCAAGCAGGGAGAGAAAACAATCAAATGAATCAATACCTTTTTCCTCTTATCCTTGCAGATTTTCCAGGGCACCCATGAGTGCCAGGGGATGGTCCCACAGAGCAGGGAGCAGCTCAGAGCCCTGCCTGCCTGCAGCTCTCTCCTCCCCAGGGCTCTATTTTCAGCCCTGCACTAATTTTGAACCCTGCTGGAGCTGCTTCCCTGTGCTTAGTTCTGCAGGGCCTCGTCTGCCCCGTGCTGAGCACTTAATATCCCCAGCCAGGATCGACTTAGAGCTGGGCACATCCAGAGGTCACAGCGTGGGGTGAGTGCTGTGCCAGGGCTGCCCTGGGGGCACGGGGGGCTGCCCCCTCTGTGCCCATACAGCATTCGGCATCCCAAACCTGTGCACACACCACAAATATAAAAAAAATGTTCCATCTGACTAGAAATTCTGTAAGGAAAAGGAGATGTGGTGAAAAAGACATTTAAAATCCCTCCTGGCTGACTGGAGCCAGGGTCCTGTCACATCGGGGTGAGGAGGGGCACTGACATCCTCCTCATGCTGCTGCTGCTCCAGCAGCTCCGAGTGGCTTTTTGTGCCTTGTACAAAATAGTTCCCTGTGACAGTCCCTCAGGGAGCCAGCCCTGGGGAGGGCAGAGCAGGGGATTATTCTCAGGAATAGAACCATCACTCCAGTGCCATTCCCAGCACGGCAGGAGCAGAGTTTGAGGCTCAGGGCGCTGTCAGCAGCTCCTCCTCTCACTCGGGGCTGTGGCCTTGGGCACCGCAGGCAGAGAGCAGGATTTTCATGGGAACGAGGAAAACAAATGAAGTGCAGATTGCAGGGCTCCATTTCATTCATTCACTCCTATTATCTCAAAGGCAACGTGCACAAAACACTGTTATGCTGAGGAGTGCAACAAGTTATTCAGATTTATTTCTTTTTCCCTTGCTTGGGGTGTTTGATGCGTATCAGCCCCGTGGGATGGGCCGGGCAGGAGGCACTGACAGCTCAGCTGCTCACACAGAGGGGCTTCCCCCGGCTGGGGATCGGCCCCGTCGCACCCAAAAGAACACTCGTGTTCAGCGCTTATCTTCAAAGTGCTGTGCAAACATTAATTAATGACTCTGTTACTGCCGGGGGGGAGAGCTGGCAGAGGGAGGGGTGGCAGCTCGGCCTGCCCGGCTGCTCGCTGGGTGCCAGCCCTTCCTTGCCGGGCTGGCAGAGCATCCCGGGATGCCCCAGCTCGGGGCCCGAGGGTGGATCCGGCAATTCCCGCTCCGCACGTGCTGCCCGTGGGCTTTGAGTGCCTGCACTAATCATGGGAGGGGGTTTAGCCTGTAAGATATTTTTAGCTGTAAGATTATTTATTTTCAAGTCCCCGGACTGTGTTTAGCAGGATAACGGGTCTACAGCGTTTCCAGCCCCGCAGGTTTGCCCGGCAGGCTCATCCCACCCTGCCTTGTCCTTCCTCGGGCAACCCCGGCCAGGGAGACCCCAGGGACGAGCCAGCTGAGCACAGAGAGGGGTTTTAGTGTTGTCATGATCTAATTAATGAGCAAATGAGATGTTTCTATCTTTCCATATATCCTTATATTCATTAAACCCTTTTCAGCAATCCCAGAATCCCAGAATCCCAGACTATTCTGAGTTGGGAGGGACCCACAAGGACCATCGAGTCCAACTCTTCATCAATGGCCCACACAGGGGATTGAACCCATGACCTTGGCATTATTACAACCAAGTTTTAACCAACTGAGCTGACCTCAGGGTAGTGCTCAGACAGAAATCAGTTTCTATGGGGATTATTGGTTTGCTTTTCCCAAATGATTTCTTTTTAAAATGCATTTTTCTCCCAAGGGCACTTTGAGAAAAAACTACGTTTACCACAACTCTATAACTATTCAAATAGAGAATAGTTTCACCACTTAAACATTATGGGAAAGGAATGAAAAAGGGAAAAGGAGAAGAAATGAATAAGAAAATAAATCTAGCTGAATTCCAAAGTGTGACATCTGCCTCCTGCTCCTGACTCTGCATGATGCAAGAGCCCAGAGCAAGGTGGAACATACTCAGCATTGTCATCCCAGTCGGGGCCGTCGGGGCTGCCAAAACCACGGAACCCTCCCCACGAGTCAGCACCTGCTTATCCTCAAACCCAGCATCCTGAACCTCTGCTAAGCATCCCCGTTGGGAATTCACAGCCAGCTCAGCCGAGCCTTTCCAAAACGCGGTTACAACATCGCTGTTTCACCCAAATGTTCTCCACTCGTTGCTCAGAGGGAGGTGCTGGCGTGGGAGCAGAGCCGGGCCCGCCCTGTCCCAGCCCTCCTGGGGATGCACAAAGGTGAGCAATCCCTGCCGGCTCCCGGCAAATCGCTCCGTCCCTGCTGGATGCAGGGGAGAGTACCTGAGCCGACGTTCCCCTTTGCATTATGGGCTCAGCATACAGGGGCTGATCTGAGGGCAGGGCTGTCATTTCAAGGCTTCCTCCTCCATAAATATAAACCTTCAGCCCTGGGCTGGGGGACCAGCACTACTGTGNCCCCAGCTCCCTCAGCCTCTCCCCACAGCACTTGTGCTCCACTCCCTTCTCCAGCCTTGTTGCTCTTCTCTGGCCCCGCTCCAGATGACGATTTCTGATGTTCTTCAGCCCAGAGAGTGTCTAAAGAGTAAAAACTGCCTCAAAAGCAAATTAAAGCTCCTCTAATTCCACCCCAGCAGGGGCTGGTGGGGGTGGGCAGGGACTTCCCACTGCATTTCAGCTCATTCCCATTGAATATTTTTAGCTCCTGCCCTCCTGGTGGGATGCAGCTCCTGGTCCTTCTGCAGCTGAGCCCTTCACCTGGCAGCCCTGTCCCCTCTTGCCCTGCCTGCAGAGAGGTGCCAAGGCAAGCAAAGCCTTCCCCACACCCTTGGGCCCTGGCCAGCCTGCACATGCTCCAACGCTCTTAAATCTCCAGCCAGAGAAATATGTTAAGGTACAAATTAGTCAGAGCAAGTGAAACGTCTCGGTCCTGCTCATCCAGCTCACCTACAGCAAGAACTTGGTGACTGTACAGTGGAGACAGAGCAGGAAACCAAGCCATGCCAGAGCCCCCGACCCACTGGCAGCAGCTCCAGCTGTTGGACCTCAGGGCAGATTCCTGGGGTGAAGGCTTTGTCCAGCCTGGTCCCCACACTCTGGGAGGGATGCCAAAGCCCAGGGACATGGGGCATGTGATGCCAAAGCCCAGGGCCATGGAGCATGTCCCTCCCTGCTGCAGAGCTTGGCACAGAGGGGTCCCTGCACACCCCGGGGTGCCCATCACCAGGTACCCCCACAATCCTTTCCAAAGGCTTTGGCACTGGGGGTACTGGTGGCTCCAGATGGGCAGGATGTGCCCCCAACCAGGATGGATGTGAGCAAGGAGAGTGGCCACGACAGTGTGAGCAGCACCCAGGGGTGACACACAGTGTGGGTCATGGTGGTCCCATCCTGCTGACACAGTGGTGACCCCACTGCCCCCGTTGAAGTGGGCACAGTGCTGGTCACTTGGGCCATCGGGTGTGGCTGCTGCCCACCCCTGTGGGGCTGGGTGGCCCCTCCATGCAGTGCTGCACCACCCTGGTCCTACATGTGCCAAGGCTGATGCTCTCCCTGTTCTGCTCTGCCCCCAGCACCCTCCAACTAGTCCTGGGAACTGCTGCCACAAGACCCCTGGGGGCTGCCAGGAGCACGTGGAGAAGGGGATGCAGCAAAGGACACCCATATCCGTGGGGCTGGGCCATTGGGTGCCACTGCCTGTCCTGCTGGGCAAGGCACAGGGATGCTGTAAGAGCCCCAGCAGCTCAAAGACCCCCCAGAAACTCAAACCTCCCAGCAGCTCAAACCCCCCCAGCAGCTCAAAGACCCCCAGAAGCTCAAGACCCCCCAGCAGCTCCAAGACCCCCAGAAGCTCAAAGACCCCCAGCAGCCCCCCCGGGAAGGGTAAATCCCCGACAGGGCTGCCTTACCGCTGGCAGCCGTCCCCATCCTCGCAGCCTCGGGGGTCGCGGGGGGCTCTGGGCAGCAGCCCGTGGCACGGGAGCCCATGGCACGTCCCGGGGGCTCAGCGGCGGTGGGCGCGGTGCCCTGCGCTGCCCGGGCAGGGCTGGGGGCAGCGGGGCAGCGCTGCGCTCCTTGGCATCGCTGCAGTCACCACGGCAACCGCGGTGCCTCCCGAGCCTTCCGGAGCGACGGCAGAGCCGGAGGAGGCGCCGGGGCTGGGGGCGATGCCGGAGCGGGTATTCCCGTTCGGGTTTGGTGCTCAACGCTGGAAGGTTTTGGGCAAGGCAAAACCAGAGCCATCCTCGCCAGGGCAGAGACTCACCGGGATGTTGGCGTTGTTTTGCAGGGAGGTGATGCCGGAGCCCAGGCGTGGGGCAGCTCTGGGGACCCCCCGGTGCCAGGACACCCCGGGCACAAGAGGTCCAGGCGTGGGGCAGCTCTGGGAGGTCCCAGGTGCCAGGACACCCCGGGCACAGGAGGTCCCGCTCCTCCTCGCCCCTGGACTTCGATTCTCTTCAAAACCCAACCAGATTAAGGAAACAAGTTCTCACTCACTCTGGCTTGGCTTCCCCTTGGTACCAGGGGTGTGAAGGGGGGCAGACACCTCAGAGGGGATGCATCGGGATCGCCTCTTCAGCCATGCCTCCTGCACATCATCCCTGCGGAACCTGCCCTGCAATTCCCAGCCCTCGGGCTCCAGCGCGGTCGTGTCGTGGGAGCTGAGAAGGGATCTCGCTTGGAAACCAGTCACGAGCGGGGAGGAATGTTTGCTGGGCACACACACACAGAGGTTGGGACGGGCACACAAAACGCTTCCCAGCAGCCGTTTTTCAGAGGGATTTGGCAGCGCTTTGGCCGGGCGGGGCTTCCTCACGCACCGGCCACGGCCAGAAGCGCCGGAGCTCCATCCCCTGCGCTCACAGGCTCCGTCAGACAGAGCCAGATGAGACAGAGGAAGTATTTTTAGTGGGATGAGAGTCCTGCACGAGGCTCCGTGCTGAGCAGGGGCGGTGCTGGCTCAGCCAGCGATGCAGCAGCTCCAGCATCTCCAAAAAAGAAACTTCCCCAACCCTCCCTGGGAGCAGCCCCGGGGGCATCACTCATCACCTCCCGGGGGATCCGGGGCATTACACGAGGCTGGGATGAGGCAACCCAACACTTGGGGCTTTTATTTTTAGCCCAGCAAACTATAAATACAGCCCGTGGTCACCCGCGGGAATCTGAGCGATGGCTCAGCCCGGGAAGTGACGGCGCTGGGGAAGCCCGTGGTGGCCAGAGCTGCACCAGTGGCAAAGGCATCGTCCCAGTTCCAGACACCTGGGCTGGATGGAAACACTTCCAACCACTTCTGGTTGGTGCTGCTGCAGTGGGGACATGGGGCTGGCACTGCCTGCACTGACAGGAAAGGGGAAAGGAGGGCTGGGGAGGGTTTGCTGCAGGTCAGAGTGCAGATATCAGGCAGGATTGTTGTGCCTTTTGGTTTTGGTGGGTGGTCCTGTGTGGGAGCAGGGGAGGAAGGCACTGCCTGGGAGTGAACCAGGAGTGTGGGGGTCCCTGCAGAGCACCCCTGATTCACCACCCACAGCCTGGCAACCAGAGGAAAGCACAGATGGAACGGGAAAGCTGCAACTCCGAGCCAGCAGCACGGAAATAGCCACCTGGGGGCCTTTTAAGGATGATTTTTAAGGCTCTGAACTATTGCCCTTTTCTTTCACACCTCACAGAGGAGCTGTGGGGGGGTCCAGCAGCCCACAGTGCCTGGATCATCCCAACTGGGGTCCTGTGACCACGTGGGAACAGTGAAAAATCTAATCCCTTGCACCAGGAAATCCAGAGGGATGTTCCCAACCCCCTGTCTGGTCCTTGCACAGCGGGCAGGGCCGAGGTGGGGGCATGGCTGGAGGCAGCAGGGGCAGCACAGCCCAAGGCCCTGCTGTTCCCAGGCTGGTCCTGCCCACCCTGTCAGCAGCAGCTCCATAAATAGCTCAGCCCAACTCTGGGTGTGTGGGAGCTGCTGTGGGTACAGCACTCCCGGGCACAGATTCCCTGCAGCAGCCCGCCCTTCCTCAGAGCACAAAGAGACATCACTGCAACATGAGTGTGGTTTATGCCCGAGCTACAGCTCATAAACCCCAGGAAACCACATCATGCATAGGCACTACAAGCCTGCCATGAATAATTCTCTTTCAGGATGCACCGGCAGCCACACACACCTGCACAGCCCCCAGAGGCCCAGCCAGCCCTCAGCAGGGCTCAGGGGTGAAGCCTCCACAGCCCCTGCTCATGCTGCTCACCCGAGCCCTGGGGTGGACCCAGCCCCAGCCCCAGCCCCAGCCCCAGCCCCAGCCCCACACCTGCTGCTGCCCAGAGAGGGAGAGCTCATTGTGCAACCACCGATGGCACCGTGAGTGAAACCTGGCTGGGCTGCAGCTCTCCCCTGGGCCAGAGTGGGAAAGCAGCAGTTCTGCATCCTGGGCTGCAGGATTGAGGGCAGGGTTTGCAGCCCACCTGCAGCCCAGCACTGGGCACTGAGCCTGGCACCCAGAGCCACCAGGGACCCCTCGGGAGCCCCGGGCACTGCAGCTCTGAACTCAGGCCTTTTATTTGGGCACCAGCTCCTCAGCCAGGCAGCTGATCTACACCCCTGGGTCTGAGAGCTGGTCACCTCTGCAGGTTTATTTTGGTCCAGCAGGGGCTGGTCCAGCACGTCTCGAGTTACCGATGTCCCTCCCCCAGCTCCACAGCGCCCAGATTCCTGGGGACACTGGATACACAGGGCCGGGCCCTGCGGTCCCTTCCCAAGCCACTGGCACTGCCACTCGGGCCAAGCCACACATGGACACACAGCCCTGCCCACTTTCCTGCCATTTTCCATTTTTTTCACTGGAGTGACATCCAGTTCCATTTTCCACAACCAAACCACTGAAGCAACATCCAGTTCACAAGTGCAAGTCCTGCATTTGAGGTGAAAGCTTTTGAATAGCAAGGGAAAAGAATTTCTCCATTAATTCTGCCCCAAACCCCATTATCCTCTAGCAAACCATCCCCGGCAGCTTCCAGAGCTGCTGCTTCCTTTGGCTGATTCCTCTTATAATAAAATCAATTAAAAAAGAAAAAAAGGGCATGACCAAGCCCAGAGGAAACAATGGGATTGTCCCCAAGGGGGTGACAGCCTGGTCTGAGCATGCCAGGCGCAGGAACTCCCAAGGGCAGCAACTGCTGCTTCCTCCTGTTGTAGAGAATCAGAATGGGTTGGGTGGGAAGGGACCTCAAAGCTCATCCCACCCCCTGCCACGGGCAGGGACACCTTCCAATATCCCAGGTTGTTCCAAGCCCTGCCCAGCCTGGCCTGGGACACTTCCAGGGATGGGGCAGCCACAGCTGCTCTGGGCAATGCTGGAAGACTCTCCGGGCAGAGGGTTGGAGGAGCTGACAGGTAATTGTACAACATTCTGCTCCTCTTTGTGGGTAGTGTGAGTGTGACCATTGATTCTGGGACAAGAGGGAGCTCAGGGGAGGAGAAAGGCCCAGTGCTCTGGCACACTGCCCCTGGAGGGGCTGGGAATGCCCTCCAGGGGCTGGGAATGCCTTCCAGGGGCTGGGAATGCCCTCCAGGGGCTGGGAAAGCCCTCCAGGGGCTGGGAATGCCTTCCAGGGGCTGGGAATGCCTCCTGCCACACTTGGTGCTGGCAGGGATGTCTCACTTGCCACTACCAGGCTGATTTCCACAGCCAAGTGCAAACCATACTTGCCCTCCCTGCCCTCCATGGCAGGATTTGGGCCTGGCTCGAGGTGGCTCCAGGGCTGGAGCTGCCACAGCCCTGTTCCTTATCCTGCTGGAGAACTCCAGGGACACAGCTCTGTGCTGGAATGGCCCATCACAGGCAGGGCTGACAAACCCCACGCCAATTACAGCCCATCCTGTCACTCAGAGAGCAGCACTGCTTCATTTTTAAGGTGTGGGGTTCTGCCCAGACCTGCTGTACCAGTTTAGGTTCAGAAGTACCATTATCTAATGATACACCTCAAGCTGCTGGAAGGGTTTTTTTGTTTTAATTTTAATTAAGTGGAGAGCTGGACCTTGGAATTGTCCTGCTGCCTCTACTGCTGATTACAGGAAATCTGAGTTAGGGCCACTTGACACCAAAAAACACCTGCATTTAACACCACCACATTTACCAGCCTGCCCTGAGCAAGCTGCATTTTGATGTCTCACCCACTAATCCTCCATCTCTCATGGGATGCCATGAAAATGGCTCTGAACTCCTGAGCTGATGCAACCTGTGCTAAATAAACAGGCTGCTGGTGTTTCCTTACCCTGAACACTGGGGGAAAATTAATTAAAAACAAAAACCAAAACCAAACAAAAAAACCCAAAAAACCCAAACAAAAAAACCAAACAAAAAAAACCCCAAACCCCAAATGAACTCTAGAGATTCTCTTTCCTTTAGAGAAACACCCTCCCACATTTACACTCATCACCAGCTGCCTCCAGGGCAGCCCCAGACGAGGTCAAGGCTCGGAGCCTCTTCCCAACTCAATCCCAGATCCCCACAAGCACCAGGGCAGCCCAGAGGGAATTCTGGTTACATCACGTGCAAGTTGCTGCATCCCACCAGCTGCTCCTTCCTGGAGCTGTTTTCCTTAATGAGGGATCCCTCATTAGGAAAGAAAAGGCTTCAATTTGTCAGTCAACAACTGTCAAGATAAATCCCTCTTCAATGGCATCAGAACATCCCAGGGGATCACCAGATCTTGTCTCACAAAGCCACAAACTTCTCCTGAAACACAGGGAAATAAATTCCAGGTGCAAAACCAGCTTCTGGACCAGGATTTCCTGCACAAACTCTGTGGAATTTTCTTGAGCAGCTCCTGAAACCTCCCACCTTCTGAGAAACAATTCCAGCAATCCGCAGGCACACGGAACAACGTGGATCCATAAATCTCTGCAGCTCCTGGAAATGACGGCTCAGAACACCTTGTAATAAATCAAAAAACTTTATTTTTATGATATATTATAAATGTACAACACACATAACATCAGTGTCTCAGTGTGTATGTGTGAGCAGGTTTAAGCTCAGCATTCATTCCAGCCCTGGCCGTGGGTCCGACACCTCCACACAGCAATTCCAGCCTGAACAGGTCTGGCTTTGCCAACACCTCCCTAATTTCCAGGCATACATTTCAGCAGACAACAACAGCAACTGCTTAAAATGATCCCAAGTTAGCAGCATTCCTTGCTTTTGGCCTGGAGGGTTTCTGTGGGGAGCAAATCCTGCCGGTTTTCCCTCTCGGGGAGAGGTCGGTGACCCACGGGAGTGTGGCTGGAATGAATCCTGAATTCCACAGGCTCAGGGACATCCGCCCTAGTTAAGCTTCAGAAAAGTAATGTTACACCTTAGGAAGAGCTGTGCATGCCACACACTGCTGGCAGTGCCAGGTCAGAGTTATCCTACGTGGTACCTAATTATTGGATACACAGGTGACATGGAAAAACGTGAAGTCAGTACCTTGCAGTGTCTTTTTACTGGTGCTGCCTCGTGGGAAGTGCTGGGGAGCAAATCACATTCATGTACAGTTCATTAAGCCATGATAAAAATATGCAAATTGAAAATCTCTCCAGGCCTCTGTCACCTGCTGCAACAAAGACAAGGACTTGGTTCTGTGGGGCTTTGCTTAAAACGTGATCCAATTTCTTCCCTCTCCCCAGAGCACGAGAGAAAACTCTGCCCAAATTCAGGAAGGATTTAATGCATTTACATTTACTGCAAACAGGATCTGCATTGAAGATCTTCAAATCTAGGGCGAGAGGTCCCTAAAAAACCCCTTTTGCTACACCCAGATGTGGGGATAGAGGTGAGAACCACCAGGAGAGCACATTCACGTGGCCACAGTTTGCTCTGCAGGGGTGAGCACTGCACCCACTGCCCTGCCCAGGCAGCACAAACCCCCCAGGGGTGGCTGTGCCAGGGGGCAGGATCCAGGGGGGCAGGATCCAGCGGGGGCAGGATCCAGGGGGGGCAGGATCCAGGGAGCGTCCCAAGCCTCAAAGCTCCAGGACTTACAGTGGGATGGAAATACCAGCTGGTATTCCGCGAGTTAATAAAAATGTTATTTATTAGTAAAAGTAGAAAACCAGGGGTTTTTTGGATGAAACACCTGCTATCCTGTGCACAAGACTTTGGGAAAACTGCCCCTGGAGCAGAGGGCACAGAAAGCTGTGTCCCTCCCCAGGTGAGACTGGCTGACAGTGTCGCTGTACATTCGTTTGGTGCGATGCTGATTTCAACAACTTCCAAAATATAATATTAAAAGATCCTCAGCCCATGAATGCTAATGCCTAAAAAAAATAATTGTAACAGTCCTAACTAAAAAAGGATTTCAAGAACCACTAAAGTGTTGCTTGGATATGATGATCAATCTCCAAAAGACAAGTTTGGTTCGAGGAGAGTGAGGAAGGGAATGGGGTCAGGGTTTGGGGACGTCTGTGACAGAGGCTGAGAGGGGCCAAGGGACAGCCACGAGCTGGGGCAGGAGGGAACCTCACACCTTCCCAGAGGAGGAATGCACTGATGGCTGCTCTAGGAACCATGCAAGGCAATCTTCCAGCTGCATGGACAACAGAGATGTCCTCGGAATGGAGGAAGGAGCAGCAAACAGGGAAGCAGCGCCGTGATCGGTGTGACCGTTCCGTGCAATCCCAGAGGAGACTCACAGGGAGAGAGGGAATGGCAGGGGCTTTGGGCTGGCCTAGGGCTTGGCAGGGGTTACCAAGCTGGGCTCACAGGTCAGAACAATCAGAGGCCAAGCTGGAGTAGCCACTGGCCTTTTGTTCCAAATACATCCCTTTGAATGTGTCCCCCCTAAAAAGAGTATAAACACGAAGCCCTGAGAACAAACTTCCATATAGTACATTTCTAGTAAAAATATCAGTGTTCTGAGGACAAAATTATAAGTTAGATATATTTAAATAAATAGCTGGTTGGCTTGCAAGAGTCCTGTCATATCAAAAGGTACAAGATTGTCTCTGTCAATGGGGACTGTAATAAATAGACACTATTAGTCACCTCCACCCCATCTCCTTCCTGCTCCATCTCTCAGGCTTCCCAATGTCCCCAGACCATCTGCTGAGAAACTTCACTCTGACATGTCCCTGCTAGTTTGAACCTGAACACCAGAGAGGTCAGGGCAGGACCTGAGCCTGTAATCTCTCTCTCCTGGGAGTAGCTGTTCCTCACAAAACCTGGTTTTGCTGAACAAGAACCTCCCCACGTGTTCAGGGATCTCTCCCTGCCCCACAGAGCAGACCCTCCAATCCTCCACCAGGGCACAGAACAGCTGCTCACCAGGCAAAGCTCTGGCCACACACATTCCTTGTGCCTGGGCACTGCACATTCCACCTCAGGAATGGTGATACTCCACTTTTTTTGCAGGTTTCCTAAAAACTGGACTAATCCCTCCCTTTGCAGGCACTGTGGGCTCACCTCCTGGCTGCATTTATGTGAAGCAGCAGCAGCATCTCCAGCCCTGCAGTGATGGGACCCCCAGCCCTGCAGTGATGGGACCCCCCTAACCCTGCAGTGATGGGACCCCCCAGCCCTGCAGTGATGGGACCCCCCTAACCCTGCAGTGATGGGACCCCCCTAACCCTGCAGTGATGGGACCCCCCCAGCCCTGCAGTGATGGGACCCCCCCAGCCCTGCAGTGATGGGACCCCCCCAGCCCTGCAGTGATGGGACCCCCCAGCCTTGCAGTGATGGGACCCCCAGCCCAAACCAACTCACATCTCACACCCATGATGTCCTGGCCAGTTCCTCACGTGTCCCTTTAACCTCAGGGGTGGGTTTTGTTGTTCTAAACCAGCTCCTGTGCCTTTCTGCACACACCACACCCCCTGAGCTCTGCCCTCTCTCAGCAAATTGAGGCTCTCCAAGCCAAGCAGGCTCTGTCAAAGCCACTCCAAACCAGAACACACTCTCTCCATCACCTCAGCCATGCAAATGGTGAGCTCTGGAACAACCAAACCCAGAAATAACCAGGGATTCCCAGCTCCCAAGCATTCCAAAGGTGCAGCATTCCCTTATCCCTGCAGGCTCCACCTGCAGCTGCTGAGCCTGGGCATTCCCACCTTCCACCACAAAACAACACCTTGTTTTACTGATGCTTTTCCCTACACTTTCCAAGGGCTCCTGCTGCCCAAGGGAGGCAGCTCTGCCCACCTTTATCCCCCTGGAAGCTCCACAGCCACTCCACAGTCCAATCCTGTGCTGCTGAAATCAAACCCAGCATTTCCCAAGCCATTCTTCAAGGCTCTTCCTTAAGTCTGAACCTCTCCTTATTTCATTCAACCCCCTCACCAAACTACAAGGCAGTTTTTCCCAACTTTCCCTGCTAAAAATACTCATTAAAAGGAATATTAACCAGACTCCTGATTGGTAGAGGAGGACATGTGGCTCTAACATTAAGAGCTTCAAGTAAAACAGTCTTCTGGTATTATTACAGGTAAAAAGCTTCAGGATTAAGCAAAATAAATGGACAAAATAATCAAAACCTTTCATAACACCACAGCATTCATGAGTAGCTCTGCTGAGCTCACTGGGGAGCAGGATCTGGTTCCTGGCTTGAGTTACAGGACAAGGTTATAATTTAATGTCATCTTGTCAGTCTGTTCTGAGGGTGAGCCCACAAAAATGGTTTTACTGTCCAATTTGAACAGAAGAAGAATCTCTACAAAGCTTGGGATTTCTAGATGTAGAAGTAAATATTTCAGTAGCAAAGTTGTAAAGCTTAAGATGAAATTAGAAATGAAAAGAAAAAAAAAATCCTGGGATAGTAAGTCAAGATAAAATCTCAGGCTGTTCTGATTTCCCCACCCTTCATATTAATTATGAGAAATTGGCAACTTCAGTGCCTTGACTGCACAACAGCACATGCCAAGGTCAGGCCAAAACATGTTGTAGGGTTTCAGGTTGCATCTTGCTGTATTTTTGTTTCAAAAAAAAGCCCCAACTGCACAGAAAAACCCTCCCACACTTGCAGAGGTGCTCAGGGTTGACAGGACACCTTTGGGCTGTTCAAGGATTGGGCCTCCTCCTGGTTACTCTGCACTTTGCAGAGGCAGAACTTGCCTGTCCTGCCTTTCCCAAAGGGTTGTGAAGCACTAGGAGGGCAGGGAGGATGGCAGATGGCACTCATGTTTCACTAATTGGGAAATAAACCCCATTTTTCAGCAGACTGTTAAAAAGTAACACTGCAGAGCCCAGGAAAACCAGCTGGGTGTTCACAGGGAGCTCTGCTCTGAAAAGCTCAGAATTCCTGTCTCAAACATCAAGTCAGTCTCCTGACAAAACAGGAAAGATCCACCCTGACATTCTTGTATGTCCATGGTAAAAATGAGTCTAAAGAAACCCCACTCCTAACTCAAATACAACCACTTCAAGTGTGCTTTAAATATGTTAAACAAGATAAAAGCCTACATGGTTCTGCTGCTTTACAGATCAACAATCCCCCCCAGGCAAATCAGCTGCTTTTCTGTAAACAGAATAAAAAGCCCACAAAGTCCTTTTCCAAAACTGTGCACATAAAAATGGGCAAAAAACCCCACTCTGTGAACACATCCCTCCTTGCCATGGGATATGCCCAGGAACTGCAGCCAGGTGGGAATTCAAGGCTTGGTGTGGTGCATTCTGCTGAGAAAGAGATGCTGCACCTTTGTGGGACCTGACAGAGAACCTCCTGCAAGGACAAGCCCTGTGGGACTGCAACAACACTAATGCAGCAAATAAATAGGAAAAAGTAATGCTATTTATTAGAATTCCACCTCTGAGTGGTTCTGTTTGAGTTAAACAACTTTGGATAGAAATGTGCTTGCTCTCCCAATATTTGGGCTTTTAAAAGGACATTTCCTAAGAATCAATTTATTTTTTTTTAAAAAAGAAGCAGTTTTGCAATTTGATCAAGCCATAAATTAATACTGTGAAGATGATTAATCCTATGCCAGTGGTCAGTGACCTTTTGTAAACACTAGCCAGGTCCTAGCACAGCTGGCTAGAAAACTACTGTCACAGGTCTTTTCAAGGAGCAATATCATGTTCCTTTCCAACAATCAGATTCTTGTTTTCACAAAACCTTTTCCTATTTGTTTTTTTTCCTTTGTTTGTTTTATGTACTTTATTTTAAGCCTAATACCTGAAAACATCAACAAGTCTTCAAACCTCTTCCACTAACACTAAATCCACAAGGCAACTCACTCCAGTTGGCCATAACTACAAAAGCTCAGTGAGGGAGACCCAGCCCAGGCTGTGCCCCTATCCCTGCCCTTCCAGCTGCCCCTCCCCACATTCCCAAGGACTGAGGGGCAGCAGGAAGGGGCTCAGTGCTCTGGGACTCCCCTCTACGTGCGGTTCAGCGTCTGGAAGATTCGTGAGATCTGTAACATCACAGGCCCAGTCTCGGGGTCGTTCATCCACTGAGTGCTGTTCAAGGGGTTTTCAAGCATATCCTCGAAGGCTGCCAAGAGATGGGAATGCAGCAGTTAGTCCCTGGAATGTCTGGGATGCTTCAGCTGGAAGGGGTTACACTCAAAGGCGGTGGGATGACACCTGCGGTCCACAGATGATGCTCCAGCCTGCTGTGCTCTCCTCATTGCTCAGCATTAATTTCACTGCAGACAGTGATTAAATACTCAGCCTGGATTACAGTCCATCCCACAAACCCTCAAGGACAGGGGGGTTGAAGAGCTAAAGCCTCAACAAATGTCCCCAGGCACTTTTCTCCAGGAACGTGCCATGCAATCCATCCCCTTGTGAATGCCCATCTGCTGCCAATGCTCCTACAGAGCCCCCTTCTGCAGCTCCCCTCCTGATACAACACTTTTCCACATCCCAGCCTGCATTCCTTGCACCAGTATCCCTTTTCCCCATGGTATTTAACCACTATCACCCCTTGCCTGTTCCCTATGCTGCCCTGTGGCTCCTCTGGAGAGGACACAACCACCAGCAGCAGCAGCAGCAATGCCAAAGGCTGCAGAGCCAGCACAAGTGTGGCCTCTCAAACCCCCAAATCTCAGAGTTCCAGCTTTTCCAGCAGCCCTGGAGGCCCAGGGGAAGCAGCACCTTATTCCTCCTTCCCAGTGTCTGGAGAGCAGAGGATGTTGGGGAGGCAGCCAGAGGGGAAAGGCTGAGTCTGCAGGAAAATTACCTTTATTTCTTTAAGAGCATTTTTTCCTTTCTGTCTTTACAAGCTCTGTTGGCTGTTTGCTTTTTCTGCTGCTTAATTTTATTTTTTCCCCCTGCTCCTCGTGTTGAAGGAACCAGGCAGCTACAAGAGCCAAGTTTGAACTATAAGCTGCAAGTCTGGCAGAAAAATGGGCCAGGCACTAATTTGTAAACCTTTTGACAGACACTGAGCTGGACTCCTGGATATTTGGAGCCAGTCATTACAGAACAGGACAAAAAAAGCAGCTGCACAGTCACCAGAATGTCAGTGTTGTAAGAGCCTGGCACCAAGGGCAGTGCTCCTTTCCCAGGAGGGTCAGTGCACAAAGCTCAGCTGCCATTAGTGGGAGCTGGAAGTGCCCAGCACCTCTGAAAGCCTCAGCATTAATACCTTGCTCAAGGTCATGCAGCACTGCCTGCAGAAAAGCTCAAAATAAAATACTCATCTCACCTTTCACCACTTGAACTGTATTGTTTTACACACCCCCAGAAGCTGAAAACTAAAGATTTATCAACACTCTGTAAGAAACTCATTAAATGCAAACCCTCATTATTAAAATCTGTGACAAAAGCAATTTGCAGATGTCTCATCAGGAATATATTCTCTGATGTTCATCCAAGCTCCTATAATGGCATTTCATTTTCTATTTATATTCTGAGCTGCAGTGTGGAACCCTGGTTGGAAGTGAAGAGACCATTTGTTCAGAAAGCAAGAGTGGGAAGGTTCTGCTCTTGAATTATTTAACGGCTTGCAAACTCTCCTAATCACATTTAAAGTAGCATTTTTAAGAGCTGCCTTGAAGGAGCTGTGCATCCAGCCCTTATTTAAGAGCATTGCCTCAAATAAATTTTGAAGACAAAGACTAAATGCAGAACTTTATATAAATCACAGAGCCAGTGATTGTTCTGCACTGGCAGAGAGAGAAATTCCTCCCAGATCTGAGGCTCTGTCCCAGCTGGTCCATGTTGTCCCAGCCCTTGACCATGTGCACACAGCCTTTGCCCCAGAGCTGCAACCCAGGAGAGGGGAAGTGTTTTCACATTTTATCTCATTTTGATAGGCAAAGCCTCAGCTCAGCCTCTTGTTTGGATCCTTTTGCACAAGTTCTCTGCTGTCTCAGTGACCAGGCCTTGCTCACAGGAGCTGCACAGCCTTGTTTGTTCTGGGCAATGATCAGAGTTGCAGACAGACATTCCTGACTCTTTCCCTCGAGGCCAAAGGGAGCACACAAAAGGTCTCCTAAATCCACAAAAGCACTGCAGCCAGAGGTTAGTAAAGTTCTCAGATCAGCAAGTGTCATCCTGGGGAATCAGGAGCATTTCTGGGACAGCCCCAAGGTCTGGCCGGGGTTTAGCTGAGTTGAAGCAAACAAACCCCACAGCTGGGAGGGAGGAGCAGGGCCCAGAGTGCACCAACCCCCAGAGGGGCTCTCACCATCCAGACTCCACTTTTATTGGCTACTGAGCACAGGGATGTGCCTCAGGAACCCAGGCAGCACTTACCTAGTAGAGTTTTAGGGTTGGTTAGCCCTAACTGTACCACTGGGTTTTCTAAGATGGCTTGGAAGAGAGGGCTGTTGGTGTCAATGCCCTTGTCTAAGTCCTCTGGAGAAGGTTTTCTGTCTCCCAGCAGCCACTCACACTGAAAGAAATCACCAGGCACATTTCAGTAGAATCAAAGTGTCTCAATGCAAAAGTTTGGAAAATGAGCCATTTCACAAATACTTTTTCCTGTGACAGTGAAAGACTGAGCTGGACATTCCTTTTCACACCAGTTCACTATCCATTTGTACCATCCACCCCAATATCCTCTCCCCAATAGAAGCCAGCAGTGGACACTTAGGAGAATATTCCTTGGCTGTCACTGTGTCCATATAATTTTCCTTAACATATCACCCAGCAGGGGACTAATCAATCTTGGACAACCTTAATACTTTTTGATTCCAGAAACTATGGCAGCATTGCTGCCAAATGGTAATTTACACACTGCACGGCCTGAATCTCTGCTGGGCCATTTATTCCTGTCCTTCAATTAGTCATTAATTAGTGGGAATACCTTTTCCTTTCTCAAGAAAGCACAGTCTCTTTTGCAGACTGTGGTGAGGGAGTTTCTTAAAAGCTTTTTGAAAGTCCACATGTGCTGTGCTGGTCAGACCAGCCTCAGCCCTGAGCAACTCTCAGAATTCCAAACCCTCTGTATTCCAGTTGTGTGTCCAGTTTGAAAGAGGCACAGGACATACTGTGCTCAGTGAATCTCCAGGAACAGTTGGCTTTATGATAGGGCAAAACATCCCCCACTCCAGTGAGGAAAAGAAGCAGCTGAACACACTTTCAGAGGAGCAGAGAATGGGAACATTTTACTCACGGCTGCGTTTTGCTGGTTGTTGTTTACTCTGAGTGCATCCACCACTTCCTTCTCATCAAATCCCATTTCCATCAGGGCAATGACAGCCTGGAATTACACAGTTTAATTAGTGTAACACTGAAATCAGAAATGAGAGCAATCATAACCTTTCACCTTCTGAGCAGGAGGTTTTTTGGGGGTAAAAACTGCGCATTGTTTTCATTTGTAGACCAGTCAGTAATTTTATCAACAAAGTTTTCAAATAACCTGTATGAAAAGTGTCTTTACTATAGAAGAAAACTGAATCTTAAGAGTGAAGGTAGTTCCTGTCCTCAACACTGACAGCTGAACACAAGTGTACCTGAGGTAGAAAGAAGCACAGGACAAGCACAAACACCTTATTTTGGAACTCTTCTCCTGTCACAAAGCTCTTGTTCACATTAGATCAACCTTTGTGCACATTTGTGGTTCTATTCACTCCATTTCATTTCACTCCTGGGTTTATTAAGCTGCTGGTGAGTGTGAAGCATTTAGACAAGAACGTTTCAGTGTTCAGAAATCATACCCAGGCCATCAAATGCACTTGCAGCTTTTAACCAAAACCTGAAGAATAGCCAGTGGTAAAACTCAAGTGCCAGATGTCAAATAGCCCCTGCTGGTGAGCTCCCAGTGTGACAACAACACATTGTCACTGCAGCCAGGCCTGTGTTCTGAAAAAAGGGCAACTTCTGCCTTTGCTGCAAGACTTCAGTCCACTGGGGATATTTTCCTTGCCCTCTAAATTCAGTCACACCTTTCTGCCCTTTTCATAGAATCCCAGAAAGGTTTGGGTTGGAAGAGATTTTCAAGACCATCCAGTTCCAGCCCCACCAGGGGAAGAGAAGCTTCCACAGGTCCAGGTTACTCAGAGCCCCATCCAGCCTGGCCTGTTGTACAGCCAAAGGACCTACCCCTGTCCTGTCACCCTTCCCTCCCAGACAGCAGCCAAAAAGCAGTGCCAGGAGTCTCACTTTAGTCCTCTCAGTGAGTTTTCAGGTGCAGCAGTACCAGTGTCACTCCTTCAGATCCTGCTATCCCAGACAGCAATGCATTCCTGAGGAACATCCCTCCAACTCTGAGTACTCTGCAACTGAAGAATCCCTGAATTTAAACACTCCCTAAACACTTCCACTGAAACTCTGCCAAGCCAGCACAACACCCACACCCCCAGATGACCCATTTCATTCCCCCACTGGCCATTTCTCCGCCCTCTTGGTGCCTGCAGTCCCCCCAGCCCCAAGGGACACACGGCACGTACCCGCGGGTCCGGGCGGAACTCTCTTTTCCTCCGGATCTTCTTGAATATCTCCGTCAGCTCATCCTTGGCCTCCTCCTCACCCTCTTCTGAACTGGGACCTGCAGCTGCCTCAGCAGAGGAGGCTCCAGCTTCAGCTGTAGCTTCTGCAAGAGTCTGACCTGGCAGCGGAGCATCCACTGAAGGGTCATCTGCGTGTTCTATCAACCACTCCATGGCCTGGGTCACGGACATGCTGGAGGACAAGTGGGAACACCGGGATGAGGAACCCTCCAGAGACACAGCACAGCTCCACATGCAGTTATTCCCCTGGTATATTGACTTGCAGGTTAATTAGTACCTGAAAGGTCCTAAATAAAGTTTTGGAGCACATCTTGGAGCACATCCATTCCCTGCACAGTCAGGGCACCACAGTCTTCTCCAAAGCCAAGAAAACAGAGGAACCAAGTCCAGCTGGGACAGCTGCAACCCACAGTTTAAAAGGCATTTCTGAGGGAGTCACCCTGCTCTGAACATCATCTGCTGTGTGTCACAACAGACAAGCACTGACTCTTTGCAATTGTCAACAAAACTGCCAATAAAGCACATTCCAAATTTACACTGAAACATCTCAGATGGGAAGAGCTTTGGAGCTTACGGAGGTCCCTCTCAGACACCCACCCAGTGACCAAGGAGGGCCATTAACACCAAAAAAAAGGTGAAAAACGTTATAAATGCACAGTGTGCCTTGAGCCAGAGCAAAATTCAACAGGGACAACTGCACTTGGAAATGTCCCACTGGGAAATCCCTCCACTGTGAGTTCAGAAGAGACCTGTGATCCCTCAGTGACAGTCCCTTGCTGTGCAGTGAACATGTAACTTCATGTGACACAGGGATTATTACATGTACATGGAAGGGAAAACCTTTGCCTGTTTGCTTTTCAGTTACCACATGAAAGCTGGAGGACAGCAGGAGAGTCTTCCTGAGACACTGGAAAAGAGTGCCTGGAATATGGTGTGGACTCTCTATCATTGAACTTTCAAGAATGGCCTAACAAACCCCTCTCAGGAGTGAGGCAGCACAGCTTGCCTGCTCCCAGGGCATGACAAGAACTATTTTCCTGTAGTTGCTATCAGGACTTCACAATATTCCTGGAATGTTTTTGAAGACCAGCACAAGGCATGTTTCTACAGCTGGAAGACCAACGTGGATGGAAGTTTTGTTTTTCCTCTGTCAAATCTGACTTGTAAAGCAGAAGAAAATGTGAGTGTAAGAGTTGGAAACAGGGCCAGCCTGGCAGTCCTGTGACCCCCAGACCTTCCAGAGCAACCCAGCACTGCTTCCCCTCCCTGTGCCACCTGCACTCTGCCTGAGGCAGCACAGCTCTGAGTTAATGCTTTTCCCAGCCTAAATTTAGGTGACCCATATAAGGAAACTCCAGGAAAAGTGCAGCTTGTTTCCTCCAAGCATCTGCAGTGATTTACTTACTGGTTGAGGCGGAGAGCTTTGACAGCTCTGCTCTCAGGGAAGCCCATCTCGGTGAGCTGCCGCAGAGCGACTTCATCCACTCTGTCCTCCTCATCCTCATCCAGCATGGCTACACACACACAGACACAACAGTGTCAGCCTGACTGCAGCTCAGACAAAGCCCAGTGTCAATGCAATGCCATGGGTTAAGTTCAAGCCCCATTCTCTCCTCCATCCCTTCTTTTGTTCCTGCCCCCAGTTTGCCACCTCATCGTTTAATTTGCTGCTCTCAGCTCGGGCTGGCTCAGAGAGATTCTTCCAGGACAAAGACTTTGCCCAGATGTGTTCAAGATCTCAGACAAAAGGCAGTTAACTCACACATGATCATGGGATTTCCACATAATTAAATAGATGAGGTTCACTAATGACCTATTAATCTTTTATCTACAAATTAAGCTGGATCTGGTTGTAGCAAGAGGAGCATTTCCCACCCCCCAAATCAAGAGCCACAGTTTCTCCTCATTTTAATACCACCCTGTGCATTTTCAACTACTCTTTACCATCCCTATAAGAATTTTAAAATGGAACTTCTCATCCTTCCCAAAGGGACCTTAAAAATCCACAAGTTTTGGACAATCTCTACCCACAAGGTGAAACTTTTGCCACAAAGTTTGCAGCAGCTTTGCTGCCACATCAGGGTCTGAACTTCCCTCTTGTGCTCTGAAAGCAAATTCCCAGGATTGAACCAGTAACTAGAAAGATATTTTCATACCATTTGCCTTCTTAAAGAGTTCAACTGCATCTGGGTTCAGTGCTAACAACTTCTGTGCAACTTCTATGAGGGACACCAAGATCTTCCGGAGCTCAGTCTGGAACTGCAAGAAAGGAAACTGTCAAACGTTTAGACAGGGAGTTACCAAACATCCCAGAACTTAATGTACCTATTGTTGTATCACAGCAGCAGTCTGGCACAGAAAGTTGCTTTTTTGGGGGTTTATTGTCATTGTTTGGTCTCTCAAGAAGCCTGGGCCCTTCCTGTGAAGTGCTACATGGAAGTGAAACCTCCTGGGCAGAGTCCCTTTTATTTCCACCCCATGGGCAGTGGTCAAGAAAGAGAAAAAAGCCACTGCAAACACCTGAACTATTGAAGCCTGAAGAAATAAACTCCCCTAACTTGACATTGCCAGGTCTTGAATATGTTCTGAGGCTTTACCACGAGTAAAACACTTAAAATAATATAGAGATAATAAAATCCTAAAATGAAAATACAAAAATCATTCTATGACTCTATATCATAACCTAGAACAGTGTTCTCTTATCAGTAAATCATAGAATAGAATCATAGAATGGATTGGGTTGGAAAAGACCTCCCAGATCATCAAGTCCAACCCTTGGGCCAACTCCAGTCCCTTTACCAGATCATGGCACTCAGTGCCACGGCCAAGCTCAGGTTAAAAACCTCCAGGGATGGGGAATCCACCCCCTCTCTGGGCAGCCCATTCCAATCCCTGAGCACTCTCTCTGCAAAGAATTATTTTCTGCTCTCCAACTTCAATTTCCCCTGGCAGAGCTTGAGCCCCCCGTGCCCCCTTGTCCTATTACTGAGTGCCTGGGATATCACGGGCTGTGTCTAAATCTCAATTTATTGATTTTAATATACATTATATAGATTTGAATTTTTCTTACAGAGCAAGAGGAACTGCATTTATGAGTAGAAGGCAAGGCTGCACAGGGCAGGGGGTGCCTGGGGGCCAGGGGGAGCCAGGGGGGCAGGACTTACATCCCTCATGCTGTGATGGGCCACGGAGCGGTCGGCGCTGCGGGAGGGCAGGTTGGCAGTGGCTTTGAGAATGGCATCCTTGTCAGGGGCCTTCTGCTCCTGCTTCCTCTGCAGGGAGAAAAACAGGAGCAGGTTTCATAACCCATCAGCCACAGGACAGAGAACACAGCAGTTCCAGACTCGTCACCAGGGCATCAAACAGAGCTCTGGGAACTTCAGTACCAGGGATTAACAGCATTGGAGTCATTCTGCAGCCACAGAGCTCAGCTGGGCCTCTTGGCTGCCCCACTTTCTGTCCTTACACCTATTTCTGTTCTCTGAACAGGCAGGGAAATGCCAGCACAAAGAGGGGGATGTATCACAGAGGCCTCAGTGCCCAGGACCATATTCTGCTCCCCAGGGCCTGCTCACAGACAGGAAACACTTCACTGCTTGTCCCTGGGAGAGCTGCTCTGCCTGCCAGGATCATGCAGGGAATTTGCAGCACAAAACATAGCAGGGGGCAACTATAAATATTCCCAAGTCCTGTAACTTGTGCTCCTACAGTGACATTCTGCACAGCAAAACCATACTGAGGAGAGGGATGTACACAATCCCTGCAGGAAGGGATGCACAGACATCAATCCCTGCAGGAAGGGATGAACAGACACACCAATCCCTGAAGGAAGGGATGGACAGACACCAACCCCTGAAGGAAGGGATGGACAGACACCAATCCCTGCAGGAAGGGATGCACAGACACCAATCCCTGAAGGAAGGGATGCACAGACACCAACCCCTGAAGGAAGGGATGGACAGAGACACCAATCCCTGCAGGAAGGGATGGACAGAGACACCAATCCCTGCAGGAAGGGATGGACAGAGACACCAATCCCTGCAGGAAGGGATGCACAGAGTGTAGCTGCAGGTCTTATTTTAAGGCAAATGTTCTCAGAATGACAGTTAAAAATGTAGAACCAGCTTCCTCTAAGTTTGGAAGAAATATGAAGTAATTTTGCCAGGATTTAATGGCAGCATTTACCCCTATAAGCAAAAAGAGTACAGCACAATAACCCTTCCACATATCATCAATAAGGCTTGATGAAAACTGCCAAGCTGAGAAGTGTTTCAAACTCACCTTCTCCTCTGCAGACACATCTGCCATTTTGGGGAGTGGAGGTGGAGCACGTTTCTTGATCAAAAGCAACACATCTGCAAAGAGAATCACAACACAACAGAGAGGATGTGAGAACAGCTCCTCTAAGATATTTCACAAATTCAGCTGTTCCTGGAGGTGAATTTTGTATTAATCCCACTGTAGCATCAGGTCTTCTTCACACTTTCAAACCTGGATGGCTTCACACAATTCCTTAGTGCACAGAGAATTCACAACTTGGTCTAGGATTAGTTATTTGGGGAAGTGGTTTCTTCTCCTCACACACCACCTTTAAAGGAAGGGTATTACAGGTTCCAGATGTCTTCTCCATAATTAGCACACAATAGTAAGAAAAGAATCCACACTGTCAGTGCCTGCACTGAGAAGGAAGCAGCAGAGACAGGCACAGATGGTTTTGGTCTAAGCTGGGGGCTTCCAAGAGCAGCAGGGCAAGCTCCAAGCACTTCCAGCACCAGGCTGCAGCTCCCATCTGTGTGTGAAAGGCAGGAGTGATTCCCATCCTACAGCAGGGGAGCAGCCCTGGCAGCCCACCCAGGCAAGTCTCAGGGCAAGTCTTCAGTCTCACATCACCTGGCACAAGCTCTCTTTGGGCTTTTCGGACTAATATTCTCCCTTTGAAGGCAGCCTTTTTGTAGGGATCATGTGATGGTTTATGCATTTGCAGCACCTCATTATTAGCACAGACATTGTGAGGGGGGAGATGCAGCCACTGCTGAGAGCCCAGGCCAGGCTGAGCCTTCGGCCAGGCCTGACTGACGTGCAGGTTTCAGCCCCACTGCACCAAGCAGGGACAAAGCAAACAAACCAGGCTTTGCACAACAAGTTTGCTGGTCTGGCTCAGCACAGAACAGCCAAGAGCAGCAGGTGGGGAGGGCTGCTCACCCTCCTGGTGCAGCTGGTCAGACGGGAGAGCAGCGCCGTGCTGGCAGCCCGGGGCACTCAGCTGTCCCTGGGCTGTCCCTGCCAGGCAGGCCCAGGGAAGGCACAGCACACACTGCAGAGGGAAAAGGAGTGGAGGGGCAGCCACCTGGCAGCTTGCTGACACTGTCCAGCTCGTGCTGCTTGGCTGTGCAAACTGCAATCCAACCCTCGGCAGGAGCCTGGAAATAACATCCCCTCGGCAGGAACAGGCCCTGCCTTGGCCCAGGATGGCACTTCCCAGCTCCTGTCAGTGACAGGTGACACTGCCAAGGAAGGCAAACCATGGCAGCAGTTCCCAGGAAAAGCAGGAACTCTCCTCCTGGCAGTGTTTCAGCACCACTGCCCTGACCTCCAAACTGAGGGTTTGCCTCAAGCTGCCTGGTAAAAACTGAGCCCAGCTCTCACCTTCAGGTCTTTGGTTTCCCATTTGAAATCCAGGAGGAAACACACACCCCACAAACTCCACTGCAGTCAGTGAGACCCCAGTGCAATGGATTTTGACGTGTTTGCAGAGGACAATGAGACCTAAACTTCCCCCAGAATCCCCCTCCTGCTTCACCTGCACACCTCAAGACACCCCCAAAGTGATTCTTGAAGTACCCAGCCATGGGAACTATCCTTGAATAATTCTGAAGGATATCTGCTGCCCTGGAGTTTAAAAATCACTTTAAAAGAAGATAAAATATGTTTAACTTAAAATAATAAAAGAAAATAATAAAAAGGAGATAAAATAATATGTTTAACTTACTGACTTAATGATCACTCTTAATTCCTTTTCAACTCTCACAGGGAAGAGAGAAGAAAAGGAAACTGCTCAAAGTGCTTTCTCTGGGGGGATAAAAAAGTCTTTTCTGTATGTTTTCTGCCACCTTATTTGGCTTCCTATGTCAAAGCAGAGAGCAGACACTAAAAATGTTCCTGTTTGGAGGATGCCAAATGAAACACAACTTTCTTCTTGCAGACTGACAGGATCAAACCCCAGACAATCTTACCTCTGTCTTGGATATTTTCCTCCAACACTGTTTTTGTGTCTGTCAGCACCTTCTCAGAAGTAGCATGGATCAGCTTGTGATGTGTCACAGTTTTGGGATCCTCCAAGCTCCCAGGGACACACTGCAGAGGACAAGAAGTACTGAAGATCAGAAGACAGAAATCAGGCTCCTGCATCAATCCCTTGGCACTCAAGATTCCCCACGTACAAACTGGGCATCATTTCCTGGCTTCTTAACATGTAAAGCCAAAGGGCAGAGCACAGAATGCGTTTTACTCCAGAAACTGAGGTTTGATTTGTGCCTGTGTGAGTGGATTCAGACTTTATCACTACAGAACATCTCTGGCACACTGAACTCCAGAGTTTGGGCCTTGGAGATTGGGAGCAAAGCAAGTTAACTCTGAGCAGATCCCTGAGCTCCCTCAGTCCTGGGAGCAGCAATCAGTATCCCACACCAAGAGTGCAAACCTACAAAGAGCAGCTGGTGTTTTACAGAGGGAAGGTTGGAATGCTGCAGTGTGTTCTCATTTGTGGTGTCAGAACAGGAGGGACTCCCTGTTTTATCTACTAATTGTTATTTATACAGACTGTCAGTAAACAAGGCCCTGCCAGCAGTGATTTGGGCTTCTCTGACCTTAACTGGGCAGTTTCTGCACCTTGTTTGAGGCTGAAAGCAGCAGTTTTGGCTGCTGGAGCCCCTAACCTGGTGGATTCCCCATCCCTGGAGGTTTTTAAGCTGAGCTTGGCCGTGGCACTGAGTGCCATGATCTGGTAAAGGGACTGGAGTTGGCCCAAGGGTTGGACTTGATGATCTGGGAGGTCTTTTCCAACCCAATCCATTCTGTGATTCTATGAACCTGGGTTCCTCCAGGACACAAGTTACATTCACAGCTCTTCTTCCCAATCCCAAATAATCAGCACACAGTTGGTACTTCACACATGAATGTTGTGCCCAATTCCTTTGTGCAATTCTAAGCTGTATGTCAATGATTCCCCAGGAAATCAAGATCAAATCCTGGAAAAGGAGTGCCCACACAGGCCCTGAGCTTTCAGGACACAGAGGTTTCAGGACCATTATTACATCTGTGCATCTGGAGGCTTCTAATTTGTTGGAGTGGAAAAAGAAAGCAAAGTGGTTGCAATTCCAGAAAGGCAAAATTAAAACTAACAACCTACCAACCCCATGAAAATGCTGCTGCTGTTCTTACCACAAACCAGGACACTCAATCCTGACCTCACCTGCTCTGCTCACTGCAAACAGCTTTTAATGACACCTGTACATGGTCCTGCCAAGCCCCTTTCCCCAGGTTTGCTGAAGCACATGCTCAGCCCTGGTGTAGCAGAGCCATTCCCAGAAATCCCACTGAAACCAGCCCTTCTTTTGATGGAGAATTTAGTCCTGCTCATCCCCAGCCTCCTTTGAAGGAAATTTTAACCCAACATCACCTTTTGTGCTGACTGCAAGGGATGGAAAACTCTGCTCTTTTTCCAAACAAAACACACTTGTTTTCAACAGGTTCCAATTCCTCACCTGAACCTGAGCCCAGCTCTGATCCCTCACTCAGATTGAGGGGGAATGTCTGAGTCCTGCTTTGTCTGACAGGAGCTTCTCGGGAGTGAAGTGCTGAACCAAGGCCAAGGAACACATTAACAGCTGGGAGAACTGCAGTGGATCTGATAAGGTGCCCCAAATGCCTGAGAAACATCAGTGGAACATCCCTGCAAAGAGCTCCTGTCCCAGAGCCTGAGAGGCAGAGCCCAAAGGGCAGAGCTCAAAGAGGGGAGCTGGGAGGGGGGTTTGGGGTGGGACACACAGAACTATCACATCCTTTTCCAGCACATGTAAAGGAGCCAATACCAATATTACACTGCCCACAGAATAAATGTGGGCAATAATTAATCATAAAACTAATGAGGAAAAAGCTGAAGTGAAAAGAACTGAAGTTGTGTGGACACCAATTCTTATTTCCTGTTCCTCCAACCACTTCATTAACAATTGTAGAGAATAATAAGGCACATTTGGGCACTGCCTGTGCCATATCTGGACACTCCATGTGTCAAAGAGGCTGCTGAGTGAAACACTTGCCTTATCTTCCCATTTCACATGGCCTGGCAGTAGAAAAGCAGCAGAACAGGCAGTGGCTCTCCAAGCTCTCACCAGTCCCTTTTAAGCCTGGAATCACAGCAGGCTCTGCCAGGCAGGTGAGAAACCTTTGCCACAGGTGCCTGAGCAACTGCTGAAATCAAAAGCCAAGCACTGTTTGCAAAGCTTGGAGTCCTGAGAAACCACAGGGCTTTGTTTGTTTTTAAATAAGAAAAAGGGGTTTTTTTGTTTGCTTTGAATAACAGAAACGTTTGAAAACAGGACTGACACTCCCTACTACCAAACTTGGGTGGCCTGAACCATCTGTTTAACAAACACAACTGGGGGGTTACAGGTGAGAGAGAAAAGCAGGGGGAGGGTTTTCTTCCTTTAACTAACAGGAAACCCAAAACATAAAATTCAGGGGAAATAAAGACATCAAGAGTGGCACTCCAGAGGCCAGCAAGCACTGGAATGTTATGGAGGGAAAACTGGCCCCTTTCCTAGTTCAAACCTGTGACAAATATCTCCCTCTGCTTCCTCAAAGAATGATGGCAAAGACTTCAGGGACCATCATCTCCAGCATCTCCCAAGAAGTGGCTGCCCAAGTTCTCTCCAGGTGCTGTCAAGATTCAGTGCAACACCCCCATCATCAGGAGCCAGGATTTGTTCAGGCCTATTTTTGCCTCCAGCTTTGGCCACTCCAAAGCTTCATGTCCCTCAGGAGGAATTCCAGCAGGATTCAGGAGCCAGGGCTGCAGCTGCCAGAGCTGTGCTGGCTCCTGAGCCCAGGGCAGGCCTGGCCAGGGGGCCCCAGCTCACAGGCTGCTCTTGTCAATCAGGGCAGGAAAAAAGGCCTGGCAGAGCTTTCAAAGCCAGTCCAGTGGCTCTGAACCCCCTGGGCACCCCAGAGGGCAGTGCTGGGTGGGCAGGGGGGGCACAGAGAACACCCCAGAGGGCAGTGCTGGGTGGGCAGGGGGGGCACAGAGA
>VWZD01007398.1:1824122-1847799 GCA_013396695.1 Sakesphorus luctuosus | reverse complement strand
GGCACAGCGGGCACGGCCAGGAGTGCGGGGCTGGACCCGGAGCGCTGCTTTCCGTGGGGTGGGAGGGTGTGGGGTGATGGGGGTGGAGGGGCAGCGAGAGGGCAGAGACACCTTAGGGGGGCAAAAAGCCTCTGGGAGAGCCCCATCGTACTGGGCATCCTCCCAGGAGGGGCTGCTCCCCAAATCCCTCTCTGCTGGATAATGGGATCCCCACGTCCTTCGGGGAGAGCAGCTGGGAAGGTGCTGGTGGGGTGTGGGCAAGGAGGGGATGACACTGGGGCTGGATCCAACCCCAAATCACACCAAAGGTACCACGGTGGTGTCCCCATCCAGGGTGCAAGGTGGGGCTGGGGGAGCCAGAGCTGGAGAGACCCTGGGCATCCTCCCACTGGAACTGGGGGAGCTGGAGATGGAAAGACCCTGGGCATCCTCCCACTGGGACTGGGGGAGCCAGAGCTGAGAGATCCCGGGCATTCTCCCACCAGGACTGGGGGAGCTGGAAATGGAGAGACCCTGGGCATCCTCCCACTGGGACTGGTGAAGCCAGAGCTGAGAGACCTTGGGGATCCTCCCACCAGGACTAGGGGAGCTGGAGATGGAAAGATCCTGGGCATCCTCCCACTGGGACTGGAGGAGCTGGAAATGGAGAGACATTGGGCATCCTCCCACCAGGATTGGTGGAGCCAGAGCTGGAGAGACCCCGGGCATTCTCCCACCAGGACTGGGGGACCTGGAAATGAAGAAACCGTGGGCATCCTCCCACTGGGACTGGGGGAGCTGGAAATGGAGAGACCCCGGGCATTCTCCCACCAGGACTGGGGGAGCTGGAAATGGAGAGACCCTGGGTATCCTCCCACTGGGACTGGGGCAGCCAGAGCTGTGATTCCTCCTTAAACTGGACACAAAACCAGGCAGGGATCACAGAGTGGATTTCTGATCCCTGTTTTCTTTTGGACACCCTCCTGCATGGTACAGTGGGATGGGAAACCAGGCCCAGAAGGAGGCATATTAATGAATATGGAAAACTTCTTCTCGGGCACTGCGTGCTCATAAATGAATCCACTTTATAGAGCCATAGCAGAGAGGAAATGACTATTCGGAGCCTGATTTATCTTCTCAAATGCTTTGTAGTACTTCAGATTAATAAAAATATTTAATAAAGAATCAAGATGGTTTATCTGTAATGCAAAGAGAATCACATCCCCTGTATTTTTATTACTGAAAAATTGGAAGCGGGAAGGAATAATGATATAAGCTACTGTATAAATGACAAAAATACCCATTCTAGTTATATGCATTGCTGTACAATCTTTTTCTATCCTATAAACATAATATATTCTTATGCCTATTTCCACTGATTCAGTAGTCATATGCTGCATTGTGCAGTTTAATACCACCCCGTCCTCAACAGCTCTGGCAAGTGATTAAATAAGAAATAAATTTTGCTGTCATTGCATTTAAAATCAAATCAAGGATCATTTGTTACCCCAAACGAACCAGTTATCCTGCTCTGCTCGTAAGGAGGCTGCTGTTTGCTGAAGCATTTAGAAATGTATATATAGTAAACTCTTTGCATAATGGCTTGTACTGTAATATGATCTTTATGAGGCTCCCGCTCCGCAGACACTCGGCAGGGCCAATAAACAGCACATTGCTTTTTTAATTTAAAGTTAGAGGGATGAGACGTTTCTGCTTCTCCTGGTGTTCATCTGAGCCTTGTTGGCTGTGCCACAAAGCTGGGGGCAAAGCTTTGCTTCCCACCAGTGTCCCCAAAGCCAGGGTGGGTTCCCAGCAATGACCCCCCCAGTGCTGGAGGGTCCCCCCCAGCCCCTGGAATCGCTGCCCCTGCAGGGAAAAGCAGCAGCACCAACCCCAGCCAGGCAGGGAACACACCCAGGAGGGACAGACAGAGCGTCCCATTCACCAAGTCCATTAAATTTAATGTCACCACCTCGTTAATGGCCCCTCTCGTTGTAATGTGTGATATAAACGTACAAATTAATTGCAATTCCTTCTTTAACTGCTGCTGGAGTCAAACCTTGCTAATAACCATAATTTCTAACCCCATTCTTGTTAGAAGGGGTTGTGTCTGACCAAACTCCTTTGGTTGGCTCATTATTTGAATTTCTCTCCTCCCCAGGAATTGCCATTTCTCGACCCCCTCCTTGTCATCCTCGGGATTTACCTGAGAGCAGCTGCTCTTTCCCATGGGATTCCTCACCCATGGGTGAGCCTGCCCTGAGGGACCATCTGCCTCGTGCTCCAGGTATGAGAAAAAAACCCCTGTTGGGAACATCTTTCCTTAGAAATAAAAAAAACTGAAGAATTTTCATTAAAAAAAAAGCCATTGTAAGAAAAAGGAGGTTCCCTGGGGTGCTCTGAGTGGGTTTGGGCACCTCTCTTGGCTCCCAGCCCTTCACCATCAGCCACAGACCCACCACGGGCCCTCCCAAACCCACTGGGTAAATTATTTGTTGGCAATTATTTGCTCAGCTTTAATTATCAAGTTTTGGCACCCATTAGTTAAACCGGTTAATTTTATTACAGAGAAAACAACAAATCACAGGGCTGACAATAATGAGGATGAACAGGCATTTAATTATCCTTGTTCTAGACAGAACAATTATTAATTTTAAATTGCAAAAACTCATTTGAAAAGTTTGGAGTCTGGAGAATTCTGGCAGGGAGGGGAATGTTGCTGCAGGAGATCTGTGGTCAGAGCCCTCATTAATACCAGGAACTCAAGGAAATCAATTCCTGCCCCAGCCTCTTCCTCCCTGTTGGGAAGGGCAGGAATAAAACTCCTCAGCTTTGGTGGGGAGGTTTTGTTAAGAGAGGTTTGGAGTCTCCCTTGCACCCACTGCCCTCGTGGTGCACCTGGAGGGGTTTGCTCCTTCTCTGCACAGGGATTTTATCCTAAATAAGGGAATGGGACCCTCTGGCCTCAACACACACCCATGGGAGCCCTTTGTGGCTGCAGTCACAGTGTCCCCAGGGAGGAGCTGGAGGCACCATCTCCCCGGGAAGGGGGTCCCCAGGTGGGAGTGAGGAACACACGATGTCCCCAGGTGGGAATGAGGAACACACGATGTCCCCAGGTGGGAATGAGGCACACACGATGTCCCCAGGTGGGAGTGAGGAACACACGATGCCCCCAGATGGGAGTGAAGAACAGAAGATGCCCCCAGATGGGAGTGAGGAGCACACGATGTCCCCAGGTGGGAATGAGGAACACACGATGTCCCCAGATGGGAGTGAGGAACACACGATGTCCCCAGGTGGGAATGAGGCACACACGATGTCCCCAGGTGGGAGTGAGGAACACACGATGTCCCCAGATGGGAGTGAGGAACAGAAGATGCCCCCAGATGGGAGTGAGGAGCACACGATGTCCCCAGGTGGGAGTGAGGCGCACACGATGTCCCCAGGTGGGAGTGAGGCGCACACGATGTCCCCAGGTGGGAGTGAGGCGCACACGATGTCCCCAGGTGGGAGTGAGGCGCACACGATGTCCCCAGGTGGGAGTGAGGCGCACACGATGTCCCCAGGTGGGAGTGAGGCGCACACGATGTCCCCAGGTGGGAGTGAGGCGCACACGATGTCCCCAGGTGGGAGTGAGGCGCACACGATGTCCCCAGGTGGGAGTGAGGCGCACACGATGTCCCCAGGTGGGAGTGAGGCGCACACGATGTCCCCAGGTGGGAGTGAGGCGCACACGATGTCCCCAGGTGGGAGTGAGGCGCACACGATGTCCCCAGGTGGGAGTGAGGCGCACACGATGTCCCCAGGTGGGAGTGAGGCGCACACGATGTCCCCAGGTGGGAGTGAGGCGCACACGATGTCCCCAGGTGGGAGTGAGGCGCACACGATGTCCCCAGGTGGGAGTGAGGCGCACACGATGTCCCCAGGTGGGAGTGAGGCGCACACGATGTCCCCAGGTGGGAGTGAGGCGCACACGATGTCCCCAGGTGGGAGTGAGGCGCACACGATGTCCCCAGGTGGGAGTGAGGCGCACACGATGTCCCCAGGTGGGAGTGAGGCGCACACGATGTCCCCAGGTGGGAGTGAGGCGCACACGATGTCCCCAGGTGGGAGTGAGGCGCACACGATGTCCCCAGGTGGGAGTGAGGCGCACACGATGTCCCCAGGTGGGAGTGAGGCGCACACGATGTCCCCAGGTGGGAGTGAGGCGCACACGATGTCCCCAGGTGGGAGTGAGGCGCACACGATGTCCCCAGGTGGGAGTGAGGCGCACACGATGTCCCCAGGTGGGAGTGAGGCGCACACGATGTCCCCAGGTGGGAGTGAGGCGCACACGATGTCCCCAGGTGGGAGTGAGGCGCACACGATGTCCCCAGGTGGGAGTGAGGCGCACACGATGTCCCCAGGTGGGAATGAGGCACACACGATGTCCCCAGATGGGAGTGAGGAACAGACGATGCCCCCAGATGGGAGTGTGGAACACACGATGCCCCCAGATGGCCCAGGAGCAGAGGGATGGAATTTACACCCACCAGGACCCAGCAAGGAGGATCCCACAACTTTGGGCCAACACAGATCCCTTCCCTCAGTCCTTCCTCAACTTGAGGCTGAAGGAAAAGAAAAAACACCCAACAATAAAGAAGTTGGGGAAAGGCTGTGAAGGTTGAAGTGCCATCACTTACCCCAGTGGTCAGGGCACAGATAACAGTTTCCAAAGTGTAATTGCAGTCAATTGTACTTCCCCCCCGTGCCTGTCAGCTCATCCTCACTGGCCTGATAAATGTTGGCTTTTAAGCAAGGATGGATTGATTATTAATAGCTTAGATACCAGTTACAGGAACTGCAATAAAACTAGATTTTAATTTCCCTCTCTATTAAGGAATCTCATGTTTCATTCAACGTAGAGAGAAAATAGGGGGGTTTGAAGAGATATCAAATTTACTGTCACTATAAAAGATCATTGATGGACCCAGCTCTGGGTTATATTTGACTGACTCTTCAACAAAAGGTGGATTGGTGAGTTGCTGAGTCTCCCTGTGCCCAGCACCAGGGAGCAGAGGGTCTCATGGAATCCTGGAATCCCACAACGGTTTTACTTGGAAGGACCTTAAAGATCACCCAGTTCCACCAGGGCCACCTCCCACCGTCCCATCCAACCTGGCCTTGGACACTCCCAGGGCTGGGGCAGCCACAGCTCCTCTGGGCAGCAATTCCACATCTCCAGTGCCTTCAGCTCTCCTGGCTCCTGATCTTCTCCAGCTTCTCCTCCTGTGCACTCCTGCTCTCCATCAACCCCAAATCCCTGCAGAAATCACCTAATCAGGGTTTGGGTTGGGATTTGGGCCTAAATCAGGAGCAAAAGCATAAAAGCTGCCTTGACTGGAGAGCAGAGTTGTGCATTTTAATCTCTTATAACTTACTTTTATGATGTAATTCTGAATTATGTTATTGCATTTGTATTTAGAGAGCACACCAGATGGTGCATGCAGTAACACTTTAAATTAGGGTTTCCCAAATACACATTAAATTTAGATTTAATAAGACAGTTATCACACGGGAATTAAATACCAATTGATTATTTAGAAGATCTCACAGCTCAGCAAAGTGTGCAGCTCTCACAGTGCAGCTGGAGCAGGGCAAGGGCACCTGGAAGGACCACCCAGGGATCCTGCCTTGGCTCTTGGTGGCCTCCCTGGCTCTTTGTCACCTTGTTGGTGGCACCTTTGGCAGCGGAGGGTGGCCCTGAAGGGAGGGACACTCCCCTCAGCCAGGGGGTTGGTTCAGAGCAGCATCACCCCTGGGTACAGAAAATCACATTTCTGAAGCTGTGAGGGTGCCCTGGAGGCACCTCCAGCCACATAAACCCTTTGACACCCCCTTTGACTGTGCCCAACCATGCCCAGTGCCTGCCCATCACTTTGGGCACAGGAATCTCATCCCCTGCAGGGTGTCCTGGTGGCACAGGGGACACTGGGGACGTGGTCCAGCTCTGCCCTGGGGGTGTCCCAGCACAAGGCCTGGGGATCCAGCCCTGCCTCCATGTGGCAGCAATCCCAGCTCAGTCACTGCCCAGGCAGCTCCATTCCATGAAAACATTAAAGATTCTTTGCTGCCACTGATTTATATTTTTTATTATTATTATTATTATTATTATTGTCATCATTATTCCGACCCACAATATGCTGCTCATGGACTGTGGGTAATTTACTTTTCTAATCAAATTGATTTCCATCCAAATGAATTCTCTTGTCCATCTCCATTCCAGTAATGTTATTTTAAGCATGAGCTGTGCCTGGGTACAAATGTCTAATCAAACAAGGGGGTGCAGAGGGCACCGTGGTGGGTTCTGGTGAATCACACACCAGTGAAATTAGAGATGCTTTTAGATGCAATAATTTATGGATTGTAACTTCTGGCCAGGCCCAGGCAGTGAGATTACATTCCCCTCCTGGATTTATCTGTCCTTTTGCTTTGTGGCTTGGCATTTTTTCCTTTTTTTCCTCCCTTTTTCTCCTTTCATTGAATTAGACTCATCTAATTCCACTCCCAGAGTGAGCAGAGCCCCAGAGTTGGGTGAGGGTGGGGTGAGGGCTGCAGGTCCTGCTGGACCAAACCTGACAAGGACCAGACCCACCACCAGGGATTGGGGTCCCACCCTGCTGTCCCTGCCCCATCCTGGACTGGACCCATCACCAGGGATTGGGGTCCCACCCTGCTGTCCCTGCCCCATCCTGGACTGGACCCATCACCAGGGATTGGGGTCTCACCCTGCTGTCCCTGCCCCATCCTGGACTGGGGTCACCAGCAGGGATTGGGGTCCCACCCTGCTGTCCCTGTCCCATCCTGGACTGGACCCACCACCAGGGATTGGGGTCCCACCCTGCTGTCCCTGCCCCATCCTGGAGTCACCGCCAGGGATTGGGGTCCCACCCTGCTGTCCCTGCTCCATCCCATCTGCAAAGGGCAACACCTGCAAAGGGCAGCACCTTCTGCAATGGGTGATGCCTTCTGCAATGTCCAACACCTGCAATGTCCAACACCTGCAATGTCCAACATCTCCAATGGCCAACACCTTCTGCAATGTCCAACACCTGCAATGTCCAACACCTGCAATGTCCAACATCTCCAATGGCCAACACCTTCTGCAATGTCCAACATCTCCAATGTCCAACACCTGCAAAGGCCACCAGAGCCAAATTCAGAGAGTTGGAGCAGGTGCAGTGCTGTGGATGGAGCAGATCCCAAGAAAATGAAGACAGGCCAAGTCTTAAAGCCCAGAGCTGCTCCCAGAAATCCAGTTCCTCAGCTCAGCTCAGTTGGTTAAAACTTGGCTGTAATAACGCCAAGGTCATGAGTTCAATCCCCTGTGTGGGCCATTGGCTTAAGAGTTGGACTCGATGATCCTTGTGGGTCCCTTCCAGCTCAGAACAGTCTGGGATTCTGGGATAAAACAACCATTTTCAATGCCGTGGGGCAAAGCTCACCCATGGGTGCCCCCTCACCTCCCTTGGCCACTTCCCTCCCACCTGGAGGGCACTGCCACAATCCTGACCCCACACCAGGCTGGGGGAAACCTGTTTATGAAACAATAATGAAGGCAATGCCATCAATGCCCAGCAGAGCCCCTGCCCACCTGTTTGATGCCAACAGCAATGAAACCAGTGCCATCAATGCCCAGCAGAGCCCCTGCCCACCTGTTTGATGCCAACAGCAATGAAACCAGTGCCATCAATGCCCAGCAGAGCCCCTGCCCNCCCCCCCCCCCTGCACATTTCCCTCAGCCCATTTCCACAGCAACGTCGTTTGCTTGGTTAAATAACTCATTTATCTTTTTATACTCTCTGCAGCTCATAATACACCCACTCTGACAATGCTGCACACCACAGACCTAATTTGGGAGCTGCTGTTTAGGAGTAATCACTTTGAAATATTGGATTGGGCGGACGATGGGTTGGGGTTTGTTGGGGTTTTTTTTTCCCTTTCCCCCTGAAATCCTGACGTTTGCAAGAAAGCTGCTCATAAGGAAAATTCTGATTATAACAACTCATTTAGAATAAATCAGTTTGAAATGGTTTCTGGAACGCACACGAGCATCCAAGTTTCTGTGTTTTTCCTTGCAGTGAGATGAGATTAAATGAAACCCCAAATGCAAGTGGTTTTTTGGGCACTTCTATTTCACTAAGCAGAGGAAATGCAGCTCCTCAGCAATTTTATGGCCAATTGGGTTGGGAAACAAATAATAATAAAAAAAAGGCAAGAATTACAGAGAGCAGAATTGCACCCTCGGTCCTGGGCACTCCACCTCAGCCTCTTTGGCTGAAAATTCTGTTTTAAGTAGCAATGATAATAATAAAAATAACAATAAATAAGATTTTTTGCCTAAGTATGAAGGAGGGAATGTGTGATGTGTCCAGGAAAAAAGCCAAAAGGTGCCCAAGCCACACCAGGAGAGTGGGGAGAGAGCCCAGAGGTGTGAAGGGAACTCCAAAACCCCACCAGATTTGGACAAAATTCTTCAACTGGCCAAGTCTGGGGTGTGTTTTATACCTGGAAGGGGAATCTGAACCCTCAGAGCCCCTTTAACCAGCCCTGCTCTTTCCCACCCACCACCCAGACAGACAGAAAACACAGCAAAGAAAACCTTTTAATTGTAATTTACTTTATTATTCTGTAAATGTGAATTTTACAAAGCGTTTTACAATTAATGATCACATTGGGTTGTTGGTTTTTTTTTTCATTTTTCTCTTTTTTTAAATGGATTTTTCATCATATGAAAACAGCTACGAGCACAGTTCCAGCTCGGGGAAGGGGGAGGGTCTTCATCTTTTCTCTCTTTTTTTTTTTTAGTTACTGATATATCGTGTCAGCCATGGCTACAAAATAACAGTCTGAACTACACAGAGTAAGAGCACATAAATACTAGTGAATAATGCACGATAAAAACCAAAATAAAACAATAAAAAAAAGAAGCTAGCATCGTTCGTGGCTGAGACAGTCGAGGAACATAATTCAGTGGTACTGTGAGATTTTCTTACAGCACAGAAAGTATTTTTAACAGTCATGAATTACAGTACTACTTAATACCCTATGAAGATGCTTTAAAAACAACCTTGTACTTTAAGTCCTTTTTTTCCCCCCAAACATTCTGTCCAAAGGATTAATGTTCTATTTGAATCAAGTGCCATCCAAATGTTCAAGTCAAAAATATTTATACATTTATACTCCGTTGTTTTTCATTTATTTATTAATTTTTTTTACTATTCTTCTTTTTCTTGTCTGCTAAAAATAGTATTGCAAGTTTTGGCTTTTTTTTACCTTGACATAAAAATCACGATTTTTTTTCCTTTTTTTTTTTTTTTTTTTTTTTTTCGTTNGTTTTTTTTTCCTTTTTTTTTTTTTTTTTTTGAGCGTGTTTGTGCAAAACGCTTTAACAGTGGAAGAAACTCAAGGGAGGGTTGAGGATTCCCAGTGGGAATGAGCTCCGGGCTGGGGGTCCCGCCCTCCCTCCCTCCGGGGGTCCCTTCGCACAGCGCGACCGTTCGGAGCAGGAACACTTGGAACAGCAGTTGAATCCCGGGATGCTGCGGATGGCGATGGGATGGATGCTTGGGGGGCACAGCCAGGGGGGATCCCGCGGCTCATCCCGGTTTCCCACGGGGGGCCTTTCCAGCAGGGGCAGGACCGGCAGCTCCGCTCCCCAAAGGCGGCGGCAATTCCAGTTTGGGGGGATCGGACCCCGCCAGCCCCGAGCGCGCCACGCTCAGCCCCGACACCGGCTCATCCTCAGGGAATTCCCGCAGGGAAGTCACGACCCGCAGAACTGACCCACGGGGGTGGCAAAAGGAGCCGCTCCATCCATCCCTCCGGGAATTCCCGCAGGGAATCCACGACACGCAGAACTGACCCACGGGGGTGGCAAATGGAGCTGCTCGCATCCGTCCCTCCNATCCATCCCTCCGGGAATTCCCGCAGGGAATCCACGACACGCAGAACTGACCCACGGGGGTGGCAAAAGGAGCCGCTCCCATCCATCCCTCCGGGAATTCCCGCAGGGAATCCGCAGAACTGACTCACGGGTGTGACCCAAAGGAGCCGCTCCATCCATCCCTCCGGGAATTCCCGCAGGGAATCCACGGCCCCAAGAACTGACTCACGGGGGTGGCAAAAGCAGCCGCTCCATCCGTCCCTACTCCCCGAGCGGCTCCTGCTCTCGATCCCGGGCGGGAATGGGGATTAAAGCGGAGTGGGAATGGCCCCGGGACACGGCGGGGACACCCGGGGGACACCGTGAGACACCGAGGGCCAACGCGGGGACACCGCCGGGACACCGGGGGGATACCGCGGGGACAACGAGGGACACCGGGGGGACACCGGGGGGACACGGCGAGCCCGCGGGGCAGCGCAGGGTCAGGTCATGCAGCCCCCGGCAAAGCGGCAGCTCGGGGGGGCGCGTTAATTAGCGCTAATGAGGAGGAGAGGAGCTGGTCCTACACTATGGCAGCTGCAGTAACTGGGTGCTTACACTCTGCGCTCTTTAAAGGTGCTTGGTATAACTTTAGATATATAATATACAGGTAATATTGCTAATAGTCAAGCATAAGAATAAAGGTGCAGACATACCATAAATACTGATGCTCTGATTTTACACTGTCAGACCTAGATGAATGCAGTTTCCTATTCACATTAGAAAGCAGCCCCAAATTCTAGAATTGAAAATAGTGTCGTAAACAAAGAGGAGGAAGGAGTTGGTTATGATCTGATCTTCTTAATCTGTTTTCCTTGGAAAAAAAAAGATCAAAAAATTCTAAGGCACTCAGGAAAGCCGCATACAATCGATGGACTGCTCTGTTCTCACCTTACATTCAGTGTTTTAAAGGGGTTATTTTTTTTGCCTTTTTTTTAGTTGTTTTTTTTTCTCTGAAGAATACAATCATAACATTTTCAAACATATCATTAATCCTCCACACACAGGAAACATTAGTGCAAAATGCTTGCCCTCATCTACCAGATAAGGAAAAACCCAACGCCCTTCACATTTTAGAAGTTTGCCTTCCTAATAAAAATAATAATAATAATAATAATTAATAAAACAAACCCAAATCAAAAAAAAAAAGAAAGAAAAAAAAAAGAAAGAAAAAACCCCCAAAATATACAGGAAGTTGTGCTAGGTATAAAAATATATATTTTCACTGTGCAACTTGACTCTCTCCAGACTCTCTGTCCTAAGCCATTCAAGTACTTTGCTGCTGCCCCCCCGGAGGCCCCGCTGGCTGGCTGGGAACAGGTTTGGTCCAGAATTAATCCCTACAGCCAAGTGCAGCCCCAGCTGGGGGGCTCAGCCTGCTCCCCATCCCAGCAAGTGCCAAAAAGGAGGAGGAATCCTTTGCAATATCTTTTCTCTCTCTATATATTTATATATATTTATGCACACAGACACACAGAAGGGACGACTTTTGATCTCCCACTCCCGGATGAGCTCCCAGCTTTGCCTCAGACTTTTGGTAAACCCAAACTTTTGGGGATCAGGAGGGCCCTCAGCCAAACCTGACCCCCTGTGCCCCCCCTCAAGCTGCCCTCCAGCAGCTGCTGCCAGGGGCACAGGGACACCCCCAGGGCCAAGGAGCTCCGTCCCCCTGGGGATGGCTGGGGACAAACCCACCCCGAGCTCAGCCCTGTGGTCCCCAGTTTTGTTTAGTGACGTGGGTAAAGTGCAAATAGAGCCCCTGGCTGTGCTCATTCCCACTCTTCCAAAGCATCCCACACCTCTCCACCAGCATCAGCCCCCTGACACCTGGTCCAGGGTGTCCCAGTCCCCCCACGAAGCTGTGCCAAAACCCCACGAGCTGTGCAAGATGTGGGGCAGGACCCCCCTCATCACTGATTTTTTGTGTCAGGAGCAGTGGCACAGGCTGGGCAACCTCATTATTGTGATGCAAAAAACTGCTTCAAGTATCAAAGAAAACAAAACAAATGGCCAAAAGTTGGGTTATCCTCTCCCCGCTCCCCCTTTCCCACTGGAAATACAAAGAAGGAAGAAAACCCTGAGCAAAGCACTGTCTGGATGCAGGGATGAAGCAGGGAGGAAAAGAGGAGCACAGCTACAGCAGCCAAAAAGTGACTCTGTGCACCTTGTTCTAGTCCCAAACGTGTTAAAGAACAAGCTGCAAACGTCATTAAAGCAGGTCGTTAAGTCACAGTAAAAACAATCATCGTTAAGAAAGGAAAGAAAAAAGGAAAAAAGCCAAACTTGGCTTTCACGTCACTGCCCCCCATCCCTTGGGGGCAGCCTGGCCTTGGCATCCCCCGTGGGTGCCCGGGGTGTGCCAGCCCAGCCCCAGCACTCCGGGGGAAGCCGCAGTGTCCCCGCTGGAGCCGGGGCTGGGAAAGCATTCCCGTCACTTTGGGGTTTGGAAGGGCGAGGGGCAGAGCTGGGACCTGCTGCCCATCACCCTCCAGGGACACCCACAGTTGCCATCCAGGGCCAGCTGGGGCCACCAAAGCCACCAAAGCTTGGGGCCATCAGCCTGCAACAAGGAAAACAAAGACAAGTAACTCCACGTTGGGTTTTCCCCAGAAGGGGCTGTGGGGAAAGCACTTCCCCCTCCCCAGAACCTCTTCACAGAAGGGCACAAATCTATATATTTTTTTTAAAATTTTTGCATCCAATACACTCCAAATTATTAAAACCCAAGAGCCTGGTTGGCCTGAAGGGAGGGAGGGGCAGAGGGTGAGCCCTGCACCATGTGCTGCCCTCGCTGCAGATGCTGCTGGAGCCGATGCCAAGAGCTCCCGGCTCCGGGCACTTTGGAGCAAGACCAACGTGCTTCCCATGCTCAGATTGTTCCCTAAATCCCTTCACAGGCACTGAGGAGGGGCACTGCCCCCCAGGAGGGGCCCCAGGACCTGCACTGGTCCACTGGGGTGACATCAGCCCGTCCACCCAGGAGTGGGTGACGTGAAGGGGCAAACACAGAGAAGCAAAGGAAAAGGAGTCGCTGGAAGGGAGGGAGGGAAGGAAGGAGGGAGAAACCAAACCCAAACCCAGCCGTATTGGGAAAAAAAACAAGGACAACAACCACAACTCCGGCCAGGCTCTCCACCTGCATCCCACACAGTCCTCCCGACATGCGCCAGCCTCAACTCCCACGGACCCTTCCCTGCTCCGAGGAGCCGGATAAAGCTCCCAGCACAGCAGCACCACAGCCCCACGGCCTGGGGCTCCCTCCAGCACCAGATCTCCCCCACCCTGTCCCACTTGGCTCGAGCCCTTGCAGAGACAAACACGGCCAGTCACAGCACCTGCACCCAAACACACCTCGCTTTCCTGGTCAGTGACAGAACCCTCCTTAGAGGCCAACGTTACCGATGGCTTTACTTCTGAGCTGAGTGATGGATGGGGTGATGACGGGGTGGTGGTGGGTGGGGGGTGGCTAGCTTTTCTCCTCCCCTTCTTAAAACAAAACAAAACAGAACAAAAAAAAGGAAAGGAAAAATAAAAAAAAAAAAAGAAAAAGCTACAATCTTATAGACTAACCTCAGGAATATCAAAAAAGGAGCCCAATAGTTTTTTAAGTAGGTCGCCACAGACCTAGTCGTTTACAGTATAACGAATGCGATTATTTCCTTCATAAATTTTAAATACAAGCAGAATAAAAATCACATTTTTTTCAGGCAACAGTAGCAGTTCAGTAGGTAAGTGGCTTGATCACATTTTTTTTGTTTTGTATTAGTAATGCATGCAAGCAGCTTTAGTATTACAGATCCCTTATAGGTCATGAAATGTTTGCTCTCTTTATAAAGTCCCTCCATAAGTACCATCCTGTCTCCTCACGGGAGTCTCGGGCCGGCTGGAGGAGCCCGAGCCTTGCTCAAAAGGCTGGGGAGTGCTTTGGGTATCCGATGCCAGGGCATCTGTGGCAGCTGCCTCCTGGATGACGGAGCCGGCGCCCTCGGCGTCCTCGCTCTGTTCGAAGGACTGGTTGGATCCGTTGCTCAGCTCTACATTCACTGTGTTAGTTCTCAAGGCTACGATAGTCCCCGAGTCGCTCCTCCTCTCTGCATAGATGCGCTGCTCGAAGACCTGAGCGGTGTTGGGCTGGAACTCGGGGTCCAGGGGGACACTGTTTGTGGTGGAGCCCATGACCGTGCGGTACATCTCCATCCCCTCGGGCAGCATGGACTTGATCTTGGGCAGCCAGCGCTTGCGGACGCGGCGCGCGTTGGTGCACATGTCGGCCGCGATGACGTTCATCTCGCTCTCCTTAAAGCTCGGGGCAAAATTCTGACAATACACTGCAAAGACAGGGAGGGATACACAGGGCTGAGAGTTCGGAGGGACCGGCACGAAGGTGGCACAAAGGTGGCACAGAGGTGGCACAGAGGTGAGGCACAGAGAGGAGGTTCACCCACAGAATCATAGAATCATCTGGGTTGGAAGAGACCTCTGAGATCATCAAGTCCAACCCGTGATCCAACCCCACTGGGATCACCAGAGCAGATTCCACCCAGCAGGGCTGAAGGACCTGGGAGTTCTCTGGTTCCTGGGGGTCCATTTATTGCTGAAGACCAACAGCTCTAAATGTTGCCAACCCTCCAATTTAAATACCTTTTTTGCAGCACCTATCAATAAATTCACTAACTGCAGAGTAAGTGTTTTAAAATAGAGCAAACCAGTCAAGCAGCAGTAATGTTTCAGACTGAGATACTGACACAATCCACCAAAAATTAACTTCAGCCCTGCCAAATTACAGACTCATGGAATGGTTTGGGTTGGAAGGGACCTTGAAGATCACCTTGTTCCATCCCCTACCATGGGAAGGGACACCTTCCACCAGCTCAGGTTGCTCCAACCTGGCCTTGGAGACTTCCAGGGATGGGGCAGCCACAGCTTCTCCGGGCAATCAAAAAATGATGCAAGTTAAAGAATTAATTTCCTGTAATTTAATTTCCCCACCATTACACAACAAAGATGGCCTTCCCTGCTCAGGTGTGGGCTCTGCCCTTGCCATGCTGTCCCACCCCAGCAGCAAACCTCTGTCCTTACATTTGACTGCATTAAGGACTCTGCTGTCCAAGGGCTTCCTGCTGGGATCGCTGGTGGAGGACCGGATTCCAGTTCCACAGCTGTTGGCAAGGGTGTTCCTGTGGGAGAGGCAAAGGAGGCTGCTCAGAGTGGGCACTGCAGGGCCAGCCACTGCCCTGCCCTCCTGCAGCTCCTGCTGGAGGCACCACCAGGATTTCAAGGTAAAGAATTGGAAAACTTTGGGCATGGAAATGGAAAACGGAAAACTGGGTTTGAGAATCATTAAGAGAGAGCACAGAATGGAGAGTGGCACATGCAGGGGGTGGAGCACCCATAAACCCTGGGAAATGGAGGGAACTGATCCCCTGGGAGAGCACAGGGAGCACCCAGGACACAAGGTTAAACCCAGGATAATGGAGGGAACTGATCGCTTGGGAGAGCACAGGGAGCACCCATGGCACAAGGTTAAACCCTGGGAAATGGAGGGAACTGATCCCTTGGGAGAGCACAGGGAGCACCCATGGAACAAGGTTAAACCCTGGGAAATGGAGGGAACTGATCCCTTGGGAGAGCACAGGGAGCACCCATGGAACAAGGTTAAACCCTGGGAAATGGAGGGCACTGATCCCCTGGGAGAGCACAGGGAGCAGCATCAGGACGTACCGATCGAAGAAGGTGGCCAGGAGCCGTCTCAGGAGCACCTTGTGTTTGACACCAGCACAGAGGTGGCAATTCATCAGCTGCCCCCGGGTGATGTAAACACCTGAGCCTGCAAGGGGTGGAGAGGAGGAGCCACTGAGAGCCCTGCCATGGTCCCAGAGCCAACAGGAAAGCCCTGCCATGCTCACAGAGCCACCATGAGAGCCCTGCCATGGTCTCAGAGCCACCATGAAAGCCCTGCCATGGTCACAGAGCCACCATGAAAGGTCACAGAGCCACCAAGAAGGCCCTGCCATGGTCCCAGAGCCACCAGCAGCTCCTCCCCAGGCAGGAGCGTGTCCCTCACGTGCTCCTGTGGAAGCCCAGCAAGCACAGCAGGATGTGTGGCAAAGCCCAGCAGGGACTCTCCCCACAGTCCCCTGGGGGCCTTGGCAAGCCCCAGCACCCAATTTTATCTGTGCAGAAAGGAAGTCCAAGGCAAACAAATGAAAGAACTCTGCTTTTCTCCCCAACACACACAGTGCAAGGCTTTATGCTGTGATTCTGTATGCACACATCAGATTATTTATTCTTTCTGAAGGGAGAAACCCCCAATGCATTTGACCTTTTCTTGTTTCCAGTGAAAGACTGCAGCTAGAAATGAGAGAAAACCCCCATCTAGCACAGAAGAGGTACTTGGGTGCAGATCTAACCCTTTCCATCACCTCTTCATTCCTCTGCTGAGCAGGGAATTCTCTTTCTAATGCACAGGAACAGCTCCCTTGGAATGTGCTGCCTTTAAGGATGTTTTCTGGAAGAAAAAGGAGCCCCTGCAAAGCAGCTGGAAATGTCCAGGGGTCTGGCAGAGCTTTACAGCAGGTTTTGTATCAAACCCTTTTATTTTACACACAGCCAAACCATTCCTGCCTCAGCCTCAGCTTCCAGGGAGGTGTTATCCCATTTTCCAGCATTCTGTTACATGAGCCAGTTTTGATATTTGCTTTTAATTAAGTTTGAATAATGGGTCATATCTGGATCCAGAACACACTCTGTTCTCAAGATACAAAAACATCTAAACAAAACCACCTCCCGGATTTCCAGGAGAGATGGTTGTCCATGACCTTCTGGATGAAGCAGAGGCTGAGCCTGAGCCTGGCACCTTCCCTGGCACACACAGACCACAAATCCTGTGCCAGGATCCAGCATCCCCCTGGATCTCTCTCTGAGCCATCCCATCTCTGACCATCATCTTCCTTTTATTCCAGTAAGTGGTTTGAGTTTTAGGGAGTTGAACTCAATGATCCTTAAGGGTCCCTTCCAGCTCAGGATACTCCAAGATTCCATGCAAATATTCCCTATTTTTCTTCCCCATCCTCCCCTCCACACACAGCCTGGCCCTCAGAGGGGCTGGCACGACCTCAAACCTGCTGCAGATCCTCTCACAGTTTGCTGCTCAAGTTGGCAGAACAAATCCTGGCATGAAAAACCAGAGCCAAAAGGAAAACACTCCCCGTGGCGAGTTGAGGAAAACTTTCCTGGCAGGACCAAACCCCCCCTCCGGGTCTCCCCAGGTCTGAGACAGGAATTAGTTGGGTTTATTTTGTCTTTTAAGAGATAAGGCATCCCAGAGAACAGCAGACAGCACCGAGGGGAACTTCACTTTAATAAATGATAAATAACTGAGGCAGCCACTATCAGTTAGTGATATTAATCTGCTTTCTTTTTCCAGATTGAAAAATGTAAATCAAGCAGAGCTGCCTCGAGCCAATTTGCAGCTCTCACTGTGAAAATAACCTGCACCACTCCATGGGTTTAAGAAGTCTCACATAAAATGTAAATGGGCACAAAATGAATATTCCAGATACAAAAGAAATACTTGGGGTGGTTTGCTGGGCTTTGCCTTCCATCAAAGTCCCATCCTGGGACTTTGAAACCTTCCTGGGCATCCCCTGAAAGCCTCAGTCCTTCCACAGACTGAAAACAAAATCCTGCCACTCACCAAGAGATAAATGGGCAGAAAGGAAGAACAACTGATTTGGATTGATTGTGCCTTGTTGTACCAAGGGCTTTACAGGTATTGTATCAGCTCTGCACCTCCAGTGGCATCAAAAGCCAAACAACTTCCACCTCACACTGGCCATAAATCCTTCACAGAGAAGGAGAAAATTCTCCCAATACTGTAAATTCCCCCTAAAATGAAAATAAAGATAGAAAGGACCAAACTCAGTTCCTTCTCTTCCTTCCTGCTGTTTAGTAAATCTTTAGAGAAACTTTTCCAGGTTTTTCAAAGCTGGTTCACCGACACAAATTTGATCTCCTTTGCTTTGTAAATTTGATAATGTGATAATTTTTTGGGGGAGGGTGTGTTGGGTTTTTAGATCTGAGCATCCCAATGAAAACACAGCAGAGCTGCAGCTCCCACCGATGGGGAAGAACACAAGCTGCAGAATCCAATTAAAATGCTAAATTAATTCAATTGAATAAATCCTGTTAATGACACGTTTTTTTTTTCCTATCAGCAAATGAAAGGAAACTCAGAACTTTTCCAAAGATGAGTGGTGATGAATAATTCCAGAAAGACACAGCAAGGGCACACAAGATGCACGACGCCGGCAAGATGGAGAACACAATTCCAGGAGGAAAACACCAAGGAAGGAAAAGTTACCCCTCATTACCTGCAACGAGCTCAAGTTTTTCTCCAGGATCTCCCTCTGAGTAGAGTTTTGGGTGGCACCTGTACCCAATCTGGCTGATGAGACTGGCTGGGAGAGCCACGAGATCCCGGCGGATGAGGACGCAGGAACGGTTCTCCAGCGGGATCTGCTCCGGCTTCTCTTGAGCAACTTCAAAAAGAAAAGGGAAAGCCATTAAAACAACTTAGTATGCAGGCACAACACTGCCAGAAGGTCAAGCTTTGACTTTCCATGTGGCAGGTGGAAATATTCCTCCCTCCAGGTGGAAAAATTCCTCCCTCCAGGTGGAAAAGTTCCTCCCTCCAGATGTGCAAGTGCTGGCTTGGCTGCAGGGCAGGTGCCACCTGAAAGGAGGGAAAAATCCCCTGTTCTCCCCCCTCCACCCACCACAGCAGCCTGGAATTCTGCAGCAGGGATTCTTGGCAGCTAATTATGCTTTAACTTTCCCTGAGTTAATCATTTCTGGAAATGGGCAGCTCTGCACAGCTGGCACAGGGAGCTGCCTTCCCAAACGCTCCCAGAAGAGCTGCAGGTTCCTCCACCAGGGGCTCCTAAAGCAGGCAGGGAACTCAGCAACACCTGCAGCAGCACCACAACTACTTTTCTGGGGTTTTTTTTCCCTCCTGAAGTTAAAATCCAGAGCCTGCAGGCACCCTCTGCTCTGAGAAAGGTCACCACAGGCTCTGCCAAGGACACCACCCCCAGCTCCCCCTCCAAAGCACCTTCTTTGCCTCCTGAGGGCAACATTTCCTCCCAACAGTAACAAGCCAAAAACGTGGCTTCAAACCCAAAATATCAGATTTTCCCAATTTGCCCCAATGTGCCATCCCCAGCGCCCTGCACTGCCCAGCAGCAACCAGGAACATGGAAAAGCTGGAAGTGCTGGGCAGCCCCACCAGCACCCCCAAACCTGGGACTTGTGGGCACACAGATTTGCTTCTCAACCACATTTACAGTCCAAGATCACAGGATTGCTTAAAATGACCATTTTGGACAGCAAACCAGTGCTGAGTGGGTGCACATCCAGAGCAGGGTGTGGTGGGAGCAGACCCAGGGCTGACCTGCAGCCCAGCTCTACAATGATCCCCCTTTTCCCCCCAAAACTGAGGGATTCTCTGCCAAATGCCATGCACAAAACCCAGCCCAGCTCTGCAATGATCCCCCTTTCCCCCCAAAACTGAGGGATATTGTGACCAATGCCAGGCACAGAATCAAGTCCAGCTCTGCAATGATTCCTTTTCCCCCCAAACTGATGGGCATTGTGCTAAATGCCACACACAAACCCCAGCCCAGCTCTGCAATGATCCATCCCCCTTTTGCCCCCAAACTGATGGATATTGTGCCCAAATCCACACACAAACCCCAGCCCAGCTCTGCAATAATTCCCCTTTTCCCTCCAAAACTGATGGAGTTTGTGGCCAATGCACAGAATCAAGCCCACCTCTGCAACGATGCCCCTTTTCCCCCCAAACTGATGGATTCTCTGCCCAATGCCAGACACAAACCCAGCCCAGCTCTGCAATGATCCATCCCCCTTTTCCCCCCAAACTGATGGATTCTCTGCCCAATGCCAGACACAAACCCAGCCCAGCTCTGCAATGATCCATCCCCCTTTTCCCCCCAAACCGATGGATTCTCTGCCCAATGCCATGCACAAACCCAAGCCCAGCTCTGTGCTTGGCTGCCTGGGGACAAAAACCTGCAGCAAGGAGCCTCCTTTCTGACCCCAGACTGTCTCCTGGCCCAGAGGTGCCTGTCCCTGCAGTCCCTGCCAGGTCCTGGGGCCACTCTTGCTCAGTGCAGCTGAATCCCCAGCTCTGTGGCGCTGTTGCTGCAGTAACCGGGGCTGGTGGCACGGGGACAATGGCACAGTGTTCTAAGTAGGACATGCCCTGCACTCCAGGCTGTGCCGTGGCATCCCATGCGGGCACAGGGCTGGCACCATCCCACCCCAGCGCTCCCTGCTGCCCCAAAACCCTGGGAATACCAGGAGGGTGCCCCTTGCTCGTGGACAGCAGCGTTTCCTCCAGTGATGAAGGGCCAAAGAGCAGCAGAACAATTCCCAGGGTGATTTAAACCAACTTCTCTTGCCATCACAGCTCCCCTGACAGACCATTTCCCCAGCTGCAATATTCCCTGTTTAACAGCATTCCCAAATATCCAGATGCAAAATCCCACTGGAGATCACAGAACCGACTGGGTTGGAAAAGACCTTGGAGATCATCAAGTCCAGCCCTTGGTCCAAGGGGTCAAATGGGGGTCAAATTCTGCTCACACCAAGGGAGAATCTCAAAAACCTTCCAGGCTTTGACAGAGTGATAAGCAGAGTATATCCAATTAAATAACAGTATTTTCCAGCTTAAACAAAGCAAGAGGAGAGGGGTGGTGGGTATGGAGGGATCAGCACCCAGGCAAGTCCTGCTCTGCTGTCCTTCCCAGGATTCTTGGCTCTGGCAAGGCAGGAATGGACAGCCCAGTGAGCTCCCACCAGAGTGCTCTGCAGGTCACACAGAGGCTGAATTAAAAGGTAAAATTCTATATATAACCCCTATGAGGTGTACAGATAACCTGTCCAAACCCCCCTCTTTGCCCAGGTTGGGTAAAATTGCGTTTTTAATATTTCATTCTTACTTTAACCAACTATGGAGGTGAAAAGCCCCCACAACCTCCATCACCCCTAAAAGCAGCAGATGTGGAGCTGCTGAAGGGATGCTCAGACCCACAGGGACTCTCAGAAGTTCTCTTAGAGGCCTCCTGGTACGTTTTTTACTGCTGAAAAGGCAATGGGTCTCCAGGGAAAGGAGTTGCAATCAATAACCCAAATGAGACAGAGCTCAGAGCAGAAGGTCCTGGGCCTGTGACCCAACACTGAGGACACCTCAGCCTTGAACCTCCTCCCTTCTCACCAAGAGTCTTCCTCCAGACTGGTGTTCCTGAAGAAATTAAGCACTTAAACCCCCCCAGTGGGCAAGGCCAAACCCACCTTCCCCACCACCTTCCAGAGCAAACACCCAATAAAGAACCAAATTTTAGGGCCAAAGAGATTCTGGGGTTGCAACAACGACCCAGGGAAGAGAAAGATCAGCACAAGCAACTGGGTTCATTCTACCTCCCTGGAAAAATTCGGTGTCAAATATGTTTCCTGAATGAAAAGCAGCTTTTCAGGAAGACAATCCTGCCTGCAAGAGCTTTGCTTTTGATAATATTTCACTTCCTACACAAGGAGCCACGGAGAAGTTTCTATTTCTTCCTGTGAAATCAAATACTTCTTAAAACAAACTAAAATTCAGCTAAAAAGACCAACTGTAACTCAACCCACTGCTGGATTTTGGTTACATCTGTCCTGCTGACTCTCTGTCTATAAATCTCTTATTAAACACAGCCAGGAATCACTTTGGGGGCTTTGTTGCCATTCAAGCATTAGCAAAACTCCCCGATCCCAAACAAAAACAAGCAGAGCTTTTGGGCTTTCAGTGCCACCTCCACGGAGCAGATAGCAATCAGTTGTGGAAAGGAGCAGGACACAAGAGCCACTCTGGGCCCTGTTTCCAAAGAAAGCCACTCTGTTTGGCCTTTATGCTCTGGAGAACAGGATAGGATTCGCTTCTAATTAATCTGTATCTTCAGAGGGCAGCAGCTCCTTCCCTTTGAATGAAAGGGCAAACAATGGCAAGTATTGTTTGATCCAGTTTTGTTCCTGACCAAGAGAGGAGCTCCCAGCCAGCACAGAGGGGCAGGAAATCATTACAGAGGAAGCCACGAGAGCTGCCAGCCAAGTACTGGAATATTTTATCTGTTCTGATATATCTTTTCATCCCAAACTTACATGGGTGCTGCAGCTGCAACAGGTGCTCCAGAATGGGAAATTGCCATTTTCCTGGGGTTTTTTCTGGCTGAAGAAACAGCCTAACAGACTAACTCAGTGGTCCAGGCTCTGCATGATGCTGGGACACAAGTCCCCCTTGTCCCTAAAACACACTGTCCTGTCCAGCAGTGCCTTTTACCCCTTTGTGCTGAGCCCACGAGGGTTTGGGGACTCCAGGATGGCTGCACATCCCACCTGAGGTATTTGGGAGCAGAGATGCTGAGCCCACACTGACCCTCCCCAGTGATGGGCAAAAAGCTGCTCAGGTGAGTGCCTGGGGTGTGGCATCTCTGGGAACTGCTGGGCACACTCCTGACACCAGCACTCACTTATCCCCTTAGTTCCTGGCAGTCCAAACACCAGGGTTCCAAAATCATTCATGAACCCCCAGTTCCCACCAGTTTGGGCTCTCAAAACTGCACATAAACGTCAATATAATCCTGTGGGCAGGAAACAGGATAAATTCTATTTATCACTTAGGAATGGAATTTGGAGGTACACAAAGATCAGAGTGATGGAGCCTCACCCAAAAGCTAAAATTTACAGAGTCCCAACATGAAAACAGCAGTCCCAATGAAAAGGCCTGAGAAACCATCTCCAACTGCTGCACCACCAGTCACCAGGGATACAACACCTGGATGGTTCTCCCCTGTCCCCTACATGGCAAGAAATCTTTTCAAACCTCACAATTTAACCAACATTTCCATCCTATCAACCTGTTTTCCACTGGCAGTGGGACTGTCCCACAAACAGCCCCCCTGCCATGGCATCAGCAGCACGAGCTGAGGGTGTGAACCTGTGGCAGAGGACACAGAGAGGCCCCACAGGACAGATCCATCACACAGCCCCGACTGGGAGAGTTTCCACTGTCCAAATAGTACATTTATAACAAGGCAGTGGAATGCAGAGATTTGATTTGTGACCTATTTATACAGGGAGGTAATCTGGAATTAGTATAGGAAAAATATTACTGGTTTATAAATACCCCTATCTTGCCTTCGCCTCAGCTCTCAGCCAGGAGTGAAACATCTGCCAGCCTAAAATTAAACATCTGTTTTACAGGGAGGAAAATGGGACTGGGAGTTTAATGCCAAAAAAGGGCAGAGGCTTTTGAGCCCCTGGTGTGGGGCTGAGCCTCCTCCTGAGCCTCCTCCTGCTCCCAGTGCTGGGCTGGGAGATGCTGGCACTGCCCGGCTCCTGTGGGCACACAAACCCCAGAATCATGTTGGAAAAGACCTCCAAGATCCTTCTGACCCATTACCCTGGTGAGGCCACACCTTGAGTGTTGTGTTCAGTTCTGGGCCCCTGAGTTGAGGCAAGAGATTGAGGGGCTGGAGCGGGGCCAGAGAAGAGCAACGAGGCTGGAGAAGGGAGTGGAGCACAAGTGCTGTGGGGAGAGGCTGAGGGAGCTGGGGGTGTTTGTGCTGGAGAAGAGGAGGCTCAGAGGTGACCTCAGCACTGTCTGGAACTGCCTGA
>VWZD01007398.1:1811390-1824083 GCA_013396695.1 Sakesphorus luctuosus | reverse complement strand
CACCAGCCCAGGGCACTCCGTGCCCTGGGCTGGTGATCCCAGTGGGGTTGGATCAAGGGTTGGACTTGCTGCTCTCAGAGGTCTTTTCCAACCCAATCCATTTTATGATTCTATGAGCTCTTTGCTGCCGAGCTCCCCCCTGTCAGAGTGGCCACTGCAGGGTGGGCAGGGGCCAGTGGGACACTGCAGGGTCAGGTCCCACTCCTGCAGCTGGAGCAGCTCCTCATTCCATCGGGCTGCACTTCCCTGGCAGCGTGGCCGTGATTTACGGCGCTGCAGCGCGTCGTGCCCAGCCTGGGCTTGGGATGCTGCACGGGCTGCACCACTCTGGATTCTGGGCTCTTCCCTGCCCTCTTTCCTTGCTGTCAGGAATCAGAGGCCAGGAGAGAAAACTATTCTCTCAGCTAATTACCACAACTATTCTATAATGGCTATTTTAGATGAATTTTTAATGAAGTGTGCTCTTGTCAGTTCGGGATTTCATAACTTTCACGTCCAGCCTTTACATTCCAGCCATTTGCTGCAGAAAGATTTTTCCTCTGCCCTGCAAATCGGTGCAGCAGGAGCAGGGGAGGAGGATGGACCCTCCACAACTTCACTTGTGCCTGTCAAAATTCAATTAACTGCATCTGCTGAGCAGGGAGCTGACTGACAACAACGTGGCTGAGAGCAGCAAAACGCCGAGCATCTGCAAGTCCTGCTCAAACCCACTTCAGCTCAGGCCCACGACGCTGTAATTAACAGGGATAAAAATACTTGGCTTTTGTTTAATATTTTCTGGAGTTGTGCATTCCTCAGATCAGATGCTGGAAACCTCATTAAGTCTCGCTCGTGTCCTCAAGGCCCACATGTTCTCCACCACCAGACCTACTTATGGATGGAGGAGCCATTTTACCGCAGTGCTCCCGTCCTGAACGTGGCCAAGGGACAGTGGGGGCTGAGCCACCTTTTCCTACACCCCTCTGCAAGCTGCCCCCCTGCCTGCCAACCCCTGAGCCTGGTCCTCCCATCAGCCTGGGTTTAATCCTGGGCTTGTCCTTTCCTTAATCTGCTGCTCCTTTTGCAGATCCAGCAATTGTGCTGGTCCCTCACAGTGATGCCACCAATGCAGGAGGGACATCACTGAACTCCTCACTCCCTCTCCTACCACCAAACCCTTGGCCAAGGGGATGTTCTGCTCCTGGTCTTTCAGATCCCAACTACCCGGCAGGAGGTTGGAGTAAGGTGGGATCAGCCTCTTCTCCCACGTAACAAACAACAGGACAAGAGAAAATGGCCTCAGGCTGTCCCAGAGGAGATTCAGGTTGGACATTAGGAAGAATTTCTTGATGGAAAGAGAGGCCAAGCACTGGAAGGGGCTGCCCAGGGAGGTGGTGGAGTCACCACAGTGAAAGTGCTCACGAAAAAACTGCACGTGGCACTCAGAGCTCTGGTCTGGTTGACAAGCTGGTTTTTGGTCAAAAGTTGGACTTGATAATGTTGGAGGCCCTTTCCCACCTAAATGATTCTATGATTTGGAGATGCAGAATAGTTCTGACTGCAAAAAGGGTGAAGAAAAATAAATAAACCCCCCCAGCCTTGGGGCAAGAAGAGGACTGATGGCCCTGCCATGGATGGTGGGTGATGCTCAAGGCAAGCAAAGAGCATCACCCACCGGTGTCCCATTACACATTCTCCAGCATTAGCTCAGTCCACTCTTCAGCTGGAGAAGGAAAAAGCCGAGAAAAAGGAGGAAAAAAAACCAACCCTCACTCAACCCTCTCTGAAATTCAGGGCTTCATCTGCCGCACTCCTCTTTGGCTTTGTGTTTGTTTGCACAAACAGGGCTCCTGGAAACCTTGGCAATGGCTGCTTGGCAGGGCTGCCCCCTCCCCCAGGCCTTTGTGAGGCTGTGGGACCCACATGCCAGGAGCAGGATTAGCTGCCTCCCCTATTCCATCTTACGGGCTCGTTATCCCGCACCTTCGGAGGGTACGGTTTATCCCCAGTAATTAAAGCGCAGTGAGCTCTGCAAGTCCAAACCATAATGGAACAGCTCAGGTTTGGTTTTTTGACATCTCTCTCTTGTGTGCCCTCTTTTCCAGGAAGCCTGATACTACAGCTGGCTTCTTTAAAACAGGAAACTCCCTTCAAATGTGCTGGAAGAGGAATTTGAGCAGAAATGTGGGATATTGGAGCCTTCCAACCTGCCTCCTCCCTGCCTCGGCATCACAACATGGTTCAGGTCTTCTCCCTACAGAAAACAAGCAGGAAAACTTGGCTGTGGGATGCCTGGCTGTGGCAGGAGGGCTGGGTGGCTGCAGCACCTCCAGTGGCACCCAGAGAGCCGCTCAGATTTTTGCTTTTCCAAGTGGGATGATTCCTGTCCTGCAAGGATTAGGGATACCCTCAGAGCTCTGCCTGCACTGTCCTGGTCCTGCCTCTCCTTCTGCATGGATTTGGTTCTGTTCCTGCATGAACTGGCCCTGTGACAGGGATGGAAAACACCCTGTCCAAGGGCACAATCCCACTGCTCCGAGGAATACCGTGAGCCCAGCGCCGGAGGGAACCCACATCCCTCACCACAGGCTCTGCAGCAAAGCCAAACAAACCAAACCAAACCAAACCAAACCAAACGCACTGGAAACAGCCCAATGTCTGTAACAGCAGCCATGGAGGAGACCCTGGCCTTGTTCCCAGCCCTGATCCCACTCCTCTCCCACCCCATCCCAGCCACTGGGACCTGAAGCACAGCTGGGAGAGCACTCAGGCTTTTGAGGCTCATGTTCTATGACTGCTTGTCTACTTTTCTTGCAAATATTTGTAATATTAAGACAGTAACTCAGCTCCCTGCATGGTTTCCCTCTTTTCCACATGGCTTGGTAGAAAAACTTGGAAAACATGGCTTATCTGCTGGCTGTCTGGCAGGGGGACATGCCAAGGGGACACTGAGCTCCTGCTGCTTGGGATGGGATGGGATGGGATGGGGTGGGATGGGATGGGGTGGGGTGGGGTGGCGTGGCATGGCGTGGCATGGGACAGTGCGTGGGGGTGAGCCTGCTCTCAGTACTAGGGAAGCCTGGCTTTAGGTAACAGAAATTGCATTTTCCAAATCTTGTTCCTTGGCTGAGACTAAAATCAAACTGCTTTGAGGAAAGCTTGTCAACACCAGCTCATCACCAAACCAGAGTCAAATACTTGCAACATGAGCCTGGCAATTCCAGGACCCAGAGCAGGGGAGGGGACTCCAGGCAAGCAGATGCCGCGTACAGCCGGAGCCGGTGGGAAGATGTCCCTCCCCAGGGAGCACCCACAGATCAAAGCTGCTGCCACAAACACCTGCAGCTCTGACAGGGAGGCCACTGTGAGGCTGAGCTTCCATGTGGGATGCTGCCAGCTCCATCCAGGTGGGATGCAGATGCACCAGGGCCCAGCAGGCACCTTCTGCTCTGGTCCTGAGCCCCTGGCTCTGTACCCTCTCCTGTCCCTGCTCCTCAAGAGGGTCTGAGCCCTGCAAGGTGCCCAGGAAAGGGGGTGTTTGTCCAAGGACTAAGAGAAAAGAGGCCTCTTGTGCCTCTGTGCCCACCTTGGGGCTGAGCAGCAGCTCCAGGATGAGCATCACCAAAATGAAGCCACTTCCTGCCTCAGGCCCACCCAGGGATTTGCACCACCATCCCCTAACCAAGGGGAAGGGCAAGAGAGGGACTTTACTTAATTCTGTTTCTAGTGCTGAAACAAAAAACCATCAAGCCCCCTCAAAATCCTCTTCCCTTTCCTACAGCGACATGTGGGGCAAGGCTGGCAAAGGAGAGGGGGGCACTGGGGGAGAAAAGTCCTTCTTTTCTTCTTTTTGCAGATATTCCTAAATAACATCTATGAAAGTGACTTAGTTGGTGTTTTTCTCCTTTCTTCCAAATGTCATATGTTCATCACAGTTTAAAAAATGTTGTTTTAAAAAGCCAGGACAGAGGGGATGTGTCTGGCACCTCGCTGAAGATGAATTCCCAAAATAACCACCCAGCCCTCACTGGGTCACCAAAGGCAGATGCTTCCCTTGCCATGGATGACCACCCATTTTGGATGACCACCCATCTCAGATGGCCACCTCTCTTGGATGACCCACAGCTCAGCCACCACCTTGGGATGGGTGTCACCATCACAGGGCTCATGCAACCACCAGGCTCCTTGTTGGCAGCCTCGGCCAAAAAGTGTAGGGCTAAGCTGACCATGGTGGATGATGTGACTGTGGTGGATGATGTGACCGTGGTGGATGATGCAGCCTCTCATCTAAAGAGTCTCCCAGCTGGGGACACAGCCCATGAGCAATGGCATGGAGGGACACCTGGGCACCAGCATCAAGCCCACCACGTGCATCCCTTCCTGCACCATGATACAAAAATCAACCAATGAAGCCCCCAAAGACAAAAGCCTGATGAACAACCCAAAATGACCCATGGTGGCCCGAGCAGGACCAAGCAATGACTGAAGAAGAGCAACCCCAAGGACAGAGATGCCCATTTACCAGAGTAGCCTCCGGAGGACTTGATGTACATCTGCCCGTACTGCTCCTCCACCATGGTGTCGTACGCCTCGTCGTCCTCCTCATCCTCCTCGTTGTGGTAGGAGGTGGGGCTGTCGGTGGTGGGGATGCTGCTGGCGCTGGGGCTCGTCCGCTCCCCCTGCGAGTACTGCACCTGCTGCACGTTGGGGATCAGCGTGGCCAGGTTGGGCATCCCGTAGTAGGACACACGGGAGAGCTTCAGGGGCCCCGTGTTGGTGCCACCACCTCCGGGCCCATCCCGGGCACCGGGTTCCAGGGGCCGCTTGCCGGGCAGGCCGGGCAGCGCTGCCGCCTGCAGCTCCATGTTCTCGTGTTTGACACGTGTGAGCAGCGGGATGGGCATGGAGGGGGACATGACGTAGGGCGCCGAGGCCGACTGCAGCTGGTTGCAGGGGCTCTGCGGCTCCGAGCTGGGGTCTTCGATCATGGTGGTCTGAGAGTCACAGTGTGGGGAGCTGACCTTGAACATCAAGTCCGTGCCTTTCTCCACGATGTGCTGGATCTGCAGGAAGCCCGCCGTGTACATCACCACCAGCTGCTCGCTCGCCGCCATGGTCAGCTTCCCGGTGTAGCAGAAGGAGAGGATCTGCTGGAAGCAAGCCGGGGGGACGGTGCCCGGCAGCTCAAAGGCGTTTTTGCTGTTCCCACTGAACAAGTCTCGGAAGTAGAGGCTGCTGGCGGCCAGCACAGCCCGGTGAGCCTTGAAGGCTTGGCCCTTCACCACGATGGAGACATCGCAGTAGAGCCCCAGCAGCCGCTGCTCGTTCAGGCAGCCCAGAACGGTGTTCCCAAAGTTGGGAATCTCTATGTGCAACATCTGCGACATGGCTCAGGATCGGCTGGAGCTCCTCAGACATTCAATGCAGGAATATCCAAAGTAGGGCACATCTGAAAAAGGGAAAGGCAGGGAGAGAGGAACGGCGTTTTTAGACAGTTCACCAAAGCAGGCGAAGCACAGGAACCCACCTCAGCCGACATCAAAGGCTCCAAGCCGAGCTCTGGGAGCCGATGCGGAACAGCAACCGCTTGTAAAAATTACTTATCAATGTTCTCAACCGACGTTGGAAATGCTATTCCAAGGATACTCCACAAAATGCAAGTGTTGCCTTCAAGTTGTGGTCTGTTTAAATAAGCACCACTGATTTATTCCCCAGGGGGTTTTTACTTTATGCAGGAAAATCTGAACGATAATGGGAGAGAACAGTAAAGCAAAGGAAAGACAGTCAGACAGATCTCGGCAGCATTATATAAGAAACACAACAACCAGCAGCTCTGTTGAAACTACAGAAAAGATATTTATAAAACAATGTGCCATTCTGCCCGAAATAAATGCAGGATTCTGCCGGAGCGACAGCTCCCAGGAAAAAGCACTTTGAAAAGCAATCTTCCCATTTGCACCAGAAAGAGGGAGCATTTCAACAGTTAAACCCCTTCTCAACACATTTATCCTCCAACAAAACCAGGCTTAGCTCCAAATTAAGCCAGATATTTGAGCCCCAATAAAACAAACCAAGTGCTGCAGCGAGCCGCCGACCAAGTTGGCTTCTTATTTTCCCTCCCTAAAGGCAAAGTGGGGCAGGGGCAGCCCCAGCCCAGCCCCTGCTGCGGGCAGAGCCCCCCGGACCCCCAGCACCGGGACCCTCCGAGCACCCCGCGCTGGATTCTCCGGCTGCGGCTCCGGCTCCGCACCCAGCGCGGAGCTCTCCAGGGCCAGCTGTACCTTGTGGCCACGGGCACAATTCCTGCTTTCACAGCCCCCCAAAGAGCCTGGCGTTGGAAGGCACCTCGTGCAGACCCGCAGCGGGCAAAGCCAGCGCAGCCCCAGCTCCGAAACTCCAGCGGAGCAAATCACTGCGGATCCACCGGCACGGAGCCCAAACCCCCCCGTCCTCCCTCCCCCGAGAGCCCAGCAGGGTTAAAATCCTCTCTGCCTTCAATACTACTGAAGCAAAACTACGGTTAACTAGTACTGGAAGCTCGGAAGACCGATATTTTTCAAAAAAGGGAGGAAAAAAATTAGTTTATCTACGAAAGATTAAACAGAAAAAATCCCTGCACAGAAAATAATAACCCACAAAGAGCTGCTCTGTTCCCATTGCTGGGTAAAAAGGAAAAAAAAAAAGTCCTATCTGCAAGGCCACGGGGTAACAGGAAGAAAAGGGAACACACTCGGAGCCAATTTAATTGTATCTGCATGGTTAAAAAAAAAATCCTTCCAAGCGAGGAAGTTCCCGGTGCCTTCGGCCGGCTGGGAGCGAACGTACCTTGAGCGGCTCCGCTCGCCGAGGGGCTCCGAGTCCCCCGATCGGAGGGGGGAATAAAACAGAGTATCAAGCCCTGGGTTTGTATCTGCTGGAGCTGAAGCTTTTACCAAGTCAAATCTCCCCGGCAGCGCACAGCATCTAAATGAATAGGCCGGATGCAGATTAACATTCAGGCTGCTCTCTGCAATGAATAGAGCCCTTTGATTAGGGACCTGAAGTAAATGCCAGTTTCAAACCGAAGCTTTAAAAACAGAGAAATATCAGTGCCAGAGGAATGCTCTCAGTGTTGGTACAAGACAGACTTTTGATGAGTCACTGCAATGCAAACAAAGATGGCAGAAATACTGTACTGTATGCTGATGAAATGCTTAGTGGTGCCACGGCAACTGAGACAGGTTTTAAATTTATAGTGCAGTTTTGCATATGAATTACGCTGTAAACTGCCTCCCCTGCCATCTAGTACATCCAGAGTGTCAAAGCATTTAAACTATTCCAAACAGTCTGCAGAGCTGGCACTGCTGCTGGTTAACTCCTGCGGCCGGAGGAAGGCACGGAGCAGGGGTGGGGAGCATCCCCTGCATCCCCCCAGCTTCCTCCTGTACCCCCAGCATCTCCCGAGCATCCTCTGCACCCTCAGCATCCTCCTGCATCCCCTCTGCACCCTCAGCATCCTCCTGCATCCCCTCTGCATCCTCTGGATCCTCCTGCGTCCCCTCTGCATCCTCTGGATCCTCCTGCATCCCCCTCTGTATCCTCAGCGTCCTCCTGCATCCCCCCCAGCATTGTCCTGCATCTCCCCAGCATCCTCCTGAATCACCTCTGCATCTACCCATCACGCTCCTGCATCGCTCCAGCATCCCCCAACATCCTTAGCATGTCCCCTGTNCAACAGCTCCCCAAAACCACCCACCCAAGAGCAGAGCTCTGGGAATGCCCAAATCTGCCCCAAATAAAGGTGCTCCTTGGGCAGCCACAGTCCTGCCCCCCCCAGCCCCTCCCCAATACAAGAAAGAATTTCAAATGCAGGAAAAATGTTTACCCCTTGGGGAAAGCTTCTTTCAGTCTGTGGCTGAATCCACTAAAAGCAAATCCATTTGCTTAAGTAATGAAATCCCAGTCACATTGTCTCCTGGATTCAGATTTTAAATTACCTTCGCATTTATTGAGCATGTTTGGTGCTTTTTTCTGGGAAAGAGGGTGGGGCCTCCCTTTGCTTCCTTCTCCCTTGCCCAGGGTGTTTTTAGTCCTGCCCCTGGTCTCGGATTTGGTTCAATTGCTCTGCTCAGATGGTCACACACAGTTCAAATTTCAGAGAAGGGAGGTGAACCCATCCTTAGTGGAGGACAACTGCAGGGAGCACAGGGCTGGGCATGCTCTGCTGTGACCCTTCCCTCCTGATCCTGCTCAGATCCCCAACTTCCACAGCCAGGCTGGGTTTGGTGCATTAAGTTCAACCCCAGAGCAGCGAACCAGGGCTGGCTGCTCTCCCCTCCCCTTCCATAAACCCACCAGCACAGCTGCTCTGCATCCCACGGGACCTGCAGCCTCCCAGAGCCACATCACTCCCTCCCAGAGCACTGGGAATGCTCCAGGAGCCCATGGCAGGTCACTAGGATCTCTGCTGGGACCTCTGATGAGGAGGCAAAGGCACCCAGAGGGGACTGAGGTGACACCTTGTGAGGAAGTTCAGAGATGACGCCTCAGCAGCCAAGTGGAGAGCCCAAAACCTCTTCCAAGCATCCCACCACTCCTCTCCGCTGGAAAAGGGATGAGTCTGCCCTGGGAGACACAGATCCACTCTGGATCTCTGAGAATCACTGAGAAAAACAGACCAAACTTCACTGCTGAGGCACCTGGGGGAAGCCTCACCCATGGTGATGGCAGACCACGGGTGGAGAAGGATCTTCTCTTTTCTTCCACAAGGAGCTCCCTTTGAGCTGGAGGATAAACCAGGGAGGCTCTGGATGGGACATCCTCGGACCCAGCAGGGCAGGATGTGTGGGATGAGCCAAGGACAACTTGGTAGTGCAGAACAGGCCAACTTAAAATAGGTATTAATTATTAATATTTCTTAGAATTTGCTCCATAAAGAAACCAGGGGCAACCCATGTCTCCCTAAACCCACCAAATTTGAGCTGGTTTAGGGGATATTTAAGCCAGAGAGAAGCACCAGAGTGCCCCAGCCTCCCAAATCCTTGGCAGATCCCACGTACAACCTCTCAGGAGAAATCAGAGCTGGAACCAAGATGCTCCACACACACCTGGTCCCTCCCAAAATACAGCTCTGAGGGAAATGGAGAGAAAGGTACCAGTGTTTGGTCTAGAAAGAGCATTGAGGAACACAAGCCAAGCTGCAAAAGCCCAAACCAGTCCAACAAACTGACAGCCAGGACTGCTGGAATTCTGTTTCTTCCTCCTCCCTCTGCCTTCTTATGACCAGATTACATTAAAAAAAATCCAAAAAGCCAAACTCAAACCCAACAACAACCCCAAATCTCCCCAAAATCCAAGAAGTAAAAGAAGTCTGGAAAACCAAGAAGAACCTGGTCATGACCAAACCTCCCATGTTCTAAAAACAACAGCAATGAAATATTCCTGTGACTAGACAGCAAAAGCAGTAACACTTGGTAAGGTCTCACTTAGAAAGATCTTCTATTAAATAGGAGTTTTTTGTTTTAAATAAAGCACTAAGGGACTCTTGAAGGCTTTGAAATGGCTTCAGTCCATCAGACATGGCAGGAGCTGCTCTGCAGGGAAAATGACCTTTTGCAATTCCAGATGGAAATTGTATTTTTCCAACCTCATCTCCCAAGCTGAGCTGAGCCCTGAGGTGCAGGAGGAGCCCTCAGCACCACCAACATCCCCAAAAAATCCAGTTCCCTTTGGGCTGCCAAGTCCTACAGGTGACAGACCATCAACTGGGCACTTCCAAATGGGAAAACTTGGACCAAAGTGGATTAAAACCAGCCAAACCCCTCCTGCTTTGATTATTTGACATGTGTGACCATTCAAGCAAAACATCCCTCTGTTTTCTGGTGGCAGCCTCTTTTCCCAGCCCTTGGATACAGCAGGACAGTTTGTACATCTCTGCCTGATTTCTGTAAAGTCACAGCCTTTGTCACAAGATGTTCATAAAAAATGCAGCCGTTATTTGAGCCAACTTCCAGGAGAGTTTGGGAATTCTCAGGCTCTCCATTCATCTGCTTTGGGGAAAGAAAAGCAGGTTTGCTCTTTTCCAAACCAATTCCCTGCTCTGAGGCTCAAAAGGTCGGGATGAGGCGACAGCGACAAAGGCAAAAAGCATCGACCTAGAAGAAGCTGCTGCCATCAGAGCTCCCCCAGGAGTAATCAGAAATAATTAATGTATTTAAATTGTCTTTTTTTCTTAGCCAAACAACATACAAAGTGGTGAATCACCCCCTGCAAGCCCCAAATGTCCCCCAAGTTGCTGCAGGAAGGTGCTCTGGGCAGCAGCTGGGGCAGGGACAAAGGGACAGGGACCCTCTGGGTGGGACACAAAGCAGCCAAAGGTTTTCACCCCCCCAGCCAAAGCCCCTCCAAAGAAAAGAGCTGAAAAGTCCTGCCCTTGCAGGCCCCAAAGGGTCAAAGGAAACTTCTCTTTCTTCTGTAAATGAGGAGAGAGAGGGGAAAATCCCACCCTTGGATTTGGGGCTGGCAGGGGGATGTCACCCACCAAAGCCACCCAGTTCCCCTCCATGAGGCACAGGGTGCCACCTGCCCTGCCCTCAGGGCAGAATTTGGGGTTATTTCCCCCCTTTTAATGCAAAGGAAATGCACTTTTACATAAACTCAAGGGAAAATACTCAACAACTCACTGCAAACTCAGTGGCCAAGCACCATCCCTGAGCCCGGAGCTGCTGTAATGCCTTAAATAAAATAGTTAAATAAAATAAAGAGTTAAACTGAGCCAAATAAAATGCACTTCAGGTCTAGACTGTGCATCCCCCCACCCTGCACTGCCAGTTGCTGTGTCAGGGAGCCAAGAAGCCAAAAAGCCAAAAAAGCCTTTGCACTCCCCACCCCAAAACCTGAACATCCCCCCCTTCAGGGTGAGCAAATCCAGGAGGGGAAGGGAGAGGGGCCCTGGGATGCTGTGGATGCCTGCACAGAGGAAAACAAGGTTAAGTTCAGCAATCAAATGGCAGTGCTAGAGAGGCTGCTCTCCTGCAGCACCGGGAGCTGCAGCTCCAAAGTGTTTATTGCTGAGATGCTGCAAGTGGCAAGCGGGCCCTATTTTTAGTGTAGCAGCCAGTGGCAATGGGGGAAAAAGGAGATTATTTCTGCCTTATTAAGAGGCCAAAGTGAATTTGCAAATAGTCCTCAGTGACACACAAGCAGCCCCCACGCAGCAGACAAGCAGCACGGAGCCCGGCTGGCCTGGGAAGTTCACACAGAGAGCACAGACCTGGAGGCTTGGGCAGGGAATGGGGGAAAAGACGGAAAAGGGAGTTGGATTAATGCTGATGATGCCGATCAGGAGGTGTGTGGAGCCCCATTGCCAGGGCAGCCTGGGATGGGGTGATGGGCACTCAGCTTGGGGACCTTGGCACAGCCTCGAGGGCTTTGCCCAGGGACTCTGGCACAGCCCCGGGGTCTCTCCTTGGGGACCCTGGCACAGTGCCAAGCACCTCTCCCTGGGGACCCTGGTACAGCCCCAGGGACCCCAGCACAGGTCCAGCACCTCCTTTCTGGGACCCCAGCACAGCTGCAGGGTCTCTCCCTGGAGACCCTGACACAGTCCTGGGGTCTCTCCATGGACACCCTGGCATAATGCCAAGCATCTCTCCTTGGGGACCCCAGCACAGCCCCCAGGGCTCTGTCCCCAAGGACCCCAGCACAACCCCAGGTGGTCTCTCCCCAGGACCCCAGCACAGCCCCCAGGGCTCTGTCCCCAAGGACCCCAGCACAACCCCAGGTGGTCTCTCCCCAGGACCCCAGCACAGCCCCCAGGGGTCTCTCCCCCCAGACCCCAGCCCTGCCCTAAGGGGGTCTCTCCCCAGGGACCCCAGCACAGCCCCAGGGGTCCATCCCCAGGACCCCAGCACAGCCCCAGGGGTCCATCCCCAGGACCCCAGCACAGCCCCAGGGGTCCATCCCCAGGGCCCCTGGCACAGCCTGGCACAGCCCCAGCCCCAGCTCTGTCCTGCTGCAAGGTGAGTCACCGGCACCCGGGCACGCGGCGGCTCCTCGAGGTCACCCACCCGGCAGGCTCCGAAAGTGCCGTCATTCAGCCAAGGCAGAGCGTGGCACTGCCATTATTATTTCATTAGGGTTCTTTCCCCCTTCCCTATCAGTGATTTTAAGAGCCTCTCAAACCAAGGAGAAGCAAAAATAGAAAATGCAACATTTTAATTTTTTTTTTTCTGCAAGGAGAAGGAAAAGGGAAAGACCTGGATTAAAAAAAATACAATTATCCTGCAGAATGGAAGATTTTGCCATTTAATAAAAACTCAAGACCCCGAGTAAGTTCCAGCCAGCAGAAAGCAAAGAGCACCCCATCACCCTGCCTGCAGCATCCCAGCCCAGCACTAATTCCCATCCGTAACACATCAAAAAGACAAGTGCCATGCTGAATCCTATTCTCCTCACTCCTAGTACACAACAGCAGAGCAGGCAATATATAACATGCATGACTCAGTCCTACCACCGTGCCACTACGGAACAGAAAGCTTTTTAAAATAAAAGTAAATATCTGCAAAGGTCAATTAAAAAAAGCTTACACAAACCATCGGCCGCCGCTTCTTGCTAGAGCTCATTACCTAGTATGGTGGAGCTGCCTGTGTGTTTTTTTTTCTTGTGCAAGTTAGTCTGTGAGTCAGCATTAACACACATGAGAACATCAGGAATACTGCCTAGTTCTGATGCAAT
>VWZD01007398.1:1778736-1802864 GCA_013396695.1 Sakesphorus luctuosus | reverse complement strand
ATTGGAATGGGCTGCCCAGAGAGGGGGTGGATTCCCCATCCCTGGAGGTTTTTCAGCTGAGCTTGGCCGTGGCACTGAGTGCCATGATCTGGTAAAGGGACTGGAGTTGGCCCAAGGGTTGGACTTGATGATCTGGGAGGTCTTTTCCAACCCAATCCATTCTATGAAAACTGTGAGAACTGTTCAACCCTGAGCCTCAACCACTTGCTCAGCCCTGCAGACTCTCCACCCCAGCCACAAGGCCCTTCAGCTTTTTCTGCAGCAAGACAGTGAGCAATCTGCCTCTGTTTTTCCATTTATTTGTGCATTTTTGCAAATCTTTCTGGCCAGTTAAACCAGAACCACTGGGATTGTGAAACCCAGGAAATCTGCTGCAACTCTCTGTAACTCTTGCAAGGCAATTAGCCAAAACCTCACACAAATAGGCTTTTTTTGCCACACCATTCTAACCACCAAGCATTAACCCATTTTCTTAGGAAAAAAAAAAACATCTGCTGAAAGAACTTCCTAATCTAGCAGCAGGCATGGAAAAACCCCACTGCAACAGCTCCAATTCATGGTAAAGAGAATTTGCTGTTTGTGCCACTCAGAGGGTACTGACTGGGCCCAGCAAAAGGTCCTCACACAGCCCCTCTCCCTGGAATAGTCATTAACTGGTCAGGAAAAGTGATGGGGTTGAAGTTCCCCCTCAGCATTTATATCCTTTAAGGACAGAGGTGATGGTGGAGCACCCTGGGGGCTTTGGAGTAGGATTTGCATCCCTGAATCCAACCCTTGTGGGGTCTGAAATCCTTGGAGCTCCAGGAGCTGCCCTGCAGCTGTGGGAATGAAGCTCAAGCTGCACCAGGGGAGGTTGGGGTTGGACATTAGGAACAAGTTCCACACAGAAGGAGGGACTGGGCATTGGAATGGTCCCCAGGGAGGTGGTGGAGTCACCATCCCTGCAGGGATTTAAGAAGAGACTGATGTGGCTCTCTGACAAGGTGGTGTTGGGTCATAGGCTGGATTTGATGATCTCAGAGGTCTTTTCCAGCCTCCTTGATTCTGTGAATAAATCTCAGCACATGCAGGACAGGGCTTGGGGATCACTGCTAAGAATAAACCACTGGGCAATAAAGCAGCAGTTTCCATTCCCTACCCCACATTTACATGGATTTTTTTTTCTGGGAAGATGTCAACCTAGAGGAAAACTTCAGCTCCATGATTTGCCCAAGGAAACAGTTATCAGAGAGAGATAAACTGAGGCAGAGCAGGGTAACACACCCAACACCTCACAGCAAACCAGAGCTCACTGGCAGGAGACAGAAACCACCCTCCAGACTTCTCCTTATTCCAGATTAAAACAGCACCTACTCTTCTGGGCCACTTGCTATAACTCATTTCCTCCCTTAATCTCTGCCCCTGCTTTTCTCCCACCCCAAACTTCCAATAAAATAAAATAAAAAGCTTCCTTTTGGGAACACAGAGGTAATAACACTGCTCCCACCTGTTGCTGAGTCCAAGGACCTCTTTCCAAGGGAGGAAAGGGGCTGGAAAGCTGAAAGGGAGTCAAGTGTTTGCATGGTTTTACTGAGAAATGAAATCCAGCTTTAAACACAGTAAATGGGAGACTATTCTGAATCACCTCTTGAATTTTTTAATGCTACTCCTGGGAGCACTGAAGGTAAATATGTTAATTTGACTTCAATCATGGTGCAGGAAAAAAAAACCAGCACACTGTATTAGTTTAGGGTACCAGGTCTTAAAACTATTCATGCATTTCTGCATATTTTATACTCAGCAAATAAAGTTCCAAGGTTCTATAAGGAGGCTGTGAAATTATTCTGAGTAAGCAATAATGAGCTGTGCATTATATAAGGCTGATACTAATGGTAATCTATTATTAAAATTTAGGAGTTAGAGCAGCTACACAGAGTCCAACAGCAGCTTTTCCTCTCTAGGAAGGGAAAGAAGCACCTGGAGGAGGGAGGTTGGCCAGGCAGTGGAGTTTTGGGAGGTGTTCTCCAACCAGGCTGCACCCCAGGTCCTTGGGATAATCCCTCCCATGTCTCCCTGATTAACTCTTGCCCAGGTAGCACCACCACAGCCTCATCCCACAGCACAGCAGGATGCCCAGTCAGGGCAGGTTTGGATTCCTCTCTGCCTGATGCTGCAGCGTAACAGAGCTCCCAAAATGCAATAAAACATTAACAGGGTTTCAGGTTTGTCCATCTCAGTGATCCCAGGGTGATCTTGACCCTTGATTGCTGCTGAGATGCCCCACTTAGGCTGCAGGGAGGGCAGGGATGTGACCACTAAAACCCAGCGTGCTTTTCCTACCTGTGCCTGTGCTCCTGCCAAATCACCCCCAGGACCTCCAAAGCAGCACCACCACATCCAGGCTGGACTCCTGGACCATGTCAGTATTCAAATCACCTCCAGGACCTCCAAAGCAGCACCACCACATCCAGGCTGGACTCCTGGACCATGTCAGTATTCAAATGCACATGGAAAATGTACAACCTGCTCTAGTGGAAGGTGTCCCTGCCCATGGCAGAGGGGTTGGAATGAGATGAGCTTTGAGGTCCCTTCCAACCCAAACCATTCCATCATTCTATGATGCTCAGCAAGTTCAAGCCAAACTTTGCTTGATGCAAATATGAACCAGCCCTGCTCTGGCCCTCTCCCAGTCCCACCTCTCCCTGAATCAGATGCTTTCCTGGGCACTGGAGCTTCAGGACTCATCCCAGCGAGCGCTGAGGATTTGAAGGACAAATCGTCATCTACTGCAACATCCCCTCTCAGCGCTGCTGTGAGAGAAACAAACAGCAAAAAGCCCAGAGTCTGGCTCATTTTCCTCCTTCCTACATCTTCTGGTGAGAATCAAAGGAGTCTCTGGGGGTTGGAAATCTGCATCTGACAAACTCATATAGAAATAGGCACATCATCGAGGGAAAAGGGTGTCTCCACACTTAACCTGTTACAGCTCTGCCTCACAGGGCTCCTGGATCCTGAACACACCTGGGAACATGGTGGTCTCACCTCATCACCTGCCCCTTGGAGGAAAATCCTCCCCTGGTTTGCAGGAAATGCAGAATAAACTCGTTGCTGCCTTTCAGGGGCGTTGCCAGCGTGGGGCCAAGTGCCTTTTTCCTCCAAATGAAACTTTGCACTAAGTGTAGATCCCAAAGGCAACGTTCTGCCCAAACCCAAGGATAATGAAGCATAATAATTCCAGGAGAAACAAACTTAATCTGAGGCTTTTCTGCACTGGGAGGGCTCTTAAATAACAATGAGCTGTTTGTTCTCCAGGCTGACCATGGCGCTGGGAAGGAAACCAAAGCAGAAAGGATGGAGCAGGTGAGATGTGCTGGTTGTTTCTGGCATCCACCCTCTCTGTCTGCCCATTCCCTGCTGCATCACACCTACCTGGGCTGAAGGAGTTAACAAACAGCTCTTCTGGGACAGTGTAACAGGAGAAGGGAGTTACTCATCTAGGCATGTCCGGATCGGTATGAACCGGGAGCTGCCTATGAATGAAGTTGCCTTGGAGATGCAGCCAAAACCAATGACCAGATATTAACTTCTCACATCAGGCTGCCAAGGCAGGCAGAACACGTGAAACCAGCAGGACAGCTTCCAGCAGAGGTGGGAGCATGTGGACACAATGGGAGGGACCCCCGAGCTCCCCTGGAGAAGCAAAACCCTGCAGTGTCTTTGCTCCAAGGGCAGGAGAAATTTCCCCTTGCAAAGCCAAGCCTGGCAACAAAACCCTGCTCTGGGACCTTATGGACTGGGTAATTAATGCCCAGATACAAGCTGGTGTCTTCCCTTGGTCTAATTTCACAGCTGATATTAAAGATACCAGCACCAAGCTTCCTAATTCCTTCTGGAATGAGCTCCATAAGCAGAAAAAACTGCTATGGGCACCTTACCCAAGGCGGCCAAAACGAGACGTCACAAAACAAAACCACTGAGGAGTTCAAAGGATCTCAGTCCTGCCTAACCCAGCCCTCCACCTGCACTCCCAAGGGCTGGGCTGCAGTGGGGGAGCAGGAAGGGGAGGATGTTCTGGCCATCTGCTGGTCCAGCCCCACTGGCTCCTGGCACAGTCACTCAGCAGCAGGAAGCTCAGCTCCAAGCACAAATCCTGTAAGGAAAGGCTGAGGGACCTGGGGGTGTTTAGCCTGGAGAAGAGGAGGCTCAGGTATGACCTTATCACTCTCTACAACTACCTGGAAGGATGTTGTAGCCAGGTGGGGATTGGTCTCTTCTCTCAGGCAACCAACGGTAGGACAAGAGGGCACAGCTTAAGCTCTGCCAGGGGAGGTTTAGGTTGGATGTTAGAGAGAAATTCTTTGCAGAGAGAGTGCTCAGGCATTGGAATGGGCTGCCCAGAGAGGGGGTGGATTCCCCATCCCTGGAGGTTTTTAAGATGAGATTGGATGTGGCACTGATTGCCATGATCTGGTGATCACAGTGGGGTTGGATCAAGGGTTGGACTTGATGATCTCAGAGGTCTCTTCCAACCCAACTGATTCTATGATTCTGTGATTCTCAATCCCAGCTCAGAGCAAGGGGAGCTTCCTGCAGGGTGTTTGTGCCCACAGTGAAGGTGCCCAGCCCACTTCCCAAGGGGACTGTGCCAGGAGGACAGCAGGGGACCGAGAAAAAGGCAGAAGGTTGCACCAGGTGAAGACCATCTTACCTGGACCTCACCTCCCTCGAGCACCAACCCATGGAGAGAAACAGCTTTTCAACCACCACAAGGCTTGCTTTGCATGAGGTAAATCAGGACAACACGGGGTAAACCAAACACCACCCAGTGCTGGAGAACACACACCATCAATGGGTGTATCACAACCAGCTCTTTCTAACCCAAAGTCCAAGCTCTGATGGGGGATACAACTTGAAGGCCCTGCAGGGAACTTCCCTTTGGCTCACACAGGGAATGACTTCCAGGAGAGCCATGACCCTCCATCACAGCCCTGCTGGACACAAAGCCCAGCCCCACCAGCCAAGAACAGGCCACCAAACCACACCCCAGGCTGTTGGGGACACCACAGACCTCCCTCCTTAGAACAGCATGAGCTGAAATGGCCATCTCTGCACCACAGCAAATGCTCCTTCCCATCCACACAGCAGCCCCTTGGTATTTTTTTCCCAGAAGGAAAAACAGAAGATGCTTTCCATAAGCAGACGATTTCAGCAGCTAATTTTACCATCACTTATGGTCGGCTTTATGACTAAGATTTCATGCTGACTATATTAATCCTGTCAAATTTCAGAGTGAGAGAGAAATGATACTGTATATTTTATGGCTGCAATAACTTCTAAGCCATTAGACATGCATGCTGACATGAAAGTAATCAAATTGATTTTTTCCTATTACAATGAAGAACTTTGTATGAGCAAATAGTCTTTCTGGCACAGGAATGAAAAGCCAAGAAGCCTCTGCTCACTCAGGAAATTAGGAAATTGCCACCAGCCATCCTTCAGAAATTGGAGTTTTCTGCTTACTCACATTTTATTGCCACCAAGGCTGAAAGGAACATGTTAGTCAACTGAAGGAGGGACACTCAGAGGGGTTTGGAGCCACAGTAAATCCTGCAGGAGCTGCAGTTAATGGATTTCCCAGCACTAAAGGCTCCCTTGGGCCTTTTTTAACCTCCTGAGGCACAGGGCAGCAGCTCACTGGCCACTTCTCCAGGTGTTGAGTGTCCAAGTCAGAATAGGTCAGGTGAAGTCATTTAGAGGCATTTCAGCAAGTCCTGGCGATGTGGAAGTACAAACTCCCTGAGAAATCCCATGTGCCAGAGGGACAACTGAGAGAAACAGCTGCATTTTCAGCTCAGACTCTGCTCCTTCTCCTCTACACAAAGCAGAGAAAGAATCATCTAAAATAATTCTTTAAATGTTATCCATCCATTAATTATAAATTCCACATACTTAGTGTTTTTTTAAACCCCTGGAAGCCAGGAAGCCCTTGTTTGACTCTGACCACCTAAAATTCCAATTTAAACCCCTTTAATCTGAAACATTTGTAAGGGTCTAAAGAAAGCTCAAAATGGCCTTGTGATGGGCAGGGCAGAGTGACAGTCTGGGGTGTCCCCTGCCACGTGCAGGACCCTCCCCATGCCAGGACACCCCTGGGCAGGGGCACAGCCAGGCTGAGCCTGGCAGGGATGGGTGAACCAGCCTGAAAACCTGCCAGGGGCACAAACCTGTGAAAACCTGTTTTCTTGCCCTGATGGGTGAGGACATGTTGGGTGTGAGAGGACAAGATCACTGAGGTTCAACACCTTGGAAGGCACAGCAAGCAGAAACAATTAATGCTGGGTTGGTCTCTTCTCCCAGGCACTCAGCAATAGGACAAGGGGGCACGGGGGGCTCAAGCTCTGCCAGGGGAAATTGAAGTTGGAGAGCAGAAAAAACTTCTTTGCAGAGAGAGTGCTCAGGCATTGGAATGGGCTGCCCAGAGAGGGGGTGGATTCCCCATCCCTGGAGGTTTTTCAGCTGAGCTTGGCCGTGGCCCTGAGTGCCATGATCTGGTAAAGGGACTGGAGTTGGACCAAGGGTTGGACTTGATGATCTCAGAGGTCTTTCCAAACCAATCCATTCTATGATAACACACCTAAGGTACCAGACCTACCCAGCACCCTGCAGGCTCCTCCAGAGCCACCAAAGCCCGAGATTTTCTGGGAATTTTCAATATGGAACTCATACCTTTTGGGAGAATATTGATATCAATCATTAAATAATGGCAGATCTTTCAAACCAAGCAACTTGCACGTAAAATACTTGCCCAGGGATGTGCCAAAGGCTCCAAGGAATCTCTGAGTGTGTGTATGTCCATCTCTGGGTCTGTGTTTGTACACATGTATATCTATGTATATTTGGGGTCAGCAAAAGAATTGCTGATATAACATGAATTCAGCTCTCTATCAAAAACATCTATTTTTGGTTACGTGTTCTTTGTGGCATTTGGGGTTTTTTAATAACAAAAAGAACTTAGAAATATAGAATCATAAAACACAATTACATGGATCACCTCAGCCAAGACTTGCTAAATACCAGTTTTAGTGAACATCAATTTTAGTGAACATCAATTTCAGTGAATCCCAATTTTAGTGACTCCCAATTTCAGAGAATCCCATTTTTAGTGAATTCCTTTGTCCTACCACACCAGATATTTGTAAAGTGAATTTTAGTGACTCCCAATTTCAGAGAATCCCATTTTTAGTGAATTCCTTTGTCCTACCACACCAGATATTTGTAAAGTCATCAGCCTTGTCGTGCATCCAAACATGCAGAATGTCTGCACACACGTTATTAAACAAAATGAACTAACTTTTTGGATCACTGATATATTTTTGTTTTCCCTTTAAATCAGAATTAAAGCCAATTCAAGATTTCACAACTCCAAGTTCACCAAGAATCCCATTTGCAGCTGAAAACCTCTTGCTGCCAACCCACACAGATGCACTTTGTTATCAGTTTCTTACCTTGCAGGACCCAAATAAACCAGCTGGGACTTTGCCATGGTCTCTCTCAGGAGAGCAGAGCTGTGCCCGAGCAGGGCATGTGTGTCCCTGCCCACATTCCTTGGCAGTGACTGCAGCACTCAGCACCCTCTGCCTCCAGCACCACCGGCACTGCCAGCCCTGCCAAGGACACCCAGGGAGGGGATGGACTTGGGGTGACAGTCCCAGCCGTGCTGGGGGACAGGGACATCTTCCCATTGCTCCTGCTCCAGCTGCCACCACCTCTGCAATGAAGAACCATGGAAAGGTTTGGCTTGGAAGGACCTTAAAGATCACCTTGTTCCAACCTCCTGCTGTGGGCAGGGACACCTTCTGTGAGACCAGGGTGCTCCATCCAACCTGGCCTTACAGAAAACAGACTTGGTTTGGTTGGTTTTTTGTGTTGTTGTTTTGGGTTTGTTGTTGTTGTTTGGTTTGGTTTTTTGTTATTAGTTTGGGAATTTTTTTTAAGTAGATTTAAGCAAAAATTGACCCTGAGATGAGCTCAGTTGGTTAAAACTTGGCTGTAATAATGCCCAGGTCATGGGTTCAATCCCCTGCGTGGGCCATTGATTAAGAGTTGGACTCGATGATCCTTGTGGGTCCCTCCCAACTCAGAATAGTTTGGGATTCTGTGAAAACTCTCCAAAAAAATAATCCAAGTCAAAGCCCAGTCCAGGACATCGAGCCCTGTTAACCAGACCCAACCAAATGGGTCTGTTCTGCTGGCCCTGAGGTTTCCAAGGATCCCAGAGCAAACCCAGCCCAGGCACCAGGTGGGCATCTGGTGCCCACAGGAGGGTGACCACAGAACCCCACAAGGATCGTCGAGTCCAACCCTTCAGTCAATGGCCCACACAGGGGATTGAACCCATGACCTTGGCATTATTACAACCAAGTTTTAACCCACCACCTTCACCCAAACCCCAGCAGGCAACAGCAAATCCTTCCAACCAAACCACCCCAAAAACTCTGCTTTAAAGTTCCTCCCCAACCCCTGCAAACCCAGAGTTTTGCCAAGGTAGGAGAAGCCCCCGGGGAGAGGCGGAGAACAATATCCATGAGTTTCTCATGACCTTCCACACATTGCCATGACAACACCCCCTTCCATCCTCCAAACATGGATATATTCATTTGCACAAGTGTGATGGAGAATAATTAGAGCGAGATTCCCCGAGCCAGGGAGGCAGAGCCATGCACAGCCCCGGCAGCAGAGCAGAGTTCCAAGGGAAGCAGCCTCAAATTTAAATGTAAAAAAGAAAACCGACAACACTCTTTAGAGCCTCGTGACCTAATTCATTACAAAGAATGTCAGTTAGCAAACCTTTTAAATAAAACATTAAGCTAGAGGTAATTTGAAGCCTTGTGGATTTTGTTTTACTCAATTATTTTCTAATGCTTCAACTTCAAGAATAAATATGCAGAAATCACAAAAAAAAATAAAAAAAGAGAGGAATACTGAGGGTTTCATTTAATTCGTTTTCAAAAGAAATGAAGACATTCATACTAAACCAAAATACCCTCAACCAAGGCAGATTTTTAATTAAAACTTTTATGTCCTACAAGATTCTTCAAGGTTATAATATCTGTTCCCACATCATGAGGCAGCATCACACTCACAGAAGGGCGAGCCCATAACTCACATTAAAACAACCTGTGCTATATATTGGTATAACTTATATCCAAGACATACACTCACAAATGAAACCAGATCTGAATACCATTTTTTTTCTCTTCCTTATGAATTCCATAACCAGTTGTAGTTTTCACTCTGTTGGGAAGAGTTTCCCTCCAGCAAACAGAGGCAGCAGAAGATGGTGCTGGTCTCTGCTTTGGTTTTATTAATGCCTGATGGGGTGAAGGTGGTTGTAAGTGAGGCAGGTGGGCACAGCAAACCTGCAGAGCAGCAAAGAATAAAACCAATGTGGGTATGAGCAGCCTGGAATGAGGTTAGTTGGGAAAAGGAGGAAAACAAAGGGAATCACAGAGTGCCAGAATGGTTTGGGTTGGAAGGGACCTCAAAGCCCATCCAGTGCCATGGGCAGGGACACCTCCCACCATCCCAAGTTGCTCCAAGCCCTGTCCAGCCTGGCCTTGGACACTCCCAGGGATGGGGCAGCCACAGCTCGATGATCAGCACTGTCAATGCTCTTCTAAGCAATACCATAAAACTCAAAGAAATACAATCAGAAAGAGGTGTCCTTGGGAGCAAAAAAAAAAGAAAGTTTAGTGCTAAATATTTGATTGGTATTTGGCAGCATCACCCTTTGCAAGAGGATACCACAAAGGGATGTGCAGGAATGTGTTTATTATCACTGCTCCATGAGCAAGTCTGTGCTACGAAACATTCCGGAAACAAAGAAGCCCAGAAGATAAAAAGATTCCTTTCCACCACCCTGGTTAGAATAAAACACCTCCCTACTTTGATTCATCCTTCCATGGGATCTTTGTAAAAAGAAAAAGTCCCCCTTTCCCAGTAATTCATCCACGGGTTCCATGAGTGAGTTTGACCCCAGGAGATGCCCAGGGAAACACAGGGCAGAGCCAGCCCAGGTAATCCCTCACTGCTCTAATTATCACACCCCAACCACACCCCGGGGCCACTTTCGGGGTGTTAAAAGTCCCCTGTGTCACCCCAAAAAGGTATTTGGTGTTGGTAGAAGGTGTGGAGGGTGGAATTCACAGAGCACATCACACCCCTCCCTCCCAGGCACTGCAAACCCCGCTGGCACCAAGGGCTCCTTTTCAGGACAGAAAACTCCGGATAAATCCACTTCTCTGCAGCAGGGAATAAACAAGGATTAGTATTCACCCCTTCCTAACAGGGGAACCCTGCAGATAGAGGTGGAGTCACTCAGGGCTGCAACATCCAGCCTAAGTTGCCTGACGAATGCTCACTACGACTTCCAGCTTATTTATCTAATTTGGTGTGATTTTTAAAGATTGAGTTATCTAACCAGACATAAAAAAAAACCAAAAAAAAAGAGCCTGAAAACTTCTCATCTCAGTGAAAACTCTCCCTGCCATTTCACGATGCTGTAATTCAATCTGCATGTCTGAATATTACTGACTTTTCTCAATCGAATTTGTATTGAGAAAAGCCTTAAAAAAATTCAGGACAAATGGGACGTTTTCCTCAAATGGTGTTAAGTGCCTGGAAAATGGGGCTCTGCAGCAAATGAGCCTTTCCAACCCCACTGCCATGCACAGCCTGCAAATATTTGAGTCATTTACAATATTTATTAGGGTCTATTTTTGTCAATCAATCTGCAACAAGAGCAGAACAGCCGATACCTATAAACAATCTGCTCGATTTCAGCAGACTCTGCTTGCTGAGTGAGAGATGGGGCAGCTCTGAACTGATACAGCCAGTCTGTAACACACACAAAAATACATGGAGGAGGGATGGAGTCAGTGGTGAAACCCTCCAGGACTTCAGCCAGGCCAGGATTTACCTCCAGGAACATGCTGAGGTTTGGAGAAAGGCAAGGAAGATGCCAAGGCTGGAGAAAGGGAGGCTCAGGTAAGACCTTCCTGCTCTCTACAAGCACCTGAAAGCAGGTTGTGGAGAGAAGGGTTGGCCTCCCCTCCCAGGTAACAAACAGCAGGGTAAGAGGGACCAGGGGAGGGTCAGGTTGGACATCAGGAAGAGTTTCTTCACAGAAAGGGTGGTCAGGCATTGGAAGGGGCTGTCCAGGGAGGTGGCAGAGTCACCATTCCTGGAGGTGTCCAAGGAATGACTGGATGTGACACTCAGTGTGACACTGGGTGATAAGGTGGGCATTGGGCACAGGTTGGGCTCATCCTGGAAGCCTTTGCCAAGCTCAGTGGTTCTGGGATTCTGTGGAGGCTGATCCTCCATGGGGCAGGACCATCCATCCCAGCACCAGTGTCTGTGGTCCAACCTCCCACCAGGCTCACAGTGCCCCCCACTCAGGATGGTCTTACTGGTACCAGCAATGCAGAGGCTGAGCAGAGCAAGAAATAGGTAATATTGGATAATATTGGACCTGTGGGAGTCTGAACTGCCAGGTGCATCTCAGTGTGGTACCCCTGAGGGGGTGCCCAGGGTGAGGGCATTGCTGTGCCCCCCAGAGCCACGAAATGTGAGACACCAGCAAATCATTTCAGAGAGGGAGGAAGAGCTGGGAACTATCAGAGCCTGCAATCACTGTCAGGACGGCTTTGAAACAACGATCTGAGCACAAAACACCTCCCTGTCTGTTCCTGAACCCACGAGGTACAACACTCTCCCCCCAACCCCAGCTCTCAGTTTAAAATTCAGCCTTTATCAGCTTGAGTTGAGCAAATCCAGTGGAAAGGCAGAAAGGGATTGTGCTAGTAAGCAGAAAAACTGTTACATCTTCTGAATGTAATTTTGCCAAAAGCCTCTGCACAATTTTTTTTGTCACGCTTTGCATTATGAAGGAAATTTCTTTTTAGAAGAACAGGAGAATGATTTGCATAATATTCTTTGCAAGTTAATATCAGCCTCTGATAATGATCTCTGCATAATGCAAAAACGTTTGAGAAGACTGTTACAACACTAAGTAATCATATTTTAAATTATGTTTCCCTTTATAGAAAGGTGTTGCAAAAACACACAGACATGAAATCTGTCTGTTGAAGTCCCAAGAACCACCTGACCATCTTCCCACTATTCTACTGTTACAGATTGCAACACTGCCTTTCAAAATCTTACAAAACAAATTACACTGCAACAGTCTGGCTTCACAGAAGGCAGAGCTTTTTCCTGTGCTGCTGCTCCAGCACATTACATTTCACAAGAGCCTCTGATGTAGTGCACGAGTTAAGCAAGGACCTGGAAATTAAGCTGTAATACAATTAGAGGCACTGCAGCAATTAAGGCGGGTTCTCCTGTCTCTGCTCACACCAACACCGAGGGGAGGTGGCAGCACCAGGGCATGCCCCACCTGCCAGCAGGTACTGGGCACACTGGTTTGGCTGGGCTGTTACTGCTTTGGCCCAGCTGGCTGCAGAGCCCTGTATGGAACACTGGGAATTCCAACTGGGATGCTGCTCCACATCCCACCACCCAAGGTGTCCCCTCCGGCAGCCAGAGATCTTCCCGAAAGCTCCGTGCTTGATGCAGTCACAAGATCTCCACCAACGCCATCGTTCATGGCTAATTAGGTCAGGAACTAAACATAAAAGCAGAGGTCCAGGAGGAAGCCATTTATCCAAGTACGCCAAGCAACATCCTGTTAGATGTGGGCACCACCAACTTCCCTCAGCCCATCTCCAGCGGGGGATGTGGGTGGGAAGATAATGCACTTGGATATTAAATACTTAATATGTCACTAAGACTAAACAACCACAGCCAAGTGGTTTAAACCTGAGCTAACCTTCCCTGAACTACAAGAGAGACACAATCCTGGGGCAGCCCCTGCACAAGGAGACACAACAAAGGAGTTGTACGAGAGGCAAAGAAACTTTCAGAGCAACTTATTTCCGTCATACAAATGATGGGATGGTCTCAGAGGTGGAGGGAAGCATGGAGCAGGATCCAGGGCACAGGCTGTGCTCCCAAGAGCATTGCCATGCAGTGCCAGCACCAGGATGTGCCCCAGAGAGCCAGTGTCCCCAGGCTCTGCCCATGGACCACATGCAGAAAGGATGTACAGTGCAGCCAGTGCTACCCACGCCTCTGACACACAACAGGGCATCATTCAGCCCTGAGGGTGGGTGGTTCTTCTCCCACCTACAAAACGAAGACTAAAATTCAAATATCACATCTGTGCAGTCGAGGCAAGGAGAAAACAGCCTCTTGGATGTCAGTGTGAGCTCCCTGAGGCAGCAAAACTGCTGCCCTTGGTGTGAAACCATCCCAGACACATGGGATTGTTCCTCTCCTCAACAAGTTCTGGTAACTTGCAGGGTTTGTCCAACCACATCCAGCAACAGGCAGAGGAACAACAACAGGGAAAGCTCTCAGACCACAGAGCAGCTAAGAAGTGTTTCAGGGAGCATTCCTGCAGCCACTCATCCCTGGGTGGTGTTGGCTGTCACAGCGTCATTAGCCCATGAACACACTCAGATGTTTCTGCAGGGTATTCACACACCAGTTGTGCCAACAGATGCTCTGGCACTGTGGGTACAAACCCTCCATCCCCATTCTGGCAGACACTGTGGCAGTGTATTTTCAGGTCCCAGAATACCCCACCTGGAAGAAGGTTAATCCTCCAACAATCCTCCACCCCATCCCATCCTCTCCTTTTCGTACCTTTTATCAAGTGCCAGGCAGTTCCTCAAATGGCTTTGCCAGCAAGTCTCTCCCTCCCTTCCCCAAACTGACACATCCATCCATCCTGGTACCACCAGACTCAATTCCTGAGCTCCCTCCCCACCTCCTGCATGCCTGACACCCATCACCTGGATGCCAAGAGGGAAACCTTCTCCCACGTCCCAGCAGACACCGCGGCCACAGCGCGTGCGCTCCGGGATCACGAGGGTGTGGGAACCGCCTCGGGAACCACCTGAACCAAATACTCCTGTTGTTAATGCTGCACATCACGCTTTAAATAACATTCCTGAGGCACGGGGGATGAGGTCAGGAGCAGGCTGGAGGGTGGGGAGGGACAGGCAGCCGACTGTGGGACACCCAAACCCTTCCAACAGCACCTGCCCATGATGCAGAGCCAAGGGAGGCTGCAGGAGCCTCTGGTGGCACTTGGAGTAACTGGTGTTGCTTTTTAAATACATTGCAACTGAACTGCATACAAAATGCTTTAAGAATTCTGGGGAAAAACACCAGTTTGGAGTTGCCAAGGCTGTTTCATAAGGTGAGAAAAAGAACCAACAAATGATGAGTTTCACTTTATAAAACCTTCCAAAAGAGTAGTAAAGGTCACTGGAATATTTTTGTTGTTTAAAATCACATGATGCCCAACATCAACATGATGCACTGTGGACACCACCAGTGGACACAGGTACCACTGGAGTGGCCCTCTGTGTTTTGATGGTGGTCAAAGCTTGGTGGTAGAGGGATGGCCTGGACCAGACACACTCAGGCTGCAGGTTCACCTGGTTCCTCCAGCCCCTCCAAGTCCCACTGCAAGAAGTTAAGTCCTCCCTTCTGCTTTGTTTCTCGTGCTGAATCCTGATCAGTCAGCAACTACTGCAGGATATACCCCTCCTAAGACACTCACAAACAAGGCAACAGCCACTTTGGGATCTTAAAGGGAAGGTAAATGAGGAAACTTCCTGAACTTGATTGTAGAAATATTCATGGAGATACCACATGGCTCGGGTACCTTCGGCTGCTCTGCTGAAACACCCCCCAGCTCCCAAGGGAATGGACAGGTGTTTGCTAAAGCCTGGGAAGGGTCTTGAGTGGAGGATCTTGGACAGCCCAGGGAGAGGGAAGGACATTTAAGATGCACCCAGTTCTTTGCTCCTCTCCAGGATGGTCCCAGATGGGCAACAGAATGGGATGGGGCAATCCAGGCTCCTCCTCAAACTGGTTCATGAACCTTCAAGGACATGGGGCTAAAATCTTAACAACACCATGTAAGGATGTGAAAGTGCTGCAATCTGGAAATAGAAGTGTTGCCACCATCAGTAGGTCTGCAAACCACCCAGAGCCAAGACCCCCAGGCTGATGGCACAGGAATTCCAGCCCTCACTGCCTGACCCCAGAGCAAACAAGCCCTGGGCTCGAAGCTCACGCTGCCACACCAAAGCACTACAAGAACACCGGGCTCAGTCTGCATTTTTACAGTTGCACAATGAAAAACCTCAACCAAAAAACCAAACAGCCAACAGCTGTCTGAAAAACCAGTTATTAGATTGCTTGAAATGAAACTCCCCCAGATTTTATTGGACTACTCAGATATTGATTCTGCTGTGCTCAGTCTGCAGCACAGAAATTCACCTTGCTAGAAATCCCACCTGTGTGCCGGCCCTAAACACGCACTGGAAATGTCTAGGGTTGTTTTCCCTTGCTCCCTCTCCCTTGGCCTACAACTGCCAGTGCACATCAATAAAATAAGGCAGGAATTCCAGACAGTAGTTTCTTTGTTCCCTGCCTGCCACTACACGGAGAGATGGAAGAGCAGGGGGAGCTCAGGCAGCAACAGCAACATGTGACACGTGGCAGAGCTCCCACCTCCATCCTGGTGGTCTCTATGGTGGTCACCACCTGGCTGCATCTCTGAGGGCTTCTGGACTAGACCTGCAGGTAACCCTGGGGATCCTGCCAGCCTTCCTGCTCCCAGGAATTCCCTCCTCATGCAGGATCCCCGTGGGAGCTGGGGGTGTTCAGCCTGGAGAAGAGGAGGCTGAGAGGTGACCTCAGCACTGTCTGGAAGTGCCACATCAGGGAAGTTGTGGCCAGGTGGGGGTTGGTCTCTTCTCCCAGGCACTCAGCAATAGGACAAGGGGGCACGGGGGGCTCAAGCTCTGCCAGGGGAAATTGAAGTTGGAGAGCAGAAAAAAATCCTTTGCAGAGAGAGTGCTCAGGGATTGGAATGGGCTGCCCAGAGAGGGGGTGGATTCCCCATCCCTGGAGGTTTTTCAACTGAGCTTGGCCGTGGCACTGAGTGCCATGATGTGGTAAAGGGACTGGAGTTGGCCCAAGGGTTGGACTTGATGATCTCAGAGGTCTTTTCCAGCCTAATCCACTCTATGATTCTATGACTGTAGGTTGGGAAGGCAAAGACAGGTCAAACCCATAAGGATATTTTAACTTGGTTTCACCCAGAGGCACAGGCACAGCCCCAGTTCATCCAACCACCTGAGCTGGGACATGGATGGGTCACACTCTGGGCAAGATCCTCCCCCTTTCCTGTCATTATTTGATCCTCACTCCAAATTCTTTCAGGTTCTAAAATTCATGCGATGCCTTGACACAAAACACCACCATTACAGATTATTTTTTTCCCCACATGAAAAGGGAATGAAACAATTAAACCCCAGGCCCTGCAGTGTGCAAAGAGCTGCTCCAGAGCTCCAAGAAAGCCCTTCCGTCTCCGCGGCCGTCCAACACCCGCGTGCCTGTGATGCGGTGCCAGCAGCACGCTCTGTGCTTCATGGCTCACTTCACAAGGCATGAGCCCAGCCCCCAGAAACTGCCAGCGTGTTCTCCCGAGCCCTGCAGATGTTTCAGCTCCAGTGGGTTTCCCAGTGAGCCCACCAACATCCCTCCCTGCTGCCCTGCCCGCGTGGCACGGGGTGGGCAGGGAGGAGAGAGGAGCGGCTGGGAGACAACAGCTCTGCAGCTTCCACAGTGCTGGTTAGTTTTTTTCTTTAAAAAAAAAAAAAGAAATAAAAATTCATGCTTGCAGCATAAACACGAGCTGGGCTGGTGCTCCACTCCTCCCTCAGTGGGATGTGCTCATCCTTCCACTTCCAGCTCATCCACTCCCGAGGCGCATCTCTGCCCGGACAGCGGCACCCACACCCTCCCAACAACTCCAAACTGTCCCCATGCTGGGAAGGACAGTCATGCTCTTCCCTAAAGGACCTTCCCTTCTCAATCCATCCAGCATCCCACAGGACGTGCAGGAGTTGTGAAGTTCTTGGACAGCACAGGCAAAGCTCTGGAGAAGGTGCCCAGGAGTGAGTCTGAGCCTCGGACTGAGCAGCACAGAGTGTTCTGGATGGGCTGGAGCCCTCTTGGAGCAGCCAAGCACAGCCCATGGGCCTGCCAGAGCCGTGGCACAGATCCTGGGAGCTGTCTGATGAGTCAAGAAGTCCCGTTGTTGGACTCACTACACAGCCTGTGAGTTAGTCAATCCTCCTCTTTTGCCTGGGGAGTGGGGGCTGGCCCCAAACCAAATATTGTGTAAGCTGAAAAAGAGCTACTTAAAAAAACCCCAACAAACAGATAGAATGCAGGAGCAGGACCCATGTTCCAATGGGACAACTATTTTGGAGGAATGGGGGAAAAGCTGAAGCCATAACAGCAGATGATTGTTTGCTGTTCTCCCATTCCCTTCCTCCAAGGGCCCTAAAAAGGCTCCGCACCATCCGGCTCACGTTACACTGGGATCAACCAGAGCAGAGCCTGGGGCCGTGTCCTGCCCAAGGGCACGGGCACAGAGAGCTGCCAAGGAGCCCAGCACTTCCAGAGCCCTGTGCCAGCCTCCAGCACCAGCATTCCCAGCTCCCAGGCAAGCCCAGCCTGGTGAGGAGAACACATGGAGCTGTGGGGCTGGTTTTTATGGGGCTCATTTCCATGGGCACCATGCAGAAAGTCAACACAACCTTCCCAACTCCCACTTTTTTCCAAAGCTTTTCTCTCTCCCTCCTTTTCTTTCCCCCCACCAGTTCTCAAAATCCAATTATAGCACGACTCTCTCAGCAGGGGTCAGTGTGGAATAAGAATCGCCCGAGTTAATGGACAGGAGACCAAGAAAGATTAATGCCTAAATGGTTTCAAAAGTTGTATGATGCCGATTTCATTAACATTTTAATTGTAATGTATCTTTTTAATCTTCTCTCACACTAATGGTTTTATATGCTTCAAAAAAAAAGGAAAAAAAAAACTGCTGACAACAAAAATATCAACATACCAAAATTAACAGACGGAACTGAGGGCTGTAATGGGAACTGAATGAAATGCAGAAAACCATGTTAATGATGCATTAAGAGTAGAAACCGTGCTCAGACAAGAGTCAAAAATTCAGAGCTGCACTTGCAAGCCCTGGTTTTGTCTTCCCCAGGTGTTCAGCACGACCCCAGGTGTCTCTCAGCAGGGTTGTGCTGAAGCAACAACCCCAGCAGCAGCACCAAGTGCATAAATTCACTCATAAAAGGGTGCTTGAAACCTGGAAATTAATCTAATTTAAGCAGGATGATATAGAGGAGCAGCAGAGCCAGAGGAGGGGGTTGTCCATCACCCCCTTCACTGAATGACACCCCTGTGGCTGTTGCTGCTCCGTGGGCTCAACCCACAGACAGGAAAGATCCTGCTGCAACCACCGTGCAGAATTTTATTTTACTTAATTAGAAGACAATTAAACCTAAGCAATAATGTTTCATTAAGCATGGGCATGTATTGATGGTGGTGGGATGGATAAACGGAGGCAGGCACAGAAGGAGAAGATAATTGCAGAGCAGACAAATGAAGTTTCAAACAACTTTTGTCTGTAGAAATGAGGGGCTGCAGCTCCAGGGGTGAGCCAAAACCCACAGCACTTTCCTTCACAGTCCACCAGAACTTGTTAGAAGGGACAAGATTCAGTCAGGGGGATGCAAACCCTTCATATGACCGTAAGCAAATCACAAACTTTACATCTGCAAGGAGAATGTGATTCCAACCACAACACAACAACCAAAAAGGACAAGATCCCGCTCAGATTCAGTCCTGTAGGTTGCCTGAGCTGCTGCAGTGCTGAGGAAGGTTTCCAGTGAAGGGGAATCTATGGAGGAGGGTTATTCCTGTTGGTAGGAATTTCATTCCTATGGGATCTCAGCAAAGCACCTCTCCCAGGAGGGATCTGTGCTCCTCCAGGACAGCCAGGCACACCTTGGCCCACTGCAAGTCTCCCACCAGTGCTGCTCAGGCCCACCTGTGTGTTCCCTTGGAAATCAAGTTATTTTAACCACCTTCCAATGTATAAATCCTCACTCCCCCCTTCTTTTGGGCACCATGCCTTCTGCATGGCACACCTTGAAACACCAACCCTTTATTTACACACCTGCCTGTGCAGCCTCGTGCCCTGAGAGCTCAGAGCGCCCTTGAGAGCTCTGGGCACCAAAACATCACCCCTGCTTTGCCAAGTCACCCCTGAGCACCTCCCAGAACATCCCAGCAAGGAGCACTGCTCTCCCCAAACCTAATCCCTGTTTTCATAGAATCATAGGATCAGTTGGGTTGGAAGAGACCTCTGAGATCATCAAGTCCAACCCTTGATCCAACCCCACTTTGATTACTCAATCATGGCACTCAGTGCCACGGCCAAGCTCAGCTGAAAAACCTCCAGGGATGGGGAATCCACCCCCTCTCTGGGCAGCCCATTCCAATGCCTCAGCACTCTCTCTGCAAAGAAGTTTTTTCTGCTCTCCAACTTCAATTTCCCCTGGCAGAGCTTGAGCCCCCCGTGCCCCCTTGTCCTATTGCTGAGTGCCTGGGAGAAGAGACCAACCCCCACCTGGCCACAACTTCCCTTCAGGCACTTCCAGACAGTGCTGAGGTCACCTCTCAGCCTCCTCTTCTCCAGCACAAACACCCCCAGCTCCCTCAGCCTCTCCCCATAGGACATCTGGCTCCTCTGCCCAGATCAATAACCCCGAAGAGCCCCGACTGCTGCAAACGAGACGCTGCGCAGGGAAGAGGAATTTTCTTCTGCTGTTTTAACAGATGATGAATAGATCCTGATATTGGTTTTACAGCTGTGGGGATGACACCGGGAGGTGAAGTGTTTAATCTCAGCCCAGTGACTATATATGGGCACTGTGATGGAGTCACCTCCCTCCCCTCTCGCTCCGCTGCCCTTCGCTCCTGGCACTGGGCTCTGCAGCAGAACTGGCAGGGCTTGGGCACAAGTCAGCAGACTCCCCACGTCCCTGTGCTCTCTCTCCCCTTTTCCCAATCATTTCTGGCTTCTAAAAACCTTAAATTGGGAGAAAAGCTGAGAGAATGCACAAATACTCAGTGGGGAAAAAACCCAACAAGCTAAAACATTTTAAGAGTGTTTTATAGATAATTGTTGCATGGGGGGAAAAAAACACCTGTCAAGTTACTTGTGCTTAAATGTACAGTTCATAATCACTTGGAAGTTTAAAAGAAAAAAATAAAATCAATCTTTTGGTGAAAAGTGTATCAATTTGTTCAGCCCACACAGACTGGTTTGCTCATGGAGGGAAGTTTGTGGCTGCTGAGGCAGGAGCAGTGATTCCTGCCCCCCCATCCACCCACCTAAGGGGAAAAAATGCACTGAAATATTTGTCTTCATAGGAAATCTAACACACAAAAATGCACTCGACATGCAAAATTCTTTTAAAAGTCTGACGTGAGGACCTCGAAAGAGCCTGAGGGCAAACTGTGACAGCCCCGGGAACACACACAGCACAAACCCTGAGCCAAGGGCTATTTATCTTCATTTTTGCCCATTCAGCCTGAGCTTTTGGGGGGTCTCGGTCACCGTAATAAAGAATTGCTCCAACCCCCCCATGCCAAGCCCTGCCAAGGGGCTGCCAACACCAGCATCGCCCCCATCCCTCTGCCCCAGCCCAGCCTGGGCATGAGGAGCAGTGGGGACCCTTCACCAGGCTGAGCCTCCCAGCAGGGAAGAGCAGGGGGAAGCTGCACTCCCTCCCTCCCTCCCTCCCTCCACCATGTGCACGGCAGGCTCTGTCCCAGCAGCCCGACTTTTATTACCTCCGTCCCCATTTAGGAGCAACCACATGACAAAGCCGAGCGCAATCCTGCCCAGGGAGCTCGCCTGGGATTGCCTCTCCCTCCCTGGGATCACAGCATTTTAGCAAGTTTTCCCCTTAGCAGCAGAATTTGTGGCTACAAAGAATGTAAGATTTAATTTTTTTTTTAAAATTCCTGTTCTGCCTCCAAACATTCACTTAAAAACAAGTTGGGCTTAAAAAAAATAAAAAGCCCCAACAAAAAAATAAACCACTAATGAATCACAGTTCCTAGCAAATGAGCAATTGCAGTTGACACAATGAATTATGCCTGAAGCAAGCTGGGAAACATATTTTGCAAATGATCTCATCCACAGGCAAACCTGGCATGACACTTGATTTGCTAAAAAAGACACAAAGCCTGTCAAAATTCCTGTCACTTCACAAATAAAGTCAGGTAGAGAAAACCAACAGCCTCACCCTCTTTTAAGCACGCTTCACCTGTTTCTCAATTGCTTCACAGGCTTGATTTAATAAAAAAAAAAAAAGCCCACACCACCCTCCTGTAGGTGTGCCCATCCCAGTGGGTGCTGAGGGCTGTTGGATCTGCTGCCACTTCCCTGGATGAGGAATAAATGGGCTGGGAAGCTGCTCTTTGGATGCCAAGCACAGGCTCAGCTCGATTTGAAGCCTAATTGCAGCAAGATCCGATGCTCGTTCTGGCCATTAGGTATGGCAGGGAACTCACAATTCCCTTTAATTTCCTCCAGCTGAATGCCTGGGGTTTATTTCTTACATTGCATTCAAGGAAACTCAAAGAAAGGTAGGAAAAAGGGGGGTAAAAAAGCCATTAAAGTGTAGCCCCTCTGCTCCTCAGCATCCCTGGAGCTCCCTGGGAGCAGTTCCCTTCAGCCCAGCACATCCCACCCTATTTCCCCACCTGAAAAGCTGCTGGCTCAGAAAACCTGGAAAAATTCAAACCTATGGCTGAACCCTCCCTTCTAACCCCATTTTGTCAGGCTTGAGTATTTTTAACCACAGAGCAAAGCAGGAGCTGAGTCCCAGCACCCTTTCACAGGTTGTTCTGTGCTGTTTGTCCCCAATCCACGTCACCCCAGTGCCAGGCTCAGTCCTGGTGTGTCACCAGAGCTGGCACATCCCTGCCAAGCCCAGCACGAGCCCTCCAGAAGGCCTGGCAGGGACAACAGAGGCCTTTGGAACAAGACAGTCTAAAATAAATATTCCCATTCCAAGGTGAGCTGGTTTGTGTCCCTGGCTGGGAAAGCACAGGCCAGTCTGGAGGTTTGTCCCGAGCCAGCCCGGAGCGCACCGGGTGGATCAGGCTCTGGCAGGAGCTCTCTTGGCTCTTCTCCCCCAAGTGCCTCCCAACACTCCAGCTGGGATTTGAGCCAAAGCCCAGTCCACAGGGGACTCACCTGGATGCTACAGGCAGCACCAAGTTCAAGGAGAGGGGGATTTTATTCCCTGGACTGGAGCAGTGAGGATGCTCAGTGTCCCCCAGACTGTCACTGGTACCTGCTGAGAGGAACCAAAACCCTCAAATCCCAGCAGGCTCCTTCAGGAAACACACAGTCATGGCTGGGGAAAGGAAAAGGCTTTTATGTTGCCAGAGAGCTCCGAAAATATCACTTCCAAAGTCATGCAGCATCAAGGCATGTACCTCAGCTAATGGCATCCATCTGCTAGAACAAGGCGGGGGGGGCTCTGGGAAAAGTTTGGGGAGCCCTGAACAACAATTTGGGGAGTTCTGCACAGCCACAGCCCAGCCAACACCCAGACTCCATCTGTGGCCCCAGTGGGCCCCCTCCAATGCTGCAGAGCCCCCCTGCTCCTGCCCTGACTCCTGCTTTTATGCCCCTCTCTGTACTTCCAGCTGCCTTGGGAGGGTTTTTTGACAAATTTTAAGTTCCAGAAATCCATCCTCACCCTCCAGTGTCCCAATACGACAGTTTTTTTCCCCCGTGAAGCCTTAATTAAAAGGCCTCTGCAGGAGGAAAAGCCCCAAAACACAGCAGATACAGGCACAGAAGGACGTTTATTCTCAGGAGGAGGAGGAGAACCCTAATTATTTTACATTTGCTGCTTACTTCAAATCCAACTACCATCACCTGCATCATCCACACCTTGGGGTCACAGACTGATTCCCCTCAGCAACTCAGCTCATAAGACCAGCTCAGCTTTACTCATTTTAATTATAAACTTCTCTAATTTCAGAGCAGGCTGTGAATGAGGCAGGATTTGGGCTCAGCCGGGCCGGGATGCTGCAGTTTGGAGCAGCCCCGGCTCTCCCGGGGCCCGCAGTGCCAGAGTCCCCCTGCTCTCCCCATGGAGAGGCAGCAATTTTCCCGGTTTGTTTACCGATTCCAGCTTCTCCTGCTCTTTAATATTTCAGCGGGAGAAGGTGAGCCGGCTCGCCAGCCCCGCAATTACCCAGGGCGAGAGGCAAACACTTGGCAGGCTCAGAGCACATCAAGCCGCCCGCAAACCTCGCAAATGCCTCCGGAAAGGAGCGGGGGGGAGGAGAAAAAAAGGGAATATTCAAATTAATGACCCGGTGGGTAATGGAGATTTGGCTGGAAGTGATCCTGCACTTTGCCATCGGTCGGGCCGGCCGAGCAGCACGCGATGTGCCGCTGGCGTTGGCTTTTCCTACGGCAGGGAAGATGTTTGGAGAAGTCCTTGAGCGCTGGAGCTCCAGACGCCGCAGTGGGAAGGGGAGCGCCGGCGCTCCCGACCCAAACCCGCTTTTTTGTAGCCCTTTTTCCGCCTCCAAGCTCAGAGCCCCCCGCGCCAGGGGGTCCCCGCACCGCGATGGGGGCACAGCCCATGGGGAGACCCCCATGAGACCTCCCCCCCCCCACGAGGGGGTCCTTCCCCGAACCCCAATTCCAGCCTTCTGCTGGATTTTGCCTTTTCATATCCCCCTTTCACAGCCTTTTCCTGGCCGGGGAGCCAAAGGTGTGAGTGTGCGCCCGCCTTTCCCCGCGCCCCCGACCTTGAGCCCCGCAGCCCCTCCGGTCCAAAAACCCCCAATCCCCGCCTCGTGCGGGACCGGCAGGAACCCCCCGACCCCTCCAGCCCCGCTCCCCACGCCAGGGAGGGCTGGGGGGGGTCACCCCTTGCCCTCCCACCCCCGCAGGGACCCCCAGAGAACCCCCGAGGATGCGGGCGAGGGGCGCGATGCGGTGTGTGCCCCAAACCCGGGCTGGGAGAGACGATGCGGTGTGTGCCCCCAAACCCGGGCTGGGGGGGCGATGCGGTGTGTCCCCCGAAACTCAGGGG
>VWZD01007398.1:1699644-1778227 GCA_013396695.1 Sakesphorus luctuosus | reverse complement strand
TATCTTATTCTATTTTATTTTATTTTTTTTATTCCATAGTTGTTCTGTTCCATCCTTTTCTATTCTATTCTATTCCATTCTATTTTATATTTATTTATTCTATATTTATTTTATTCCAAACTTTTTAAATTCCATATTTATTTTATTCCATACTTTTTATTCCATATTTATTTTATTCCATACGTATTTTATTCCGTATTTGTCCTATCCTATCCTATCCTATCCTATCCTATCCTATCCTATCCTTTTTTTTCTATTCTGTCCTGTCCTGTCCTATTCTACCTTATTTCACTCATTTTTACTTTATTTTACTCCACTCTATGATTCTATTTTATTGTTACTTTCTATTTTATTATTTATTCATTATTTTACTCTGTTTTACTATTCCTTTACATTTTATTTAATCTTATTATTTCACATTTTATTTTCTATTTTTTATTTTTCTTTTATTTTTTCACTCCACTTTATTATTCCTTTTTTTTATTTCAGTTTCATTTCTTGTTTACTTTTTAATTTATTTTTCCTTTTTTTCCCCACTTCTTTTTATACTTATTCATTTATAATTACTCCTTTTATTGTTGTTTTTACCCTTTATTGCATCCTCAGTGCCACCAGGGATTCCACATCCCAAGGGGTTGCTCCCAGCTCCGCATCCTCCATCCCACCTGCTCCCCCACATCCCTGGGAAGCACCACGGGAAGTTTGGGGGTCCCAGATCTCCCATCCCTGGGAAAACCCACTGGGGTTTTGCTCAACACAGAGCTGTCTGAGGTGGGACTGCTCCAGCCCTGTGGGCACATTTCCCTTCCAAATCTCATCCTGTAGCCTGAAAAAAAACCAAAAAATCCTTTTGCTTTGTTGCTCCTGTAAGCCCAACCTATTAAAATCAGCACATTTGCATGATGAAAGGGTGCAGTGTTGGCCCTACGTCTGCTAAAGAAATTTCAAAGGAGTAACAAAAACCCTCTTTAAAGCACCTCTGTTTGCTGTCTCTTTTGCATGCGAGATTGTGTCAGAACTTCTTTGAATCTGGAAGTTTCTTCCTTCTCACACTCACCAACGTTTATCATTCCGAGGCTGCCTTAAAATCTGCAGTGAAATATCCCCATATTTTAAAAATCAACATTGGATGCCGAGAACTGCTCAAGGCTGAGGAATTTCATTAGCACTTGACACTTTAAAAAACAGTGTCAGGTCAGGACAAACACATTTTCTTTTCTGCTCAAGATAAAATCAAGGATTTTTTTTTTTTTAGAAATGATGCATGAGAAATATGTCCCAAAACTGCATTCTGAGGCAGAGCAGTTGGATCCCCTTCTAATGTGACACTCCCTTGGTTTTCATGGAGCACCTCGACGTCAGCTCATCGGGAACTGCGCTGGGAGGAAAAGGGGAATGGCTTTAAGCTGAAAGAGGGGAGATTTAGGTGGGATATTGGGAAGAAATCCTTCCCTGGGAGGGTGGGCAGGCCCTGGCACAGGGTGGGCAGAGAAGCTGTGGCTGCCCCATCATCCCTGGGAGCGTCCAAGGAGTAACCTGGGCTGGGGGAAGGTGTCCCTGGAATGTGATGGGCTTTAAGGTCCCTTCCAACCCAAACCATGCTATTATTCCATGATTCTACAGCTGCATGGACACCCACTCCCCTTTTCATGGAGAAGGGATTTGGCCACCTGCCAGCAGAGCAGGGCAGAGCTGCTGAGTGTCACTCCAGTTCAAATATATGAAATAAATTAAATACCTTCTGCAAGAGCTGCCTTGGCACAGGAGATGCCCCAGGTGTGCCCAAACCACCCCACCCATGTCCTAGATCCACAGCACTGCTCCTCAGGGTCAAACATCCCTGTGGGATGGCCAGAACTGTCCCCCTTGGGGACCACAGCCCACGCCAAGCCACCCTCATGTCACAGAGGCCGTGGGGACATGATTCAGGTAATTTGTGTTGCCCCGAGATGCTCCATTGACCTGCTCTGCTCTCCAGCTCAGCACAGGGATGGGGGGTTTGGAACCCCCAGCACCTCTCCAAGGACCACAGGAATTCCAGCCACATCCAGGGAAAGCTGCAGGGAAAACTCCTGTTCTTCTCAGGAGAGAAAACCCGAGCTCTGTGACTCGCCCAGGGCCTCCCCAGCTCTGAAAGAGCCTGTTAATGCTCCAGCCCAGGGAGCATCTTCCCTCCCTTCAGCCATGGACATTTTAGAAATGCTCTGTGATGGAGAAAGAGACATTTCTTAAGTACCATTTGATGTCTCAGAATGGCTCCGGGGCGAGAGAAAACATGTTTATTTACTACTATGCTGATTTTAATGCCAAAGATTGGTTCAGTGACTGGAGGAAACAAACCAGGCAACATTTTCCATAATGTCTGCAAAGTGTTCTTGGGCTGCGGAAATATTTTCTTTCTCTCTCTCCCTCTCTCTCTCCTCTGCATTTTTTTTTTCAGTCTAGCATTTCAAATTGAAGAATGGCTTGAGGGCTGAAGAAATCACTTGATAAAATACCCAACATTTACATTCTTGCAGGAGGAAAGCTAACTTTCTGATTTTTTTTTCCATCTGAATAGTGGGTTAGTGAAGCAGAAGAAACAATCCTGCAGCATCCCACGTCCCTTTAACCCTTTCTGGCTGCAGCTCTTCAGCTAAACTTTAACTCTTCACTGCAGATGTTCAGAGATTTTGCTCCTTCTCCAAATTCTGGGCTCTGAGGACACTGAAGGTGGTTCAAATCCACTTTGCATCTTGCTTTACAGGTGTATTTCTGGATGTCTGTGCCTGGCTGGGGACCAGCCCATGGCAAGGCCTCGCTGCACCAATCTCTGATTTATTTTGTGCAGAGATTTGACTTTCCAACAACCTTGATAATGAAAAAAGACCTTCAAGGTCCTTCTAACCTTCCTGCCTGCAGAGATGCTGCTGTGGGGATGCCCAGGGGTGTGGCTGAGGCAGACCTGTCCCCAGCACTCAGCTGGGTGGGAATCACCCTGAGCACCCCTTGGGGCAGCTCCAGCTGGGAGAGGATGCTGGAAGACATGCAAAAATTGGGGAGTCTGCTGAGAGTGATTTCCCTGCAGAAATCCTTCAGAGGACTTTGCAAAGCAGATCAATTATCATATTAGGAGGAATTTTTGTAGTTTGCTTTGCTGTACCTCCCCAATATGATCAATATTTGAGCTACAAGGCCTCTGGTAGGTAGAGAAAATCACCTGCTCCCAGAACCCTTCCCTTTGATGGCCCATTTTGGCCACCACTTCAGCACAATTGGCAGTCAGGGAGGGAGGAGAGGATGGGCAGCTCCACAGCAGCTGAATGAAGTTCATTGGGATTAACAGAACTTGTGAACAGCAGCAAATACACAAACCAAAATGTATCTCAAACCCTTGTTCACGTGCTTGGTTTATTTATTCCAGAGGGATTTGCCTTCAGCAGAGTGGAGTGGGGGGTGTGGTTGTGGTCCCAGAGAGCAGGGACTGTCTGGGCACAAACCCCTCAGCCCCAAAGCTCCCAGCAGGGCTGGAGGAAGGTGCCACTCCTGCCCTTCTTTCCCTTTGGAAAATGGACCTCTAGAGGTTTGATGACAACCTGTGGCCATCTCCAAACTCTGCCTGCTCTGCCCCTGCTCCTTGTCCTCCTGTGGTGTCTTCCTTTTGCTTTCCACTCTGCTCCCACCAGGAGCCTCCCTGGCCTGGGTTTCACCGGGAAAGCCTTAACCCTGGCACAGGAAATCTCTCCTGGGTCATGGGGGGGTCTCTTTCCAGCCCAGCAATGTTTTCAGGTCAGCCCTCAGAGCTCCCCGGGAGGCCCAAGGCTCAGACCTGGCATTTGATGGGGCTGAGCTCCCTGAGCCCAACCATGACCATGGGAAGTCACTGCCATCCATCCCCTGGTGACATCAGGGACAAAGGATGGAGTGTCCAGTGCAGGCTCTGGTAGCCACCCCACGGGAGGAGGGAGGGGGTGCCAACATCATGGTTTGGGTCAAGCCCCTGAACTCTTTCCTCAGCCAAAGCCACAGGAGCCAGGGAGATGATTTCTCCCCCGAGAAAGCCTTTTGTTTGTTGTCTTTGGTGGCTGTTCAGCTCAGTCGTTTTTTTCCCCACGGGGTGTTCTCCTTTCCAGCTTTGAACTGGCTGTGATGGCTCCACTTATCCCAAACTCTGTCTGCTCCAGCTCCCATGATGTCAACCAGGAAAAGGGAAGCACTTCCAGCAGGCTCTGCCACCCTGCTCTGGGCAGGGCTGTCCATGTCCAGGAACAGGATGAAGTCACTCATGGGATAAAACACTGCCCAGAGGGAGCCCATGGGATGGATCCAGATGTTCTTGGAATCACAGCATGGTTTGGAAAGGACCTTAAAGACCATCTTGATCCACCCCCTTCCATGGGCAGGGACACCTCCACTATCCCAGGTTGCTCCAAGCCCTGTCCAGCCTGGCCTTGGACACTTCCAGGGGTGGGGAGAAGTTAGATTGTTATTTTTTTATATATAAAGTCAATAAAGTTCTGAGTTCTTTACATGAAGAACCTACACAAGGCTCGAGCATCACCATGAGCCACCCAGCTGACATGGTGCAGACGTTGATTATTTTGACTCCAACCAGGCTTTTTTGATTTACATTAAAATGATTGGGAATAAGTTAAAACAAACAGAACTGAGAGTGTCTCCTGGGCAGCCACAGTGTGACCAAACTGGCACAAGGCTGTGTGTGAAAAGGCTTTCCTTGTTAGTAAACAGAGAAATCCTTCAGAATTGCTCCAGAAGTGAAAGGCACTGCTTGTTTCCAGCTGGTCCCACGAGGTGAGAGTGGGACGGCAACAAAAGTCACATCTTGTTGGCCTGATTTATTAATTATTTATTCTGGAATGGTGTGGTGGCTGTGCAAGAGGGAGGGGACAAAGCCCAGCCCTGGGAGGCATTTTCTGGCCAGGTTAATTCACGGCAGGTGCTCCCAGCCCTGGCTGGGCTGAGCTGCCAGGCTTGGCTGCTGGGAGCCTCCTGACCTCCCTGGACACACTGCAGACTGTTCTCCCAGGAGCAGCATTAAAATAAATTTCCATAAAAATAATCTGCTTTCATCTTAAAGACTCAACGTGTTGGTGGGTAGGACCTCATCTTGTAAATGATCTTGATACTTAATTGCCCCTAACGCTCAGAAATGGTATTTAACCGGCGCTGGCACAATTCACAGGACACCCCGAGCCTCCCTCAGGCTCCTGCTCTCTCTCCAAGCTCTCACCAGGATTTCTGCTCCCAGATGCACCATTTGACTCCTGGCTGTGGGAACAGACATTCTGTTAGTGCAGGGTCTGCCGTGCCAGGCCACCTGGGTGACTGCAGCTCCTCTCCAAAGGACTCACTCCTTTGGATCAAGGTTTGCTATAAGGGGNGATTCCCCATCCCTGGAGGTTTTTCAGCTGAGCTTGGCCGTGGCACTGAGTGCCATGATCTGGTAAAGGGACTGGAGTTGGCCCAAGGGTTGGACTTGACGATCTCGGAGGTCTTTTCCAACCCAATCAATACTATGATTCTATGATTCTAACACCCCTTTGGGGCTTGGCAGGGCAGGTAAAGCTGGGCTTTGGGCACCCCTGTAACATGTAAAGCTGGGCTTTGGGCACCCCTGTGACGTGGAGGGGTGTCTGCAGCCACCCTGCAGGGTTTGGGGACACCAGACAAAACCCTCTGGTATTTCCACCCAAAACTCCCTGCAGACTCTCTCAGGCCTCTCACACAGTGTGGCTCATTTCTTTCACAAACCATCACTTTTTCAAAGTCTTTCTTGGCTAATAATTTTAATTAATTTGCAGCTGACCACTCAGTTGAGCGCTGAGCAAAGAAACGATGCTCGGGCTCTCCCTACAGATCCCCCTTCACTCCTCACAGTTTGGGATGTACCTGCACAGAAACACAAGCAAGATGCCTCAAATCAAGGAGCTCAGGCCACCCTTGGAGGGCAGATCACCTGGCCAGGTGGAGGGGGAGGAGGTGGCTGCCTGTCTGCTCTGCAGGAGACGATGACACCACAACGAGAGCGTGAAACTGCAGAGTCAGAGTCAGGCATTGAGTTTCTCCAAGCTAAGCATGTAAATGAGACTGGAATAATCGGCCTGTGTTTCCCCTTCCTTTCTGTGGAGGAATATTTTGGGTTGAAGTGTCTGTGATGTGACTGATGCAGCAAGTCAGTGCTGTCAGAGCTGTGATTCAGAGTCGGTGCTGCAGAGCTGGAGGTGGGAGTGGGTGCCCTTGGCTGCTGCTCCTCCTCCTCCAGGATCCAGTGTCACCTGCTGGGGAGCAGCTTTCACCCCTGGAAAGGTGCTCATACTGACCCTGAGGGTCTCCCCTGTTCATGGTGGCACCTGGGCAGCTAAAGCAGCTGAGCTGGGTCCTGGTTGGGTCAGGGGATGGAGCCTCTCACAGCTCTGGGTTTGGCTCAGATGTCTCCTGAAATATTGCTGCTGGATGGGAGATAGTCTGGGGTTTTATTGTAGGGGATCAAGTGACTCTTGCTGCTGAAGTCAAGCCAGAACTCTCAATATTTCCCACACAACCAGAGTGTGATCTTATCACAGGAGCCACAGAAGAGCCCGTGCATTGGCACAGCTCCTTTGCTATTGTTGAGAAAGTCTTGATTTGAGGAAATTTAGAGTAATAATGGTCCCCCCTGAAGTGAATTGTTACTCTTTGTTCTGGGTTTGCCCTGGTAGCTGCACCATTGAACCAGAGAGGACAACCCAAGAAGAGCCACCACTTCAGCTCCCCCAGGACAACACCCCAAGCGAGGGGAAAGAGCTTGACAAGCCAAAGATCTATTGGAAAGAAAACTTCAGGCAATTAATTTCCCAAATTGTTTTGAGAGCTTTTGTTTCCCTTTGCTGTAAGACAAATTTCTAACCCACTCTTCATTCTGATCCTCAGCAGTGACGTGACATCCCACCCAGCCCCTGACCATCCATCACCATGGGATGTCCCACACCTGCCCCAAGGTGCTCCCACTCCTGCCAGGCTGGGCTGGGCTCCCACAGCCAGGCAGGAGGAGGAACTGGAGCCCCAGTGAGTACACACAAAGCATGGGAAAAAACCTGCTGTGATTTACCCCCACGGAGTTCAATAAACATTAGATCTGATGGCATTCATCGTTTTTTCATAGCAAGCTCGATTACTGCTTCAGTTATTGCTCAAATGACATCATTCCTGGCACTGGAATTGATTGATTTTTTAATGAATATTCATATGGCATTTCAGCCAGGAGTAGGCATTAATATTCTAAGAAAGAAGAATGAAACGTACATCCTAATTTAATGAATGATTGTAAATATGTATCTGATGGATAATGTGACGATGAGCATTTGAAAAGGCATCCATAGTCACCTCGGGGGCTCTTCTGGGGAACAAAGGGACAGCCGGGATGCAGGTGGGGCAAACAGGGAGAGGGATGAACTGGGACACCCCACCAGGAGCTCAACACAGCTCTCCTGTCACTTGGGTTGGGATTCTGTGCACAGCCCTGAAATGCCTGAGATAAACCTCTTAATTATTGCTAAGGAATTGGTAACACTCTCAGCCCCCAGGTGGCACTGGGGCAGTGACGTGGTGAGCACTGGGAAACACTGTGAGAGTGAGATGTGAAGCTGGACAGAGAGACAGGAGAGAGCACCCACTCCCTCTGTGCCCACTGGGTGCTGGGCACCCCTCCTGCCCCCCCAGCCGCTGCCATCCCCCCTGGAGCTCCTGGGGGCTGGTTCCAGGCTGGAGCACTGGCTCTGTCCCCCTTGGAGCTCTGTCGTGTTCCATTCCCTTTGTCATATCACGGATGCGAGGCTCGTGGTCCCTGAATGTACATATATTTGTCAGACATTCTTAAGATGTCTCCCTGTTCTGAGCACTGATCCTTTGTGAAGGCAACACTTGTAGTGCTTAAACAGCAACAACAGGCTCAGTTCCCCCCCTTCAGTGCCAGTCCCAGCTCTGGAAACTGCTGAAACCTGGGCTGTGTGCTGCTGTTAGAGCCTCTTAAAGAGGAGCTCAGTTGGACTGTGTGTTTGGCCCCGTGGGGAGGGCACACACCTGAAGCATCCTCTGGCACCAGGGATAAATCAGGGCATGGCCATTAAAGTCACTGAGGTGACAGGCATGAAGGGCTATTTATACCCAGCAGTGCTCTATTGTGCAAGGCAGAGAACAGGCCCTTCTGCTGACAAAGCACAAACCGCCTCAGCCCCACGTGAAATGCAGAAAGCAATCCCTGAAATCCACTGCGAGCTCGTGGAGCCGCAGCCAGGGCGGCACTGAGCCCTCCCTGGGGTGGGCACCGAGGGGCACAGACCTCGAGGGGAACCCACTGAGCCCTCCCTGGGGTGGGCACCAAGGGGCACAGACCTCGAGGGGAACCCACTGAGCCCTCCCTGGGGTGGGCACTGAGGGGCACAGACCTCGAGGGGAACCCACTGAGCCCTCCCTGGGGTGGGCACCGAGGGGCACAGACCCCGAGGGGAACCCACTGAGCCCTCCCTGGGGTGGGCACCGAGGGGCACAGACCCGAGGGGAACCCACTGAGCCCTCCCTGGGGTGGGCACCGAGGGGCACAGACCCGAGGGGAACCCACTGAGCCCTCCCTGGGGTGGGCACCGAGGGGCACGGGCACCGAGGGGCACAGACCCCGAGGGGAACCCACTGAGCCCTCCTTGGGGTGGGCACCGAGGGGCACAGACCCGAGGGGAACCCACTGAGCCCTCCCTGGGGTGGGCATCGAGGGGCACAGACCCCGAGAGGAACCCAACTGCCTTTCCTCCCCCCTCTCCAATCAAAGCAGCCACTTGCTACTCCTGTGGCAGGGAAAAGGGCCAACCTTGGGAGGGCAGCTCCTGAAACTGTGCCTGCAGAGAGCAGCCCTGCAGCCAGGGCTCCAGTTTGCACATCCTGATGCGTGGGACCGAGTTTGCCGATAAAAATATATCCGGAGTTATGCTTGGTATGGAACACGCAGGCAGTCGCTGCCGAAGACTTCACAACATCCTGCTTTTGGCTCCCCTCCAAAATGCCAAAACAAAACAAAATTCAGTTGGCATCTCTGCAGATTGAAGCAAGTTTGCTTTTTTGCAGCAATTGCTGAACAAACGTTTCGATACTTGTGCCGCCGCCGCCCCCGCCGCTGCCTTCGCCCCCGAATCATGCGCTGCAAGGATGGGAAAGATGTTCAAGGTCATGGGCAGGCTGGGAGCAGAGTCACAGAGCCACAGAACCACTGAAACACTGAGTCACAGAGGCACAGAACCACAGGGCCACTGAATCACAGAACCACAGAATCACAGAATCCTTTAGGTTGGAAAAGACCTTCAAGACCATCAGTTCCAACCCGTGACTGATGTCCACCTTGCCAACCAGACCAGAGCACTGAGTGCCACATCCAGCCATCTCCTGAACACCAACATGGATGGGGACTCCACCACCTCCCTGGGCAGCCCCTTCCAATGATTAACCACCTTTTCTGTAAGGAAATTCCTCCTGAACAAACCTGGTCATTGCCCTCTCTGTCCTCAGTGTCACTACCGTGGAGCTCATGGGCAATGGGTGCCTTGGCCCAGCAGGACCTGCAGCAGTGGGGTGGTTTCTCCAAATCACTCAGCTCTTCTCATGCTGGGGGCTTTGGACCCCTCAGGGAGGTGCAGCTCTCACACCTGAGCTGAATTCAACCTCTTGTGCTTGCCCTTGACATCAGAAAAGCAAACTCATCTTCCTCCTGGTGGTCCCATCAACACACTGCTCCAGGCAGTGCTCCTGTGCCAGGAACGACAGCAGCAACCCGGGAGCTACAGCACAGCCAGCCTGGGAAAAATCCCACAGCAGGGGCCTGAAATGAGGGAATTCAAGGTTTGGGAATTCATATTCCTTGTGTGACAGTGACACAAACAATGTACATTTTCTGTACGTACACAAGTTGCAATTTGACCTTACAGGCTTTGCTTTCAGCTGGTTTATTTATTTCCCCAAGGAAAGGCAGGTTTGTTTGAGAAGAAATAAGGTGCAACCCTGACCCTGCTGAAAGCCCTGGGAGTTTGCCATTGACTCCAGCAGAACCAGCCATTCCCACAGAGGGTTTCAAGCTGTGCTTCTTGCTTCAGTTCTTTGGTGCTTGATGCTTTAAAGGAAGGGACCAAAAGCCCTACAGCCCCTCTGTGCATGCCCACCATTCCCAGCAGCACCAGTCCCCTCCCACCCCCTCTGGAAGCAGTTATAGTCCCTGAAACATGAAATGTGCTTGTCCTTTTTGTAGCACTTTGCTATCCTGTCGTTACTGACCATAAAACAATCCTGTGTTTTCTCCCCATCCAGCCCTTTCCAAAGGCACAATTCAAACAACTCATGTGCAAACCACCCCCTGCTCCTGCAAAGAGCACCAAGTGCACTCCCCTGGCTTTGGGCAGCCAGAGAGCTCAAATCCATCTGTCTGGGGGATTCTTGGCCTGCAAAGCTCCCCCCCAGCAGCCCCTCCCATGCTCTGCAATAGCTCCTTTGCAGCCCAGGCTCCCCATTACCCAGGGGAGCTCTTTGTGCAGTGTCTTAAGCAGTGCATAAAATGCTTTCAGTGAAATGCTGCCTTCTTCTGTTTATTTGTCACAACTGATGCTCTGCTGAACAGTAAATAGGAAATTTGTTGGCAAATCAGCACTACCAGCTCAGTTGGTTGGGAAAGGCTGGAATGCAAGTCCCGGTCGTGCCCCAGTCCTCGAGGCTCAGCAAGTTGCCCAAATCCTGAAGGCACATCAATCTCCCCTAAACAACCTGGCAAAACCAACACAGCACATGGCCATGTCATTCTTAGCACTCCTTATCTTATTAAAAGGGCTGATTAAACCAGTGTATGCACCAGAACTCCCCATCAGCTTTGCCAGGAGGACTCCATAGGGAAAAATTCCAGCCCTTTTAGCCCTCCCCTCCTCCTCCCCCATCCCATCCCATCCCACTGTTGCACAACTCTGGGTTCGTGTTTGCCACCAGACAGTTTGCACTCAGCCTCCCATGGAGAAGAGGGAAGTAACAGTGCCTGCATTGCACAGAACTGCGAGCAAGTGCCTTTCCAAGAAACTATTAAGCAGTGCTCATTTGAAGTTGAAATGAAAAAAAAAAGAAATTAAAAAAAAAGGAAAATCTTGGAAGGGTTTTTCTTGGCTCGGAGCTTTTTATGAAATTCAGATTTTAAGGGAAACGTGGCCAGGCAGCATCAGTGATGCAGCACAGGGAGGCTGAAGGCAGAGATGTGCTGTCTGGGGCTCTGACAGATCCAGGGGATCTGAGTCCTCCCCAGTGCCAGCTGCCTGCCAGTCCCTTCCCTGCACGTTGTTCCCTTCGCAGAAGGGCTGCAGGAAGGAGCAGTGACCCCTCCTTGGACACTGTCCCCTCCCAGAGGGGCTGCAGGAAGGAGCAGTGACCCCTTCTTGGACACTGTCCCCTCCCAGAGGGGCTGCAGGAAGGAGCAGTGACCTGCAGTCCCCAGGGATATCCTGGCATCCCAACCTGCTCCCACCTGGCAGCGATGGGAAGGGGCTGGCAGGGATGTGGGCACACATTCCCCTCTCCTGAGCCTGCCTGGCACCACTGCCAGGCCCTGCCCCAGCCCAAGAGCCTCCCTGCTCCCCCCCTGCCCTGCTCCCTGAGCCCCTGCCACTGTCTGGGGTTGGTTTTGGCTGCAGATCCTGGGTCAGGGTCAGCCAGGGGAGCAGGATCTGGGCACTGAGCGGGTCCCTGTGCCCAGGCAGCTGGCAGGGGCCCAGCTGGACGTGTGAAACAGCTCCTTTGTGCAGCACACAGCAGCAATTGTTCCTGGGGAGGCTGGCATGGCCCAAGCACTGTCCCCCAACAGCCTCAGACACTCTGCATGGCAGAATAAATGAACAGGCAGCATTAAAGGAGCCGCATTAGGCTCTTAAAATATACATTGCTGGGATTTATTTTTTAAACCATTGCTCATTTTTAGAGGCAGGGAGATAAGACTCCACTGAAAAAAAATAAAGGAAAAAAAGCTCTTTGCCCATCTAAATTCTCCCCATTACTGAGCAAATGGTTTGCAACAACAAATTTATTCCGCAGCGTCTCCTGTGCTCTTTTTTGTTTGAAAAAGCCACAAACAGATTGTGATTTTCTCTAACAGATTCACCATCTGGGAAATTTTTCATGCAACTCCTTTCCTCACTGGGAGCAAGTTACTCAGTGGGGAATTCCCAGCAGAGAGCAGACTCTGAAGGGATGGGTCGCTCACTTAATTAGCATGCATAATCTGGATGTCCTTACTCAGGCAAAACTCTCACCAGGGCCAATGGGAGATTTATTTTTTTTCCTCAAGAACCAGCTAAGGACTTTGGTATTTGTCTCTTGGTGTTACATCCAATGTTTTCCTTGCAGGGAAAAGTTGGATGTATCAGAGTGTGATTTACTCCAGCCCTGTGCAGGCAGGGTCGGGATGTGGTCCCTGCAGGCTCCGTCCCAAGGCTGAGGAAGCGCTGGCAGGAGCACGACCAGCTCCCTTTCACACACTTCCCAGCCTGGGGAACATCCCAGGGCTTTAGAGCACAACTCCCCCAGCCAGGGCAGTGTGGGGAGGAGGTCAGTGGGGAAGAGGCTCTGCAGAACCCAGCACGCACCAGCACAGAGAAGTGTCCTGTTTTTATCCCCCAGTAGGTGAATTTATCGCTTGGGAGGATGCAGGAGGTGCAGGGATGCTCCTTTTATCCGTGTTCCCTTCAAGCTACTCTTCTGGCAGAGCAGCCTTGGGGCACAGCACACACAGAGCCTGGATCTGCAGCCAAGCTGGGAGCAGCCCCTGAGAGCCCAGCCCTGCTCCCACCTCAGAGCAGCTCTGAGAGCTGCACAAGCACCAAACCACCTTCACTGGCTCATTGCTGGACAAAACTCCGCTTTGAACTGACGTTTTCTGGGCACGACGAGTGCTTTGAAGCAGGAAGACAAAATTAGTGCAGAGAGTTGGCAGGTGAAGAAATGACAGGGTGTTTTTTTCCTTTCCCCCAGCAGCAGAGCTGTCCAGGAGCTATGGAAACCTTGTTTGGCTAAATAAAAACGCAGAAAGATAACAAGGCTTCATATTTTCCAGCACCGTGTTCGCTGGAACAGCGTGTTATCTGTCTGTGCTGGGGGCTCCAGAACAGCCAAAGCTGTTCCTGAAAGCAAACCTGCCCTGCTGCTTTCCACAACTGGCAGTAAAGGCTGTCCCCAAACTCCCCAGGAGGGTGGGAAACACAAGCAGTGACTGAGGAGAACCTTGGGAAGTATTGCAGTGAGCTTTCAGGCTGGTCTCTTCTCCACTCTGCTCCCAGTGCCTTCTGAGACTCACAACTAGAAATTGGGTCAAAACCTGGTCCCAAAGCTCCCTCTAGGAACTGGGCAAATGAATTCTTCCCCAGGAGATGGCAAAGACTCAAAAGATATATTTAAAAATAACAATAATAGAAAATTCACATTTATATACATTTATATATATTCTTGAGCCTTTCGTTGTCCTCGAGTCTGATACTCCACACAGTTGAACAACTTCCCACCTGCCACTGTGCTGACACCACCAGCCACGTTTTTAAGCATTGCTGCTGCTTTTCCCGGTGCTGCTGAAAGTGAAAATACACCCAGCCCTTGTCCAAATCATTCCCTCTCTTGGAAACCTCCTCCCCTTGGCTTTCACGTCCTCCCCTGCCGACCTTTCAGCTGTTTGGTTGGGATAACAGACAGGAGCAGCTCCTGTACATGAGGGGTTGTGGGCTGCTCTATCCACACAGGTATTTCTCCAGTTTGGTCTCCAACAATCCCCTCCATCCTAGCTCTCTGCAGGTTGTGCTCCACCGGCTCCAACCTGCCCAGTCCTGTCCAGCAGCTGTTTCAGGGCTTTGTGCTGCACATCTCTGTGTACTTCCCACCCAACAGGAATGACAAAGTCCATCACAGTAGGAATATTCCTCTGTTCCCATAGGAAGCATCACAACTTTGTCCTTAAAGAATGAATGGCAAGTTCAGCCCCACCAAGGAAAGGAGGAAATGGGCACCTTCTGGTAGTGAATTCATGTGCCCTTCGATGGGAAGTGGCAGCTCCTTCCCATCTCCTTTTCCCTGAACTAGCCCTGACTAATTCATGGGATCATTAAGGCTGGAAAAGACCTCCAGATCAAGACCAACCTGCAACCCAAACTGTGCTCCTGCCCCACCATCCCATCACCAGGAGGAGGATGCAGGACATCCCCATATCGGAGCGACACCACCACCAGGAGAAGAGGAAATTCTTCCCTTTTTCTCCCCAAGCATCACCATGTGAGAAGCCCAAGTTGAATGTAGGTGGCATGTTTCATACAGGATTTCCCAGGCACTCAAAACACCAGCTGGTGCCATGTTCAGAGGAGCTAACGAGGTGAAACTCCAGCACTTCAGTCTGGTTCCCACATTCACAGGCTCCACAGGGGCCGAGGCGGCTCCGCCACCGCACGGATGGGATGGGATGGGATGGGATGGGATGGGCCCCAGGCAGGATCCCTCTGCCTCCCAAACCCTTGGAAAAGCTCTGGAGAGGAGAGCAGCACTCCTGGGGGACATTCTCTGAAAGGCTGGCACAGGTCTAGGATGGACACACTCTCCCAAATCATTATTTCTGGTGGTTTTCCTCATTATTCTCGAGGCCATTTTTAACCGAGTAGAATAACATTTAAAGTCCAAATGTGGAAGGGAAAAAAAGACAGGGAACAAACCAGCTGCTGTCACTGTTTGGGATGGAATCAGCATGAAGGAACGCTGGAATGGAAGTTTCAATTATTTTAGAGTTAAGAGCATCTATACAGTAAAAGGGAAGGCTCAACCCATTTTGGAAAGTGGTCCATCCCTCCCAGCACTGATGAATTTGGAAGGAGTGAGAAATCCAAAAGAAAATTAACTTCCCCACCAGGGCAGTTTGCAAGAACCTGCTCAACATGACATATTTCTGGCAAATACAAACCACAGGATGTCAGCAAAAGACTGGAACACTCACAAGGTGGAATGTGAAGCATCTTTCCCTGTGTGCAAACTGGTTTGTTCTCAACCACAGTCAGGTCAAGGAGATGACAAAAGAACAGTCATGTTCTTCCACTCTTGCTTATTCTATGATTGACCCCAAAGATTTTGTGGAGGGAGGAAAAAGGGTCTCTGTCATTTTTACCAACTTGTTTTTAAACAGTTCTATAAAGAACTGCAGGGGAAAGAGCAATATTCCATTAGAAGGAAAAACAAACAAATAAAAGCAGAATAAAAATAAACTTTAGGCCAGTTTTCTGAGCTCCATAAATAGAGTTACTTGACTGACTGTACAGAGACATCTTAAAGCAAGACCAGTTAAACTGAGCTTAATATTCAAGTCCCTTCCTGAGCTGTTGCTAAAGCCCTGCAGTGACCTCCCTCTCACTGACCTGTGTCATTTCAGGAACAATTATTGCCATTTCAGACCACACTCAGCTTCCCATCCCTCTGAGGTAAGAGAGTCTCACCTCATTGTCCTGCCTGAGACAGGAGAATCTCTGCGAGCAAACTGGAACTAATCAATTGAGGGGGAAGTAAAACCAAACGCCAAGATCTAAACACTGAGGATCATTGCAATGGGCTCCCCTTAATCACTGCAAAATGAGAACATATTTGCCGTGACTGGGAATTGCAGGAGCACACGAAACCAAGCCCTGCTCCCACCCCTTCCAGGGATTCATGCTAGTAGGGAAAGACTCAATTATTCAGCACTGACTGCCTGAAAAGGACAAAGCCACTCAAAGCCACATAATCCCCTTAAAGTGGATGGAATAGTATGAAATAGGGGAAAAAACCCTACAGGAATACAGAGAGAATTTGGCCCCATATTCTTAATAGGGAATATGCAGAATGCAAATTACATACAGAGTAACAGGTCAAGAAAGATACACATTATACGCCTGAGACCTTAAGAACTTAAGGAATTTTAGAAAAACTTTTAGGGAAAGGGTGAAGATGGATCAAGGGTGTGAGGTTCAAAGTTATGTGGCTTGTGTGCTCCAGATAAATCACTGCTCACAGGAACAGCAGCAAAATGGGCTCCTATGGACTAAAAGAAACATATTTTTAAAAAAGACTAAAAGAAACTTGTATTAAAGAAACTTATATTCTTTGCACTGCACTGTGGAAAGAGTAAAACACCCATTTGAGTGTTGCACTTTGATAATCCAAATGGCACCTGAAAATGATACAAATCCTGGAGACTGAAACACCTACTCAAGATTGCACTTTGATAAGCCAAATGGCACCTCAGAAAAAGATACAAATCCTAGAGACAAGCACCTTAATTTATCAATAAAAATTCTCACTGATAAATCACAGAATCATAGAATCTGTTGGGTTGGAAGAGACCTCTGAGATCATCAAGTCCAACCCTTGATCCAACCCCACTGTGATCACCAGATTATGGCACTCAGTGCCATGTCCAGTCTCATCTTAAACACCTCCAGGGTCAGAGAATCCACCCCCTCTCTGGGCAGCCCATTCCAATGCCTGAGCACTCTCTCTGTAAAGAACTTCTTCCTGATATCCAACCTAAACCTCCCCTGGCAGAGCTTGAGCTGTGCCCTCTTGTCCTACTGTTGGTTGCCTGAGAGAAGAATTCATATGAATTCCTATGAAAAGAGAAAGGATGATCTGGACACATTTTGGGGTGGAAGAAAAGTCACCTGCTGAGCCCACATGCTTGGTTTTTATTATTTACATATCCACAAAGACCATGAAACACCAGCCCAGCCCCCCCACGAGCAGCATGGTCACATGGATGCCGTAGATGAGCAGTTCATTGAGGAGGCTGAAGTCGACGCGCCTCCGGCCCAGCAGGAGGAGGATGATGGAGAGTTTGTACTGGAAGCGCAGGAAGATGCGGATGCCGAGGTACTGGAGGCAGAACAAGACCGAGAGTGCCACCCAGAGGATGGAGGTGAAGAGGCTGCAGCTGAAGTACAGCAGGAACCGGATGAAGCCGTACATCCAGCGCGACTTGAGATAGATGTCGAAGTTGTTGTACTTGGTGCGCACCAGGTGCGTGGTGCGGACGGGGCCGCACGCCGAGTGCAGGCAGGTGGTGTGGGGGCCGTGGAACGAGCGGACCCGGCGGGGGATGGGGATCACAGGCATCGGGCACCCCCCCCGGCAGCCAGGCCCAGGGCACGGCGGGCAGGGCACATATCAGACGGGATCCCTCCGCCTGGGACGCAGCGCTAACTCCTGGCGGGCTGTGCGGGCAGGGACGGACCTGCGGGAGGCACACGGAGAGCAGAGTTATCATCAACAGCCCCGCGGGGGAGGTGCGGGGCAGGCACTGCGGCTGGGGCTCACCTGCAGCTGCCTCGCAGCCTCAGCGGCTGTCTGACAGCTGCTGCACAGTCCTCAGCTTCTTGAACTGCTACACAATCCTAAATATCTTCATTAAAACTGCTACACAATCCTCAGCTTCTTAAACTGCTTTACAGCCTCACCTTCTTACTTAGAACTGCTTTACAGCCTCAGCTTCTTCCTTACAACTGCTACACAATCCTCAGGTTCTTAAAACTGCTACACAATCCTAAACATCTTACTTAAAACTGCTTTACAACCTCAACTCTTACTTACAACTGCTACACAGTGCTCAATTTCTTAAACTGCTTTACAACCTCAACTTCTTACTTAGAAGTGCTACACAATCCTCAGCTTCTCAAAACTGCTTTACAATCCTGAACATCTTACTTAAAACTGCCTTACAACCTCACCTTCTTACTTAGAACTGCTTTACAATCTCAACTCTGCTACACAATCCTCAACTTCTTTACAAATCTCAACACCTTGCTTAAAACTGCTTTACAACCTCAACGTTTTACTCGAAACTGCTACACAATCCTCAGCTTCTTACTTAAAACTGCTTTATAAATCTCAGCTTCTTGGTTAAAACAACTTTGCTTTGGTTCTTGACTTATTGTTTTCTAGAAACACATACAAAAAAAAATGCAAACAGAAACACATACAGAAAAACATTGGATAACCCCCTCAGGCACAGGGTGTGACTTTTGGGGTGTCCTGTGCAGGGCTGAGGGCTGGACTCGATGGTTTTTGTGGGTCCTTTTCAGCTCACCACAGTCTGTGGTTCTGCCTCCAATCAGGTTCCAAACAGCTCCCCAGCAGGACACAAAACCAGCCAACCTGCTACAAACTTAACACAGGGAAAAGCTTTGGTCTGAAATGATCCTTCCTAACTCACAGATCCTTCTTAACCAAAGAGCCACCTTGCAACACTCCACCCCTGGGAGCTGGAAGATGCATGGGAGAGCAGGAATATTAAGGTATGTGTTTGCATTGGATCATACTTCCTAAAAAAATAAAAGATTTCCCAAGTACTTTTGCCAGTGAATTCCAGATTCTGCTCATTTCCAAACTTGGCAAAGCTTCACCAAATAAACAAACTGAAAATAATGGAAGGTCTTGGAAGAACAATGAGGCAATGATGTTTTTCACAGTGCACAGGATGTCCCTCCCCCTGCTCAGGCCAGCCCTGGGCTCTCACTGTCCCTGCAAGGCCAGGCAGCCTTTCAAAGGCAGCCACCACTTTATTCCTCCCCTTGGGACCTGCAGAGATTAAGTGGAATATCTTGATCTTTCTGGAGTGTTTAGGATTTATAATCTCAACATCCTTGCACAGAGCCATTGTTGGTGTGTGAGTGATGAGCAGGAGCCTCTCAGCTGCTCTTTGCTTCACCCCAGGAGGCTGATGGGCCCAATTCCGGGAATTATGAGACAACAATGCACTCATCAGATAATGCTGGAAAACAACAGCCCTTCCCCAGCCTCCCCACACACCCAGATTCAGGCAGGTCTTTCCTTTGCTGAGCCAGAAATCTGTTTGCTCTTACAACTGAAACTAATTTAAGTTACTTCAAGAATTTTTTTAGTTTCATTACTACCAGGACTAATCACAGAGTGAATGATAAAGCTGCAGGAAATTGGTAACAAAAACCTTCAACGTGCATCACTGGGCAAGTCTGTGCTGCTTCCTGCCTCTAATTCCATGGAAATGGAAATTCTGATCATTCCTGCTCAGCCCCAGGTTCTAATTCCTTTTTGCTGTTAAAGAAATTTGAGGCAATCTCTTGGCTCAACATGGATACAAATAAAAAGGAGTAGGGGTTAATTGGGATTTAAGGAATTGAGGAAAACCAAATTTAGGGCTCAACTACCAAAGACACCTTCATAATTTGAGGTGCCTCTTGCCACATTTCCTTCCTGCAGGAAGGAAACACCGAGCAACTCTGAAGTGTGGATTCTGGAAGAGCAGGAATTGCTCTTCCCATATTTCCTTCCTGCAGAAAGGAAACACTGAGCAACTCTGAAGTGTGGATTTTGGAAGAGCAGGAATTGCTCTTCCCATATTTCCTGCCTGCAGGAAGGAAACACCGAGCAACTCTGAAGTGTGGATTCTGGAAGAGCAGGAATTGCTCTTCCCACATTTCCTTCCTGCAGGAAGGAAACACCAAGCAACCCTGAAGTGTGGATTTTGGAAGAGCAGGAATTGCTCTTGCCATATTTCCTGCCTGCAGAAAGGAAACACTGAGCAACTCTGAAGTGTGGATTCTGGAAGAGCAGGAATTGCTCTTCCCATATTTCCTGCCTGCAGAAAGGAAACACCCAGCAACCCTGAAGTGTGGATTTTGGAAGAGCAGGAATTGCTCTTGCCATATTTCCTGCCTGCAGAAAGGAAACCTCAAGCAACTCTGAAGTGTGGATTTTGGAAGAGCAGGAATTGCTCAGACACCAAACCTGCACTGCTCAGACCACCCTGAACACACATCCCACAGGATGCTGCTCAGGGTTTGCTTTTTGGAGGACTAAATTAGCCAGAAAGGTCAAAAATCACACACTGTGAACCCAAAGCATTCAGGTTTTGCAGCTTCTTTCACTGGGACAGTTTTCCAGCAAACTCTTCCACAGGCAGCACCTCCTTCCCATTTCCCACACCTCTGAGATAAACTCAACTATCAGCACTGGAAGAGCCCCCAAGCAGGAGGATATTGTGAACATAGAATAAATGTGAGGGGTTATTACATTGTAAAGGTTCTGCCATCCACTCAGCAGGTCTGGGCTCTGCTGCTCTGCTGGCACACCACGGAATTCTTGTCACCAACCAGGCAAGTTCTGCTGTGCCACCTTCTAGGAAGAGTCACTGACACTGCAAAGCTGCTTCAGAGACCACCACACTCCCCACAGCAGCTGATCTGAAAGACAAAACCACACAGTCAAGTTTCAATGTGCTCATTTTGTGTGGTAAAATGTTCAGAGTTATGAGGTCCCTCTCCAGGAGGGAATTTCTAATCCCATAAAGGCTTTTAAAAGAATCCCACAGTGAGTAATACAAGGATTCCAGCTGAGTGGTCCATGCTGGAAACCAGTTGGTCCTCAATGCCAGGACAGAGAGAACCACAAAGAACCTGTGCTGGTCACCACCTTGTCCTGTCCCACACTGTCCATCCCACCCAGCCAACACTTCCCAGAGTGACCAAGGAGCAGCAGATCCTGCCCTGGGAGGGTGGGCAGGCCTGGAATGGATTTCCCAGAGGATGCCCCATCCCTGGAAGTGTCCAAGGCCAGGCTGGAGCACCCAGGGCTGGTGGGAGGTGTCCCTGCCATGGCAGGGGGTGGCACTGGAGGAGCTTTGCGGTCCCTTCCCACCCAAACCATCCTGTGACCCCCAGTCTGTGTGTCCCACACGACGCCTACAAACAGAACCCATTCCACAATTTTGGGGGATTTCTGTCTTCCGGTGAGGCTGCAAAGCCAACTCTGCCTCTGGTGGGCACCATCCCACAGCTCCCGGTACCGCCCCCGGGACGGCCCAACCCGGCGGAGCGGCGGGGCCGGGGCAGTTTACCTCCGTGGGGACAGTGCGGCCGAGCCAGCAAAGCCTCCCCGCTCCCCCCAGTGCTCCCCCCAGTGCTCCCAGGGCTCGTTTGGGGCGGCAGAACCGGCACCGGGCCCGAAGGTGCGGGGCAATGACACACAAAGGCCGGGCCAAGGGAGCGGCGCCGCTTCCTCCTCCTCCTCCTCCATGCCCCGCTCCCGGGGAAAACCGCCCGGGAAGCAGCGGGAGGAGCTCCGGCAGCACCCCCCGGTCCTGCGAGCGGCGCGGACACCGCGGCCCAGCANGGCGTCATCGAGCCGCGCCCCCTCCCCACGCCCAGAAGCCGGAAGTGGCGGAGACGCGTTGCCATGGCAACGGGAGGGGAGAGGCGGCAGGGCCTAGTCACACGGGCTGCGTGTTCCGTGGAACCGGAGCGGCAGCAAAGGGCTGTCTGGAAAAATCATGGAATGGGTTGAAAAGTTGCTTAAAGAGCATCTCATTCCATCTACCCCCTGCCATGGGCAGGGACACCTCCCACTGTCCCAGGTTGCTCCAAGCCCTGTCCAGCCTGGCCTTGGACACTCCCAGGGATGGAGCAGCCACCCCTTCCCTGGGCTGTGGCTCCTGTCCCAGAGAATGGCAGAGGGAAGTAAATGGACTCTTAGTCACCAAACAGGTGTTCCCAGTTCCAAGCCACTGGGAAAGCTCTCCAGCTGCACCCCTGCCCTTCTCCCTCCCACAGAAGGGCTTGGGGGGCACACGGAGATGCCAAATTCCCAGGAGAAACCCCCAGTTATTGCCTTGCTCAGAATTCCCCCTGGATGTCGGCCCTGCACCCCAGGCCCTGTGTTGTTCCAGGATCTCTGCAGGGCACCAGGAGGAGTTTGGCCTCTTGCCCTGACTCCGGTGCAGGGCAGCAGCTCTGAGCAGTGGCAGATGGCTTGAGTTATTATTATTTAATGTTTTTCCACCCCGGCACTGCCCAGACTGCAAGTGGGGCAGGGAGCCAAAGACAGAGTTGTGTATTCTTTCCATTATGGAAAGTAATTCCTAATTAAATCTAAGGGGAAACAGCAGGGAGGATTTGGCTTAGCTGGTTTTTTGTCTCCTTCTCTTTAAATTGTTTTGCGTTTTTCTCCACCTGTTTGATTTTTAGGAGCTTTTGGGGGTCTTTGGCTTTGCCTTGGAGAACCCCAGGGATGCTGCTGGATGTGAGTGTGGACGAGGGGGATTCCTGATGTCCTGCAGGACCCCTCGGGGGGGAAGGTTTGGTTGTACCCAGTGGCCAAAAAGAAGGGGACACAGCTGGCAGGTGTCACACATGAGATAGTTCATTAAATCACTCTATGAAGAAGGAAAAATAAAAGAAAAAGAGAGTAAAAAGATACACTCTAACTCCAAATTACATGATTTATATTGACAAATAGCTCAGTTGGTTAAAACTTGGCTGTAATAACGCCAAGGTTATGGGTTCAATCCCCTGTGTGGGCCAGTGACTGAAGAGTTGGACTCGACGATCCTTGTGGGTCTCTCCCAACTCAGAACAGTCTGGGATACCTGCTGGAAAAAAATCCCACCCATAGCCAAGTTCTATAGACCTTATCACAGTGTCTATAAACCTTATTACAGCTCCTAATTGGATGTCACTTTCACAGAATCAAAATCACAGAGTACTCTGAGCTGGAAGGGACCCACAAGGATCAGTGAATCCAACTCTTAAGTCCTGCACGGATGTTCTCTCTGCCATGAGAAATTTATCTCTCCAACATTCCTTTCTCATGGGTGGCTTCTCCCAAAACCTTCTTATTTCATTTTGCTTTTGCTGGTTTTTCTCACAGAACTAACTGAGTGCCAGCTGGTGGGCCTCAGAATCAGTTTGCAGCCCCCAAACCTTTCCTAACTCAAAAAAACCCTTTTCTTATCCTCCCAGGAAAGGGCTGTCCTCTCCTGTTGGGAAGTTTCTGTTGGGAAATTGAAGTTGGAGAGCAGAAAAAAATTCTTTGCAGAGAGAGTGCTAAGGGATTGGAATGGGCTGCCCAGAGAGGGGGTGGATNTTGATGATCTCAGAGGGCTTTTCCAGCCCAATCCATTCTGTGATTCTTTCAGAAAATGGGTTTGTGAGCAATCCAAACTGCACCAACCCTGTGAGACTCAGCTAAGAAGCATCAATAAGTCACAGCTGCTTGGAGGAGTTGGCTCCTCCCTGGAGGTTTCTCCTGGGAGCTCCTCAGGTTCTCACAGGACTCTGCAGGTGAGTGAAAACAGCCAGGATAAAATAATATAAACACTGGACTTGTGAGATATGGATTTTAACCAATTAAAGGTTCTAGTGTGGGGGTGTGAGACTCTTTTTAGCCAATAAGATGTAGTTCTAACCCTACATAAACTGTGTGCTGTGTGTAAGAAAATGTCTCACTATAAACCTCACGGGCTTGTGGTGTGAAGACCTTTCTCTCTGCAGATAATTGTTTACTTTACTCTCCTCCAGAAGAACCCAGAGAGCTCTGAGTGACCCCACCACCCAAACATGAGGGGCAGCAGTGCCAAGACAGACACTTTTAGCTCCTCAAGTCCAGGTGACCTTCAGCCTGAGGACGGGGCTCTGGTTGTCTCATGGCAGGAGGTGGAACAAGATGAGCTTTAAGTCCCTTCCAACCCAAACCATTCCACGATTCTGTGGCAAAAAAAAAGCAGGACAGGCCTGTTTCATTTCCTGCCTCTGCCAAAACACACGAGGGTCTCCACAACCCCCTCCTGTCCTGGGGCCACACGAGGGTCTCCACAATCCCCTCCTGTCCTGAGGCCACACAAGGGTCTCCACACCCCCCTCCTGTCCTGGGGCCACACGAGGGTCTCCACAACCCCCTCCTGTCCTGGGGCCACACGAGGGTCTCCACAGCCCCCTCCTGTCCTGGGGCCACACGAGGGTCTCCACAGCCCCCTCCGGTCCTGGGGCCACAGGAGGGTCTCCACAACCCCCTCCTGTCCTGGGGCCACACGAGGGTCTCCACAACCCCCTCCTGTCCTGGCTCTGGCTTTGACATTCCCAGGGCTGAGCAGGGACCGCAGGGAACCCGCCCATCTCTCCCAGCGCCGTATTTCTTCCCAGTGCTAATTTTCCTAAAGACACAACTCATATTCCTGTTGATTGAACAGTTTTGTGCTGACAGCTCTGAAGATTTGTGGTGGGACTTATCAGCAGCCCCGAGGAGGGGCCATCAGTCCCCGTCAGAGGGGCCGGCGAGGGCCGAGGTGTTTTATGGCGCCCTCCGAAGACAAACACACCCATTTATATGTCACTTGTTGCAATATAAATGCTCACTTGTACTTCTTTCAAAACTTTTAATGAATTGAGCACATTTCACAAGATTTATAGCGAGACCCCAGCGGCTCAAAATATTCCTTGAAATGTATTTGTCACTTTGGCAACAGAACAAAAAAAATCTGGGAGATATTGCGGTTCAAATAAATTATAAATATGTGAGGCTTAAAAGAGTTTATTCCGGTCATTAATAGCTGATGGCCCCCCCTTCCAGTGCAGGATTTAAAGTTAAATTATGCAAAATCAAAAACAAACCTTATAATACTTAATCAAACATGCATAAAACTGTCAGGGCCAAATAAATTCTCTCAATTAACTCGCTCCGGATTGTGATTGCATTTACTAATTTAATCAACACTAGAATAATTTGGAGGCTGGGTAATGATGGATTGCTGTGGGGCTGCACGTGGAGGGCTGCTGAGGTGCTGGGCTGAGACAGGGAGGCAGGAGGTGCTCACCAGGCTGAGGGCAAAAATGGAGCAGCTGAGTCGTCCCAATCATTTTATAATGGAAACATCTTTTTAGTCCCATTTGGAGGGGAATTTTTCCCAGCAAACGCCTGTCGTGGAGAGACCTTGTGTGGATGGATGAGCTCAGTGTGAGCCCAGGGAGTCAATCTCATTTCAGTGGGAGATGAGCAAGGAGTCAAACCTACAGAGACATTCCCTTCCCATTTTTGACTCATTTTGTGAGTTTGATCTTTCCCTGGGAACTGTGACCTCTGCCTGCCCCAGTCGAGTTGTTTGGGCTGGAGCTGCAGTAACAACCCTCTAATATCGAGATGTCCTTTAGCTCAGTCCTTTTGCACTTTGAATGGCTCTGCACTCACAGGAAAACGGGCCTGACCCCTGCCTGGGAGAGCTTTCAATGTATTATTTGTGGAAATCCAAACATGGCATTTCTGCAGGTCTAAGCCAGGTTTTATGGACAGGGTCTCATTTAAGGTTCATGGGAAGGAGGCAGCAAATTATATTCAAGCCTATAAAATACCTGCACCTTGGAAATTCAGACCCTTATTTGGTCCTTAACCTTTCTACACCTGTTTTCCAAAAAATAGCAATGCCCACAGAGCTGCTGTGAGAATGAACCCATTGCAACACTGTCCCCCTCTCCCTTTTTCTCTCCCTCTCTCACTGCAGAATATCCTTTCCACAGGTTAACTGACCATCTTGGCCACTTTTTATTTGAAATGGGGATTGTGCTCTGGAAATGTCTGGCACTCAGCACTATTTGGTTCCCAGCAGAAAGCAGTAAATAAAAATCATTGTGCTGCAAAGTGCATCCAGAAGAACAGCCAGCAAGTTTCCTTGGGTGCCCCAGAAACAACGACTTCCACGGCAATTCTACAGCCAGAGAGACCGACATAATTCTTAGGGCTTTAAAGAGAATAAATGTGTATTTTTCAAGCATTCTCTGCTGCCTTCCAGTTGTATCAAAGATAATAAATGTGTATTTTTCAAGCATTCTCTGCTGCCCTCCAGTCGTATCCAAAAGCATCATTCCAAACCAACAGCACCTCTTGGAAACTCCCTTGGGTTTTGCTGAGCCAGAAATATAACAAATTAAGGAATTAATTATTTCCTTTTCCTTAAAGGAGATTTAGGATCAAGTCTGGCCCTTAAATTTTAAAAGTAATGGATCCTTCTTGCAAATCTAAAGTGCAAAAGCCTGTGAAATAACTTTTCCTTGTTAATTCTTTCCAGATCCCATCTCGTAGCTGGAATGTTGGCTTTTATCAGCTCGAGGAGATTTGCACGTGGGAAATAATAATAATGCAGCCTATTAGACTAACCAAATAAAATCTTCTGTGGCACAAAGGGGGACTAATTCCCAGTTCTGCAGCACTGCAACCCCCACATGGAGCCCTGGGCTCTCCAAGGCTTGTTTTGGGGTGTTATTTGGGAGTTTGGCAGCACTGGATACAGAGGGAGTGACACATGGCCAGGCCACCAAGCCCTGCCAAGCAGGGGAGCTGCAGTGCCAGGCCCAGCCCAGGTGCCAGCGCAGATGGCCGGGTGGCAGAGCTCAGAGTGGTTCCTGTGTCCCTGCAGGAATCCTGCCTCCTGGAATATTTTTATGGATATGTATTTTACAGGTGACTGGTGAAATGTAAAGCTGGAGCAGTCTGCAGTTTCTAAAGAAATAAATGATTGGTGTGAGGCTCGGGGAGACAGGAATGTTTGATGTGCTCCAGCTACGTGACACATCAACCTGCTGTGGGGCATCACAGCGTGCTGCCAGCCTTTGCTGCACTAAACCCAGGGGAGCCCCAGGGTTGGGGCTGTGCTTCCCCTCTGCCCTCCAAACTGCTCCCTCCCACTGCAGGAATCAGCACAGAAAGTCCAGTGCCAAGCATGGGTGGGAGCCCAGTGAACCCACAAAGGGTTGATGTACATAAAAATGTGTGTTGTCCCACAGCGAGCCCACCCAACCACCCCAGGGCACAGAGATCCCTCAGCCCACCATTCCCTCAGCTCTGGGGAACACAAGGCAGTTATTTCAAAGATGCTGGAGGCATGGAAAGATTCCTGCTGAACCTCTAGGGGTGGGAGCAGGAGCCAGCTGCACACATATGGTGGGTGAGGAACTGTCTCTAAAACAAATGAAAATAGATCTGGGTGCTGTGCCAGGGACAGAACTGCTGCCAAAGCTTGTTGCTGCATCATGTTGGCGAGTCCCGATCTGGCTGATGTCAGAAACTGCCTATTATGCAGAAAACTCTCGAGGAGAAGTGTCAGTCCTGCCTTCTGTTGCTCTGTGGGAAGGGCCTGATGTAAGCACGAGGCAGGAGAACAGCCCCAGCCCAGCCCTGCCTGGTGGAGCTGCCTCTCTGGGCAGGACCATGAGATCTCTCAGCTCCTCTGGCTCTGCCAGGTGCTCCTCAAAGGGTGGGATTTCAGGGCAAAGCAACACCTTTCCTCTGGGAATCTCAGTGCCCTGGTTTTCCATTCGTTAATGCTACATCTCAAATGGTACCATGGTAGTAGAAGGGTCTTCTTAAACTCATTGCATGGATCCATCAGGGCCCTCCTGCATGGATGAGATTCATCTGCTCTGGGGACATTTTGGCAACAGCAACTTGATCTTGGGTCAGCAGTAGAGCAGTCCAATCTTGTCTCTCCCATTTCCAGTGCCCCCAGCCCTGTTTTCTGAGGTATTTTATCCCCAGGAGGGAGCTCAGCACACACCAGGGTGTGGGGCAGGGAGTTACACAGCGCTCCAAGGCTCTGCACATCAATAGCAGCACCCCCAGCAGCCAAAGGCCAGGAACCAGCCTGGGAGCCCCACACTGGGAAAATGGGCAGACTCAGATGGATCTTTCCAGTGAGGAAACACAAACATGATCCCACTCCTTCACTGTGCAGCAATTTCCTGGAGAAAACAGGTGATGAGGAAAACCACAAACACCACTGAGAGATGCAGGCAGACTTGAAGTTTTGCCCCAGCCAGCTCTCCTTCCATCCTTTTTCCAGTGCTCAAACCTCAGTTATCCAACACCTGCACCCAAGGGAAGGAAGGGCAGGTGCTCAGGGAAGATGGAGAGTGACAAGAGAGAGCAGAGACAAACCTTTGCTCAGCTTCCCCCTGTCCCTCAGTGTGAATCACTGGGATATCCACTCGGTGGCATCCATGGAAAGCCGAGTTTGCCCGTGTTTCTCTGGCATCATTCCAGAGCATGGGGCAGTGCCGAGTCCCTGCATTGCTGTCAGCACTGGGGGGTCCACAGGAATCCAAAACACCAGGTGCTTCTCGGTAGGATGCTCAGAACATGTCTAGACTACTTGAAGGTAAATTGTCGTCGAGTTCTTTTTTCATTATGATTTTTGAAACCGGTTGGGAGGAGCAGGTGAGGATTCCCCCCTCCAAACCCCCGTGTAACCCTTCCCACCTGGGGCAGCTAATTGCGAGGCTCAGACCCAAGCCCGGCAGCCCCCGAGGGTGAGCCCCGATCCCGGCAGCCCCCGAGGGTGAGCCCCGATCCCGGCAGCCCCCGAGGGTGAGCTCCGATCCCCGGCAGCCCCCGAGGGTGAGCTCCGATCCCCGGCAGCCCCCGAGGGTGAGCCCCGATCCCGGCAGCCCCCGAGGGTGCCCGCGGCGTGGGCTGTGCCTGCGGCCGCATCCCACGTGGCGGTGCTCCTGCCCCAGGGATGCTGCTCCTGCTGCGCCGCAGCCCGGAGGGAGCGGAGGGACGGGCAAAAACGTTGGAAACCTTGGATTCAGTGCGAAACCTCTCGCTGGGAACCGGGCACGAGCCTCTCGTCTCGGTACCAGGGCGGTGGGTGCCCCTCCTGATGCACCAAAGATGCGGGATGGGGATGCGGTGCCTGCGGGAGGGACCCTCAGTGAGAACCTCCTGCAGCATCCCTGACCCTGAGCCTCCTTTTCGAGGGGTAAACTCTAATTTCTGTGGGACAAACTGCACCCTTTGTCTGTTTTGCTGAGAGGAATTTTGACCCTTTGTTCCCAGGGGAATTGGCACTGACAGCCCAAGGAGTCTGAAACAGTTTGGCTTCAATTTAGAAAAACGTTTTGCCAACAGTTTGGGAGAAACTTTTGGTGCTCAAAACCATCCCAGGAATCTTTTTGACATGGGTAATGCTTTGCAAAGGAGAAAATGACTTTCCAGCATCACAACAGGAGCAAAATATCTTATAATAAAAATGATCATGAAAAAAGACCAAAGGATTTATAAGACAAAACTGCCTTCAAATATATCAACACTTAATAGCAGTGTCTTTTCAAACTGGGGGAAATCGTGCAAGGAAATAAAGTTTTTGGTGTAAATCACAGCACTGCCCCTCTCCTTATTGTTTCCTCTGAACAGGAGAACTGTGGATCTCCATGGCAAAGTTGCATCTCCATCAATAAGGAATATAATTTTATCCTGTAGGAATAAGAGCTGAGAATATTGGTCACCAAAAATCACAGAATCATAGAATGGATTGGGTTGGAAAAGACCGCCGAGATCAGCAAGTCCAACCCTTGATCCAACCCCACTGGGATCAAGACGTGGTGGATTCTCACTCAGTGCCACATTCATAGAATCACAGAATCACAGAATGGATTGGGTTGGAAAAGACCTGTGAGATCATCAAGTCCAACCCTTGGGCCAACTCCAGTCCCTTTACCAGATCATGGCACTCAGTGCCACGGCCAAGCTCAGGTTGAAAACCTCCAGGGATGGGGAATCCACCCCCTCTCTGGGCAGCCCATTCCAATCCCTCAACACTCTCTCTGCAAAGAAGTTTTTCTGCTCTCCAACTTCAATTTCCCCTGGCAGAGCTTGAGCCCCCCGTGCCCCCTTGTCCTATTGCTGAGTGCCTGGGAGAAGAGACCAACCCCCACCTGGCCACAACTTCCCTGATGTGGCACTTCCAGACAGTGCTGAGGTCACCTCTGAGCCTCCTCTTCTCCAGCACAAACACCCCCAGCTCCCTCAGCCTCTCCCCACAGCACTTGTGCTCCACTCCCTTCTCCAGCCTCGTTGCTCTTCTCTGGACAACAAATGCCCCACTGAAGGTCTCCAAAGGGCCATATTTTGCTGGGGTGTCCCTGCAGGGCCCTGCCCAGGGAATCCTGCTCCTTGCTCCATAACTTTTCCCAATCCACTTCCAGCCTGGAACTTCCTGGTGCAACATTTTGCGAGGAGGAGACAAAACCCCAAAGCCCTCATCAATCACAGCCTGGCTCCTGGTACAATTAGCAAGTTCCATTATCTTAAGAATGACACTTGTAGCACAGAGCAAAGCCAGGCGCTCCCAATATTCTAATTCTGCCTGGAAAAAAGGGAAGGCTTGAATTGCATTAGCATTGCATTAGATTCCCATGACTTTTTATATCAGCACTTGTGAGTTATTTATGAATTCATTTATTTACAAGGACAGCCCTTCCTGCATTCAGTTGCCATGGTTGCTTTAACTCCTGTATCCTATTAATTCTGGATGTTATGAAATAAATATAGATCAGACAATCACTGTGTGGTGGCAGAGCTTTTTTTTATTATTCTTATTTTTCTCTTTGATTCCTGTGTCCTGGCCAGAAAGGCTTTAACACCTGGCATCTCTGCAGAGTATCCACTGGCAGCCAGCTAGGGAGGGGGTGCTGGGGCAATTCCCAGAGTTCTGCCAATCCTTGCTGGCCCAGGGAAATGTGGCAGCTGACTCCTACCACTGAGCTACTGCTTCAGTCTAAGGCAGCAAGCGAAGAGCAGAGCTGGGAGCAAGAAGGGAATTTGGGAAGGCCAAGTGCCAGTCCCTCTGGATGGCACAAGGAGATTCCTTGGACAAGGGATAGAGCCAGGACGAACCCTCAGCCCCCACTGGCTGGGAATGTTCCATGAGGATTTGGGATCTGCTTGGCCAAGGAGTGTGTGGTTTGTCCCTCGGAGAGGGCAAAGGGGCTGTTCAGGGAGGAGAATGGTGCTGGAGTCAGGATCCCAAAGCCAACATGCTGGAAGTGTTTTGTAATAGAATTCCACAAGAAAATTAAATCAATTACCGAGTCTAATATAGCTCTCAAGGTTTTTAATTAAACTAAGATTTAATTAACGCAGCAGGAGCCCGTGGTCTTTTGATATTCTGCCTCAGACCCCAGAGGATTGTGACTTCTTTTTGTAATTTCCACAGACTGGAGCAATCAGTGAGTCACAAAACTGTGAGAACTGTGTCAGTTCTGTGGGGTGAAACACTCACTGTACAGGAGCCTGGGAACCCCCAGCAGCTCCGGGCTGGGAGAGGAGTGGAACTCGGGGTCACCCTTCCTGCACTCAGGAATCAGCCTGACCTGATGTCCTCTCCCAGGAAAAACTCCTGCCATCTAATCCAGGTGGGAAGTTCTGGGAGCTCAATCATCCCCCTGTGCCACAGCAGAGCTGGTATTTCTGCCTCCTCCAGAAACATCCCCTGCTCTTCCTCAGCACCGATCCAGAAAGCAGGCAGGAAAACTGCAGGCAAACCAGACCCACATCTTCCAACCTGGACATCTGGTAAGTGGCCCCAGAATGTCCTGTCTCTATTTTAGTCTTGTTTTGCACACAATATGCCCAAAACATGCTTTATTTCTTAAGGAGATAAGGATCTTTATGTAACCCATTTTTCCTTAACGCTAAGTCCTTTGTCAGGATTAAAGAATCCTAAAACATCTGTAAGGGCTCGGGTGGCAGATGTGAGGAGCAAGCAGCCTAAAATAACATGGAATATTAACCTACTAAATGAGGTATTAAAAATAAAACAAAAGGACCCTCCTGCATTCTCAGTTACAGCCAATTCCTGACCCTGGCTACCATGGTGCAGGTGGATAACAACAGTGTGTCATCCATTGGGATTTCCATCTGAATACTCCAAGAATTTGTAGCCAGAACTCACCTTTGCCAGTCTCAGCCATGCTGGAGGAGCAAAGCTGCCCCACAAGGTGTGTCAGATCCACCTGAGCTGCTACAGGATTGCATCCATCCTCCAGGAAAGTCAGAGCAGCCAGCCCAAGGGATGCTGGGAATGCCTCTGGACAGCAGAAACTGCTTTTGAATTTACTCAATACTTCAAAATCATGTGTGGGAGAGAGATGTTGCCATGAGTTTTCTGAAAGCAGCAATGAAGAACAAACATAGCAGGGAGAAGGCAAAAGCTCTCATGTTCATTATGAAAACACACTGAGGACTGAAAATAACATAGAGAAAGTGTCTGTGACACCAGGCAGGGAGGGAATTGTGAAGTGCTGAGAGATATTAATTCAACTTGCAGCAGCCTGGAGGTTGCCATGACCTGGCTGGGACTGTTCAGGGCTTGGTCTGTCAGGGTAATGTCTCAGCTCTGGTGTCTGGTGTTTCTTTCCCTTCACTTTTACAGATCACTGCAGGGAGTGGCTCTTCTGACTAAAAAAATTGTCCTTCCACTAAGAGTTCATGAAAAGTGCATTTCTTAGAGAGGTTTGCAAAGAGGAGAGGGGAGAGGGGGACCTTTGCTCACAGGGTGTCTGCAGAGAGGGCACAGGGAAACCTGCCTCCAGCTGTGCCCTGGCAGTGGGAAAACCACCATCCTCATGCTGTTCCTGGACACCACCATCCACATCTGGGCTGGCAGGGAGCCCCTCTGTGGTGCTGGTGGTCCTTGAGGCTCATCAGCAGTGCCCAGGAAAGGCTGAGAGCTGTGGAAAGCACAGGAACTGCCCCCAGCTCCCCCTGCTCCTGCTGATCTGACAGCTCCATGGGTGCTCCTCAGCTTTCAGAGGGAGGATGGATGGATGGATGGATGGATGGATGGATGGATGGATGGATGGATGGATGGATGGATGGATGGATGGATGGATGGATGGATGAATGGATGGATGGATGGATGGACACGGGGGGTGTGGGTGGATGGATGGCTCAGAGCACTCAGTGACCACCCTGCCAATATCTTTGATCAAACCTGCTGCAGTTCAAAGTCTCCAGAGCAGGTCAGAAATCACCTGCAGTGCCTTGGTCAGCTGGGAGCAGCCTCTCCTCTCCCGTCCTCATCTCCAGGCCCATTTCCAGCGATCCATACAGGTCCCATCAGTCCTGGCCACAGCCAGCTCCCTCCCTCCCAAGCAGCCAGCTCAGGCCATTAGTGTGATTACTGGAGGTCAGGAAGTTCAAACCAAAATGTCAATTTTCATTTGGAAGAATGGTCCCATTTTAGGAGCAAAGGGAATTTTTTTTCTCTCTCTCAGAGACCCCGACTGTGAAATCATTGCTCCCCAAAGACTTGCAAATTCCTGGCCAGCCAAAGGTGCCAATAGCTGCTGGAGCCAATAAAAAGATTAACAAGGGTCACCAGTGCTTTCCTCCTTCCCTGCACTCAGAGGCTCTGGGGCCTATTTGGAAGGTATTAACCATTGCCTTTACCTTCTGCACGTTCATCACTGGGTTTGGGGTCTTTATGGATTTATTGACAAGACATTGCCATTAATCTTACCCAGGGAATGCCAGCCTGGGAGCCACTCAGGTGACATCAACCCTGCAGGCAGGAGTCTTTGGTCAGAGAAATTGTAAAAGGAAGGTTAAAATGAGACAAAGGAGCTGGTGGGTGAAGCCAAGTGCTGCTCCAGAGGGCCCTGGGGCAGGGAGTGCCCACCAGCAGCCTCTGCCAGTGTGTGACAGCAAAGACCTGACCCTGGGGAGACAGCTGGGCTCTGCTCATTGATTCAGCAGGGTCAGGGTGAACCCCTGGAGCTCTGGGGTTAATGATCCACCTCTGGAGGTGATTTGGAAGGGTGGACAGACAGCCAGAAGGTGGGTGTTGACCCCACTCAGAGTGTCCCCATCAGGGGTGGGACAGTGAAGTCATTGGAAATTTTGGAACTCTCCTTTCTGGAGAAACCCAAAACAGCTTCAAAAGGCCTCGCTCCCATCTGGCTGCTGGGGACACTGGCTGGGCTGGTGGCACCATGGGGTGGCACCGGGCAGGGCTGGGTGGGCTCCTGCCCACCTGGGAGGTGTCACACTTTTAAAGTGATTTTTTTCTTCTATGTCATTGTGTTAAATAATTAAGTCTGCTCCATCTTTACCTACTGACAATGTGGCACTTAATTAAGTGGTTTAATTAGAAGCTGGCAGCTTTAATTAAGTTTAGGACTGTAGAGGTGATTGGGAGCCTCCAGCCGAGTCTCAGAGCCTTTCCCTGGGGGAGCCTCGTGGTCTGCTGGTCAGGAGGAAACCTTTGCTGTCTGACCATTGTCCTTAGACATTCCAGGGAGGGAACCACCATCCCACTGCAGCCCCCAACCACCTCCCAGCCTGTGAGGGGCTGGGTGGTTTGAGCACCCTTTGCTCAGACATTGAGAAGAGCTGAGGTCGCTGGGACTGCAGAGCAGGATGGAGGCATGAGAGGTATGGCCAGAGGATGGGTGGGATTTGGGTGTTGGGAGCCACAGGTTCTGCCCAGTTGGTGCCAATGTCTCCTCACAGTGGCTAAACCTGCTGAGCTCCTGGGATGGGAGGCTGTGAGCAGCACAGGTATTGCAGGGGGAGGGCTGCAGTGGGCTCAGGAGCAGCATCTGCAATTCTACACCAAGCACGGGGCTGTCTAAAAGATGTATTGCTTTTTAATAATGTAAATATGTAAATATTACCGAGGTGCCATTAATCCTCATTGCCTCAACATGATACCACTCCTAAGAACAAATGTAATAAGATATTATTAATATGCAAAGTAATAGTACATTAACCTGACTAACACCAATAAATTGCAGAGCTTAGTGCAAAGTGAGAGGTTGCTCAGGGAGCAGCCTGAACCCCACTTGCCTTGGGCCACCTCCAGCAGCACCCTGGGCTCTGCATTCCACAGGAATCCCAGTTTTCCCTGGAGGATCCACTGCCTGGGGAACTCAGGCAAGTGGGAAGGAGCAAGAGGCTCAGGGAGAGGAGGTGGGTGGGAGCAGGCTGGGTTAGGCACACCCTGCTCCTTGGTACAGTTCGAACTGCTGAGGGTCCTTTTCCAAAGCCTCACATGTTTTCCCAAGGGTTTTCTTGACCCTTTTTCATGGAAAATTTGTTTTAAATCCTAAGTTTTTGTTAGGAAGGAGAGTCTTGTCGGTGCCAGAAGCATGGGAGTGAAACCAGGTTTTGTGCCAGATTTTCTGGCTGGACTTGCAGAAAGGTGGCCAAGGCTCTATCTCCCCAGTGGCTGGAATTTCCTCCCAGGAAGCTGCGTCAGTTCACAGCCCAAGGACCAGTTCTGGTAAAGGCTTCCAGCCCCCAGCTGGGTCCAGTGCAGCCCTGCTCTCACTGGTGTATTCCCTCTCGGAATACAGGCACAAACAGGGGTTACAAACTGGAATGAGTGTCCCCGTGTACACTGGCCATGCTGGGAGCAGGTTGCTGGCACCTCTCCTTGGCTCTGGCAGGGCAGCCCCGGCTTCAAGCTGTGTGAAATGGGAACAGAGGGAGGGCACATGGCAGACCAAAGGGAGCAGGGAAGCCATAAAGTCTGAACTTAGGGCTTGAAGAGGGAATTATTCTGTGCAAATGGCTGTTTCAGGTCAGATCAGCCCTGCCTTGTAAATCCTGCTCATCCCCCTCACGAGGGAAACGGGTGCAACAGTCAATATTTCAGCAGCACAGACTCCTGGAGACCTTCACCTCTTGGTGTCCTCTGAGCCCCACACCCAGGCAGGGGACTGGGGAGCAATTCAGGCACCAACACGGCCATGGCTTATGCAAAAATTAACCTGTTGCCCTTACTTGGGTCAAAGTAATTCAGTTTAATTTGGTAATCTGGGCCCTTTATCATTAATGAGTCCTTTGGGGGGTGGGGGTCAGAGCATCTCTTTTTTGGCTGAGGAGAGCAGCAGAGATTACTGTTAATATTCACACTGTTCAATAGAGCAGAAAGACCTTTTGCTATTGACAGCACTACTGGGTTTCACCTCACTGGTGAATGGAAATTGCCAAATTAATCTCTCATTAGATCTGAAATTAATCTTCAATTTACTGTTTAATGAACCTCCGAACCACAGATTTACCTGGGAAGAGAATATTGAGAAATTGTACACAGTAGTTTTCTGCAAATAATCAAAACAGTCCCCCAGAAAAGGAGTAAAACATGGTTATGTTCAGTTCCTCTTTGTGGAAGAATGAGGTGGCAGACAGTAAAATCATGAGGCTGATTAGTTTTTTCCCCAAAATATTAATGAACTGTGGAACTCACTGTTGGAGAATCTGTGTGAGCAGCCCTAGGAAGGAGCAAAAAGAAGACTATACAAATTTATTCATTATATGTCCATCTACTGGCTTTGACCCAGGAGGTCTCTGGTCAGCAGGTTCAGTGAATGCTGCAGTATCAATTAAACCACTCCAAGCTCACTTACAGAAGGCTTTAGGCCAACCAGAAGAGCTGCAGTTTATTTGCCTGAGATGTCTCTGTCTCTGCCTCTCACCAGTGCCCTCCTTGCATGTTCTGTCAGACCCCCCAGCGATCCACCTTCTCCTCTTCCTCAGCCAACTGGAGCAGCTGGTTGGAGTTCACCACATACAACTGGGCTTCCCTTTCCAGAAGGTGAACCTTCCCTTTCCTTCCAGCGTTTCTTTTATGCATCCTCATTTCAGTAGGCCCTATTGTACTGGAAATCTGTTTGCCACATGTCAGCTGGAGCTCATCTGCTCAGATCCTTGGTTAAATATTCATGGGGAGGCAGCTATTAAACGAGGGGCGAGAACTCGGGTTACACGGTGGAGATGAGAAGGGTGTGCTGGCACAGCAGACCGACTCCATATCAAGTTCAAAACCCTCATGGAAGTGACTTACCCCACATAAGGCCTGGGCATGGAGAGGCAGGAAAAAGCCCCAATCACACTGTGCTGCTGAAGTGCATTAATTACCTCAATGTCACCAGTAAAGTGGCATATTGGGCTACCTGGAGCCCTAAAGCACAGCCCTGGCAGCAGGTGAAGTCCCATGTGAGCCTGTGGCTGTTAAAGGAGCAAGAGGGAGCTTCCAAACTTCCAAGGCTGAGCTTTTAATGGGGGAAGAAAAGGGAAGTGCCCTTGAATGGCATGTGGCCATGCCCACAGAGATGGGGCAAAGAGATGGGTTGGATAGGGAATAGCATCTAACTTGCTATTGTGTCTGAAAGAGCAACTCAAGAGCTGCTGCAGTGAAGAGGTGATGCTTGAGCAGGGAAGGGTGGGGAGCAGCACTGGCTGGGGACAGGACAGTGTTCTGTGCCTTTGGAGGAGGGTAATGGGGACAGGACAGGGCTCTGTGCCTTTGGAGGAAGAGGCTGGGGATAGACCACCCAGCCAACTCCTCTCCACCAGCCATTAACTCCCATAACCTGGGCCAGGAACAATAAGGGCAAAAGGACAAGAGAGCAGAAGTCAGTCTGGGGTGTCGGGTAACAGGTTACCTGAGCTCTGCCTAAAGGTAACTTCCCCATGAATAGCCCACAAGTGCCCAGGAACAGGCCCTGTGAAGCTGGTGAATTATGCAGGGTGCTGAGCAGATGGCATCGCTGCTGTAACCTGAGCAGCCACACTACACAAAACACAAAGCCCAGCAATTAACCTTTTCGAAGGTTGCCTCTTGTCTCGGGGATTAAGCCTCCTTCAACGCCCCTGCACTCCACTCCTACCCGAGAGAAAGGAGTAATCCCCCAAATAAATAAGGGAAATGGGTTTGGATACCTCCAGCAGCCCCGTGAGAGTTTCACATGAGCTCCTGAATACCAGCAGGTCTGGGGAGGGTGCAGGAGCAGAGGGTGCCTGTGCCACTTCCCAGCTCTGGAAGGGTCCCACCTGGGTGGGCTAAAGATGGGAAACATGGATCCTGTTCCCTTTTGCTCCTCTGTGGTGACCACACGTGGCAGTGGGAAAGGGAAATGAACTTGGACCATGATCTTCCATTTAAAGGAAAAAAATATTTGCCACATGCAAGGCGTTCACCTTGGTGTATGACAAAAGCCAATATTTTAACCACGATACTTGATCCTCTTTGTAATTAAACTGATTAATTCAAAACAATGGAGTCTATATTGCCTAATACTTTTAATTAACAAAGTGTTGTACATATACTGGCAGAGCATTACTGGCATGCTTCCTAGGCAATACACTTAATTCTGTAATAAATTATTAGGACAAATGGCTAAGATGCATTGCTCCCTGAAAGAGACTGTCAAGAGAGAAGGACTTTGGATTCTTGGTCACTGGTTGGGCCATCATAGAGCAGAAGAGTTGCCAGATCCTTTCCTTGTTTTCTGTGGAGCTCTGCAGTCCGGACAATGTCTGTCCCTGCTGGGGACACGGGTTCCTTTGCACATGGCATTCTGCTCCAGACCTCAGGGAAAACCCAAACACCTTCCCCATGACTTCCCAGAGATCCTGCCTAGAGAAAAGCCAGGATGAGAGTTCTTTATCTCAGCATAAAAGGCAAGTGTCCCTAGAAGATGGATAGTTTGCACCACTTGACCTGGAGGCTTTGCTTGTTTTCCAGCTGGATCCTAATCAGATCCATTCACACACGGGGATTTTGCCTGCCCCGGTTTTTAAGATCTGGATTTTGCTGCCAAACAAGGTGTTCTTCATTCAGGATCTGCTCCAGAACAGCAATGCAGGGCACAAAACCAAGCCCATAAAATCAGTTCACCAAGGCCAGAGGAGGATGAAAGTTAGTTTTACAGTTAGCACAGATGTTAAAATAATCCCTGGCCTCCTTGGGGTGCCCAAGCAAGTGCAGTGACAATGACAGCTACAGCACCCTCAGAAAGAGCTGACTGCAGAGCCAGTCCTGCTCCTGCTGGTCTCAGTGGCAGTGCCTCAAGCTTGGGGTCACCACTCCATGTAGGGAGACCCCAGGAAGGGAATGAGTGGGGTTACCAAGGGAAGAAAGCACCAAAATGGAAGCAACCAGCAGGACTTGGCCCTTGGCACTTGCTGGACTTCAGGACAGAGAAATCCATCTGTCAGTCCCTCTAAAAGGTCAGGTTAGAGCCTGTGGAGTTACCTCAGGGTGGGCACGTTGGAGCAGCTGTCCTGTCCACGTGGGCTCACACATCCCACGCCCACACACGTGTCCTGCTGCCAAGCTGAGGTCGGGGGTGACTGATGCTTTTATGAACAGGCATCAGGTCTGAGAAGGAAACTGTGTCTTGTAAAGTGAGGATATGAAGGTTAATGGAAGAATTCTATGTTTTCCCAGGTTTCTTACAAATCAGTTAAGAGATAAATACCCTGGGGCCACATGCAAAGCAAAATTCATTCCTGCAACTTTTATTGGATCACAGTTGGAAGAACCTCACGGTCAGAGGTCACCTGTGTTACTTTAAGACACAATCACTGGGGTCAAGCTAATTAGCACGAGGGATCACATCGCAGGCTTTTCCCTTCTCTCTTTGTTTCTAAGTCCTCTCTGACCTCTGGGCAGAACCTCCCAGTCACCACTTGCCTCCACTTGTCTGCCTGACAGACCCCTGGCTCGGCTCAGCCACTCAGCTGAAGAATCCTCCAAGTTTCTTCCTCTTTCAGTTAAATTTGGCAAACACAACTGCATCCCTTGCTCCAAATGGTGTGAGGTGTTTGCTGGAGAGACATACCCAGAGCTGGTAATGGCTGTAAGAGCCTCACAGGGACCACAGCTGAGGGGTTTTTAGCGCTGTATGGAAAGGCTGGATGCCTTGCCTGTGTTTTCCCTGGGATGGCCCTGCAGAGCCTGTGGTCTTGCAGATGTTGTTTGCACACTGGCCCAGGGCTGAGCACATCTCCCTCCTGCCCCTGGGCAATGTGGGCCAGCACCACTTCTCCTCCAAGTGGCAGATCTGAGCCCATTGTGCTTGGTCAGCACATCCCAAAGATGAGTTTCTTACAAAAGCTGAGCCCAGCCCCAGTCTCATAAATTTGTTATGCATTATTTCCAATTAATGTAAATTATTACAGTGACTAAATAATGGCTCTGCCATCAGATAAGGGAATAATCATAAGTGAGCTGAAACATCCCAAGGTCCAACTGAATTAACCCTTTCTCCTGACTCCACTGGACCTGGTGTGAGAGCTGGTACCAGCCCAACTCCTTTGGCTGCAGGAGCTGAGCCTACCTGATCCAATGCTCTTATCACCCTCCATGAAGGTCTGGGCAACACCGGAACCACCACAGTAACTGCAGCTGCCTCCATCTGTCTTTCCAGACACCCTGCTCCACTGCCTCAATGAGACACACTCGGAGAGCAAGGCGAGATCCCAAACTCTTGCAGCTTAACTCAACAGCAAGGTCAGAAGAGTGACCAGATATGTGTTACACCAGGGGAGGATGTGGATGGAGCAGTGGAAGAAGAGGAATACACTGTGGTGTGGTACCTGCCCAAACAGGCCACATTCCAGCTGACTGAGGAGGGCCATGCTCAGGAGTAGAACAGTTGGTAATCCTGTATTTCCCACTCTCCAAGGCACAGAGCACCAGGCCAAGCTGACCACGTTCCCCCAGGGAATCTCTCTCCTTCCAGTGTGTGCAATGTGCCCTGTCCCTGGACACACAGCTCGGGGTGGATACAGAGCATCACCTGGCAAAGGCAAACATGGAATCATGGAATCTCAGGGGCAGGTTTAATGTGGGCTTTTTGGGGCCTGTGGTCAGAGCAGCCCAGGCAGGGAGCTCATCAGAAATGCCTCCAAGTGTCTGTGCTGCTGAGACCTGGAGGGACCCTGGTGTGTTTTTCAAGGCAGAAGTGATCATCAGTGTTTGCAATAATTCCTGGGCTCAGATTAAATGGAATAAAGGCAGGGGTTCAGAGCAATAAATAAATAGTCCTCTCCCTGCCTCAACGTGCTTCTCATGGATTCATCGCCAGCTTTCCTGCATCGTCCTCCTTGCCTTGCTTGTGCCCAGCTCCTCGTGGTACCTGTTTTACCTTGGCAGAGCAGCCCACAAATCATAGTGACACACCAATCAAGAGATCTGGAAATTTTTACACCACTCTGCCTCTTGAAAGATGAGTCACCTTCTGCACCACGTTCCTGGGCATCCAGATAAATCTGTCACAAACTTCTCTTTCCCTCAAGGTGCAAAATTCTCTGCCTTTTCCAGTAGAGCTGTATTTCCTCTTTTTAAGCTCCTCTTTCTTGCCCCAACACACATTCACACCCCTCAGCCACCTCAGTATATTTCTCCCTTTGTTCCTGTTTCGCTGACAACTTCATCCTAATAGTCTCCTCAAAGGAATGATGAATGCATAAGCTGCATATTGATCACTGCAGTGATTGATTACTGGATCTCTTTGACAGATGAGCCTACTAAGGTAGTTGCCAATATGGAGGTATGGATGGCAGGGCCCCCTTGTACAACAGTCTAATGGTATCTGACCTGATAGGGCAGAAAGGCAACTCCCTCATTTCAGCAGGAAAAAAGGCCTCTTTATACTCTTTATAAAATAATTCATAGGAAACTTAAAACACTCAGACACAGAGAGATTGCAAATGGGGAAATATGATGGATTATGGGTTGAAAGGAGCCGACTTCTGGAAGCTAAATTGATCCCCAGGAAAATGTTTTTGTCTGCTGTGAAAAATGGGCAATATCTCAGCAGCTCTGGAGGGCTATAATCTGGAAAATAATTTGCTTTTGATTTCCTTTAGTTTCATGCAGCTTTTTTTTTTTTTAAGTTGGTTCCTTGCTGGTTTGTTGCTCAGCTGGGAGAATCAGTGATGGAAGAGGAGAGGGATTAGTGACGCCGACAAATACAGGCTGATCCTTAGTTATGGTTATAAAGCCCTCACCCCACCCAGTGTCACTTATTGCATGGCAGAGCTTACATCCCCTGCAAGAAATGCTCTGCCTACCAAAAAACCAAAGCCAAGCACATAGTTGAGCATGAGAGAAGCTGGAGAATCTCTATCCATGATCCTGGAGAGCCCTGCAACCAAGTGATGTACCTGGGACACACATACTCCTTTTCTAAGTGTTTCTGGATTGCCTTGTGCTTCACTAACAATTAAGAATATAATGCACTAGGCTTGCTCTGTCCCCCTACCCAGTGAGGAAACCTCTGAGTGTGATCCTGGGAAATGGGAGTCACATTTTTGGGAGCACTGCTGGCTGCCATGAGAATCCCATGAGCAAGGAGGAGTGCTGGGTCTGTACTTCACCTCCCTCCAAGTGGTTCCACTGCAGAGCTCCAGCTCCTTCCCAGCAGCGCGGGGCAAAACAAGGAGCAAACTGACGTTTTGTAACACCTCCAGTTCAACCCACTTAGTGACTTACCCCATCCTGGTGCTTTGCTCCTCAGCAGCTCCAGCACTATCCCTGTTTGTGGACAGGAAATCTTGGAATCAGGATTCTCATCAGGAAATTGGGAAACTGAGGCTTGGAAAAATGAGTAACCTCAGATCTCAAAGAGCTTCAGTGGGGCTGACTCTGGGCTCACAAAGCTGGTGGAAATCAGAGTGGGGAAAAAACTCAGTTTATTTACTGCTTTTGCCCCTCACCAGGGCATCCTGTCTCCCTAATTTAGGGGCTGACAAGACAGAGAACATAAGGTTGGTCAGTAAAACATATTCAGGACCCTCCTTTCAGAAGGGGAGCTTCCCTTGCTCCCATTTTTTATCCAACTTCCCGCTTCTACTGCTAATAACGAGAAATGTTTTGGCAACAACTAGGAGAGTTTTCTCTGAGTTCGAAGTGCTAAGAATAAAATTTATAGGAATAGTTACAGCCTCCCAGTGCCTGGAAATTCCTTGGCAGTAGGCTTTTGCTCCAGAGAAATATTGAATCAATGGTGTGCTAACAGCTCAGGAGCCTATTACAATAACACGCATACCTTGAGTCCAGACAATCAATAACTCAGCAGGATGCAGCGACCAGAAAACAACAACAAATTAGTTAGATTTCCATAGACTATACATTTGGTGAGTAATAATCTGTAAGTGGAAATGAACCCAGCCTGGAGAGACCACTGAGCCAAATGGAGATCTTTTATTCATGGCTTCAACTATTCACTGAGTAGGATGTTTGGGGAGGGCTTCAACCTCCTAAATATAAATGTGCATGTTTGACTTTACACATATTCCTGCTGAGCCCAGTCCCTTTATTGCTCACAGGAATTCTGTTTGCAAAAGTGTTCCAGTATAAGCCAGGATAAAAGTCCAGTAGTGAGAGACTGTCAGGTTTAAATTTAATGTATCTTATTATTTGCACATTCCCACTTTGAGGTATGGCCAGAGATGCCCTTTGTCTATCTGTAAATACAGTCCAGAGGTCAAATCTTTCTCAGTTTACATATTACTGATGCTGACTTATATCCTTCAAAGTCAGCCAGGATTGACCTCTGGCTGTATAAAGCACTTGGAGCACAAGAGCTCTCAGAAGAGCAGAGCCACAAATCACCAGGTCTAAGTACTACAGTTTTTGAGGCTATTCCATCATTTCTATACAGGCAAACTCCTATTTGCTTGGAGAGGCCTAAGTTTATTTTTCTCCCTCTAGAATAAAGAGTGTTTTAATTTCTTTTTAATCATAGATGTCTATCAAAAGTTGATCAGCTCTTTATTGGTGGAGCTTCTGTTAAGGAAAACTAAATGATAAAGCAAAGTGTGCAAAAGCACAGGTGACATTCACACTCCCTGTGTGGGTTCATTCAGGCCACTTTTGGGTGACCTGCCCCTCACAGACCTGGATCTCATTTTGCCCAACATCTCCATAGAAAAGAATGGGGCACAGTGATCTAAATTACACTTGGCTAAATTCAAAGCAGCTCAACTTATGCACCTAAGTGGAAAATTAGATCAGAAAGTCGCCATAGAGTATCAGAACACGAAATGTTTCTCACGCTCACCTGGTGGGCAATTTCTGAGGAGCAGATTTCACAAGCTGGGAGCTGATTTTATCTGCTCAGCTATTAAAGTCTCTTATTCTTGACAGATTTTAAGGAGCCTTTTTCTGAATACCAGGTTTTATTTAGCAGTAATTCTTCCTTTAAAGCAAACTTGAGCTCCCATCTACTCAGATCCTTATAGCTCAGAGCTTCTGTAAGATATTCCTATAAACCAACATAACTTATATCTGCAATATCTACGTATTTGTGCTCCTTAAAAATCAACATCATTCCTGATATCCTCCAAAGATTGTACCTCCCAGAAGAACCAGCCCTTGCAGCTTCACTGAGGCAGAGTATTTGGTTTGCTCACTGCTCAGAGAGGAAAGGAAAGGCTGCCCTCGCCTGCAGGTCCCAAAGGGCTTTTCCCAGCCTGCAGTGGAAGGTGGCTGGTTGGGAAGGGGGAACAGGATTCCCTTGGGGGCATTTACACAGTTGTGGGCTGGGAAGAGAAACTGAGACTCTCTGCCCGGAAGGCACTGTGGTTTTGCTCGTAGGAAGAGCTTTAATAAGCTGATCTAATAAACCACTTTGTACAGAATTAATTAGGAATTTTGCTACCTAGTTAGGAAATGACTTTGCATCTGAATGTTGCTGTGGCTGCTCCGATTTGCATTGCCAGCAGAAACACAAATACCAGACAGGACGTGTTACAGAGATGTGTTTGCTTATTGCTTTTAGTCTGAATGCCTGCTGCAAAGTAGGAGAAAGGACATCTGCATTAAAAGTGGCTTTTCCAACAGGAGAGACCCTTCTTAGCTGATGATATAAGTGATAAATCCTTTTAGTTTCGTAGTTCTGACTGGATCTAGTGAGTGGCTACATCTACAGAGGACACCAGCCAGGGGACTTGGGGGAGTGTAAACTTGCCCATGTATTTATTTTTATTTCATGTTCATTATGTAATTATTTTTCATTTATAAGAAACACAGATTTTCAAAAGAAAAAAGAATCCTTGTAATAATCAAAAACTTCAGGAGATTCCACACTCAGATCCAAGCTGAGAACAGGCAGGAAGGATTCTCTTAAGTGAAGATATAAAGACAAGTCGGTGCCCATCAGAACATACATTAAGTTGCTCCGAGAACACATGTGCCTGTGGGGGTGTTGGGGTGGGTCCAGGATTCTGAATTCCATTTCGGAGAGGCACTTTCCTATGTCTAGGGGAGGCTTTCAGCAGTGTCAGGGCTGATGGATGGCGGTGCCGCCGGCAGCGGGCACAGCCCCGGCTCAGGCGCTGAACTTCCACACTCCTGCACGTGCGACTATTTTTCATGGAACTGATGGATTCTGCAGCGCCGTTCAGAGCAGTAGGACATGTTATTGCTGCAATATATGGCTATCAGTAACACCTACAAGCCTTTAATATTCTGCAGCTGAACTGTGGAAACAGAAGAAAGCCGTCTGTAAATGCCTAATTCACAGGGTAAGTGGGTTGTCTGTCAAAATAATGCTCAGAGGTGAAACTTCAAGTAGGAAGCCTCAAAATCAGAAAAATGCAAGGAACCTCTTGATGAATGTTAAAAGCGGTTTGGAGAAGGAGAAAACGAGCAGAATGCTTCTCTGCTTTTATCCTCATCCCAGAGTTTCAATTAGCTCTGTCTGTACAGGTATCTAATCGTGGAATTTCTGCAGTCTTAGTGCAGTAAGAGTAACTCGAGTGGTTCCAACCCACAGGGCTTTGTGGGCAGAATGTGGTCAAGTGGATTCTGCACTTCATTTTCCCAAGGTAGGAAGTGCTTCCCACTTATTTCTATCTCACAGTTCATTTGTTTCAGTAGGAATGCTGGTTAACTGTGCTGTGCTCCGGGATTCTCAGCTGCACTCCCTGTTTCTCTGTGGATAAAGCTGGTCAAGATCACCCAGACACTCACAGGTACAAGTTTTCAAATCTACCACTTGGAGGGAGAGTGCTAATTAGTTGGGGGCAGGAGAATCCAGACTTTGGGAAGAAACAGGCTGAACAAAAGGGTTGCAACACAAAGAAAATATTAAAAATTAGTGTTTTGTGTTAAGTGAAGGGATTATGTGTTAATTGAAGGGATTATGTGCTCCTGCCTTGCTCCTCCTGCTGCACGATCAGGGGGATTCGTGGCCTGTGAGTTCAGGCTTTACCTGTCTCTTCCTCCCCACTGCACAAACAAGGAGCAGCAGCCATGGGAGCAGCAGCACAAAGCAAGGAGGACTGAAAGGAGCTCCCTCTCCTGAATCCAGATCCAGCAGGACACATCCTAGTTGGCATTCCCGGCATCGGAACTGCCGGATAGCTCTTTGCATGAAACATTGTCCAAGGGTTTGGCAGGAAGTTGTGCTTAACGACAGACTCTCATAGGAGGCACTTGATTATATTAGACAGATAATTATTGATCCAGATATAGTTTATCCTTGCTGCCTAATTTCAATAAACAGCAGCTTGGGGGAATTAGCAAGGGATTCTGTTCCCCCTCCCTCTGCTTCTTCAGGATTTGTCAGAAACCAGATGATTTATGTGTATTCCAGTAAGATTCTCGTTTGTTGGCAGGCTGCAGGGATTGTTTGGGCTTGGAAATACTAAGCTTTTATATTTAAATGCTTCCATGTGAGTATTCATGGGTCTCACTGCCTTGCATTGTAACATCTGAATAATAACTGTGACTTATGCAAACCAGTTTTCAGCTGTTCATCGGGATCAATTTTTCATTTTAAGCAACTCACTGCCATCGCAGGGAAAAAAAAATAATCTGATAGGCAAGAGGAGCAAGCTCCAGGGAAGGCAGTAACACTCTTGCCTTTTTAAATAATGCACAACTCATTTCTGGAGCACTTTCAAATGTGTTGCTTTTTATTAAGCACAGATAACATTCTGAAGATGTTCCCCCCTGCTTTCAGATGAGGCTTTTGGAACAGCAAAGGTCTGTCTGGTGCAGCACAGACCAAGGCCTGGCTGGGAAAACATCCACAAAGCACAAGCAGGACAGATAAAAAACTTCAGTTCCTTCAGGGAACTCTTCAATGTCTTTTCCCTGTTTTAATAAAAATCTCCCACTGGGGAAGGGAAAGAAAATTGTTACTAATAGTTAGATCTCTGGTGGTAAATAAGTTTTAAAAAATAATTCTGGTTTTATTCCTACTTCCTGGCTCCTTTGGCAGCCCCAGTGGCTGGAAGGCTCTCAGGGATTTCGCTCTCTCTTACTAGAACCATTTGGAAGCCTCCTGTATAATAAACACCTCATTAAGCTCCGGACTGATGAGTTACGACACGATTTACAGATGAGAGCCTGGAAATGATCTGCTCACTTCCAGGCCTGGCCTTCCCAGTGGGAGCCCCAGCACCGCTTGGGGTTTGCTCAAGGCCACACAGATTGATGCTCTGGGGTTTCACCTCAGCTCCAGGAGTCACAGTAGCCAAAAGTCCTTCCTTAGCTACCAGGTACAAAGGGCACACAGAAAATGGCTTGCATGTGCATCCCTGGAAAACCCCTGAACTGGCAATATCCATGGACTCAGGGTTAGGAGGAGCCTGGGATTCTTGCAGGCATCAGCAGGGAGCCCTTTTGTCCAGGAAAATACAAGATAAACAGATTCCACACAAGGCACACAGTATTTCAAACTCTCACTTGAGGATTTACTTTACTTTCAAGAAAAGTTTCAGGATAACCTTTAAAAACTGAAACCTAAAACTCCCTCCAAAACTAAAAGAAAAAAAAATCCCCAAACCCTCAAACCAACCCTCTACCCATCTCAATATTAAGGATTCATTACTCCTGAGTCATTGTCCCTATTAGAAATTGTAAATTTTATTCAGAAAAAGGTGAGAGAAGCATGTGTCGCAGCTGGGAATCCCAAAATAAGCTGTAAAGCTGGGCTGGCACAGCCTGACTGTTTCCTTTGACCTCTCCCAAAAGGAATAAAGTGGTTTTCCAGAAGTTTTTGCAGTGGTTGGATAAAAGAACAACCTTTCACCAGGCACGTGGGCCTTGTTTTAAAGACTTCAGTGGGGAACATCAGCACAGCCCATGGGAAGTGAGCTCAGCAAAGCACTGCCTGAAAAAAATTAACAGGTTCAGTGAAAAAATACCAGAATGAGACACTTTTCACAAAATATTGAGGCTCTTTCAGAGAGAATCCTGTGTTATTTTTCACTCTCTTGCAGCTCCAGGATCTCCTTTGCTGAATATTTAGTGAAGAGCATCTGCAGCATCTTAATTACAGTAGCTGTTCTCATCTTAATCTCTTGCTTCAGAATAAGGTTAAGTGTAATCTGTCCTAGATTCTTATACAGATGGTTCGTTTCTTAAATACTTGAGAAGAGTTTAGTCGATCTTTAATTCCTTAATCTGGGAACCAAGACCAACCAACCTGATTCTGAGTGATATTTTAGCAGATTTTACAAGAAAAATGTAACACACACACACACAGAGGACACAGCAGTGGTTGATTCCTTTTCAAAATTATTTTTTTATTCTGATGAAAGTTGCTGGAGGTGGGAAGATCCATATGACTCTCCCTCCCCTTAACCCAAATAACTACACAGCATTATGGATAAAGAGCATCCAAGTACCTTTTTCCTTACTTGAAATCCAGCAGTTTCTAAACAGTTCAACAATATATTCAGCAGATTTATTTTTATTTTTCTTTTTATCTATAGGCAGATTGCTGGCATTGCCAAAATTGCAAATCCTGATTGGACATACATTTTCTTTCTGCAACAAAACTGCACCTACTCAATTGTGATTCTGGCAAGGAACAAACTAAGACACATAATGGCAGGTTTCAGTTGGGTTCATACTGAAACACAGCTGTGAAAATCACTGATACAAAACTTTAAGCCAGAATTTTGCTTTTTAACCAAACTTCTTGAGCTTTGAACCAACTTCTTGAGCTTTGAACCAAACTTCTTGAGCTTCATGCAGCCACCTAGAAAAAAAAAAGGGTAGATTTTTCATTTGGACTAAAGGAATAGAAACCTTAAGGGTTCTGAGAACACTTTTTCTTGTCTGGTCCAATTTCTCTTTACAAGTTGAGTTGCTCTTTTATTCTTAGTACTGCACCAGGGAAACAGCTGATGAGGGCCCAGTTACTGTGGCTGCTCCACCACCCCAGTGAGAAGCAATGCCAGCCCCCAAAAACAGCCAGAGGGAGTTTTTTCAACCTAAGCTGTGACATGAGAAATCCCAGCCCCAAAATCCTGCAGTGGTGTCAGTCCAGGGCCCCACATCCTCAGCCACAGCTCCATGTCCAGCACACAGCCAGTAATTGTTCACCTCTTTAAGCTAATAATCACTTCACTGTTTTAATTCCCCAGTTCTTGGCTTGTGCTTATGATTTCAAGCTTTGCAGTAAGACCCTAAAGAAAGCTCAAGAAATGAGCTCCCCAATAGTCACTTCTCTTGGTGAACTCTCCCAGAACAGGCTCTGCCCATGCTGACCTTGGCAAACCTCCAGGGAAGGCATTTTGACATCCTGGGAGCTCCATATAAGGATAATGGAGGTGTTTTATTTCCCTTCAAAAATTAGTGCTTTTTCTTCTTTTGTGAGCATTTAAAAAATAACTATGAAGATCATAGAATCGTTGAGTTGGAAAAGACCTCTAAGACCATCAAGTGCAAACATACCCAAAGGAATCCTGCAAGGAAGATGGAGAGAGACCTTTTATGAGAGCAAGTAGGGATGGGACAAGAGGGAATGGCTTCAAACTGAAGGGGAGCAGGTTTAGATGAGATAGTAGGAAGAAATCCTTCCCTGTGAGGGTGGGCAGACCCTGGCACAGAGTGCCCAGAGAAGCTGTGGCTGCCCCAGCCCTGGAAATGCCCAAGACTAGGCTGGATGAGGCTTGGAGCAACCTGGGCTATGAAGAAATTTTCCCTAATATCCAAAAGGCACAACCTGAGGCGTTTCCTCTCATCCTTGTCACTTGTTTCCTGGGCCAAGAGACTTTGGGACTCCCCAGACTGGCGCCAAACGAGGCTCCTGAGGAGCATAAAGCTGGGCCCACCCTCACGCTGCCCTCAACCCCTGACGTGTTAACTCATCGATGCAAGTTAACAACCCTCTTTATTTATCTCCTTCACAACCCAGCGGCTCCTCAGGTCGCAGTGTCCCGGCAGGGCCCTTCCAGCCCCGGCCCTTTGTCACAGCCCCTTCCCCAGCACACGCTCAACTTCCCCAACTTCCTAATGTGCCTCTTGGCAAAGCAGCAATTTTTCTCTGGCGTTATAAATTTGCGCTCCTGCCCCGCTCGGGCAGCTGCCGGCGCGCCGCGATTGCTCCCCGGTGACACGGCACGGATCGATTCCTCGCCTCACAGTGCGCGGGAGGATTAACACGGTGATAAATGGCCGGGGATTGATTTGCACTTAATTGACAATTTGGTGAACCTGCTGTGAAACCCCCGGGGTTGGGCCGCGGGTTGTGGCGATCGATCCGTGAGGGGAGCGCGGCGCGGCCGACAGGGGGCGCCAGAGCCTGAGGCACCGCCAAGGCGGGAAAATTGCTGAGGGGAGTGGGGGGGGGCGGCCCCCTCAGGGCCCCTCAGCGCCATTCCCGCCGCTCGCTGCGCTCTATGCTGTATTCTAGCCCTCAAACTATCATTTCTGCCTCATATTCACCTGTCCCTGCTCTGCTGTGATGCCCTGCAACCCCCCCAATTAGTGTCATTTGGCATCCTGCCTTCACAGACTCATAGAATCCATTGGGCTGGAAAAGACCTCTGAGATCATCAAGTCCAACCCTTGGTCCAACTCCAGTCCCTTTACCAGACCCTGGCACTCAGTGCCACGGCCAAGCTCACTTGAAAAACCTCCAGGGATGGGGAATCCACCCCCTCTCTGGGCAGCCCATTCCAATCCCTCAGCACTCTCTCTGCAAAGATTTTTTTTCTCATCTCCAACTTCAATTTCCCCTGGCAGAGCTTGAGCCCCCCGTGCCCCCTTGTCCTATTGCTGAGTGCCTGGGAGAAGAGACCAACCCCCACCTGGCCACAACTTCCCTTCAGGTAGTTCCAGACAGTGCTGAGGTCACCTCTCAGCCTCCTCTTCTCCAGGCTGAACACCCCCAGCTCCCTCAGCCTCTCCCCACAGCACTTGTGCTCCACTCCCTTCACCCTTCTTTGAGTTCCTCATGAGAGGGAATGGAGGGGCAGCACTGGTGTCTGGAGCCTTCAGTGACACCATGGGAGGGATGGCCTGAAGCCCTGTCAGGGGAGGTTGAGGTGGGATCTCAGGAAAAGTTTCTTCCCCCAGAGGTTGGTGGGCACTGAACAGGCTCCCCAGGATTTGGTTATGGCCCCAAGGCTGCCAGAGCTCCAGGAGCATTTGGACACCTGAGATCAGCTCAGTTGGTCAAAACTTGCTTGTAATAATGCCAAGGTCATGGGCTCAATTCCCTATGTGGGCCATTGATTTAAGAGTTGGATTAGATGATCCTTTTAGGTCCCCTCCAACTCTGAATATTCTGGGATTCTGTGACAATGGGACAGGGACAAGGTGGGATTGTTGGGGTGTCTGTGCAGGGCCAGGGCTTGGAGTGGATGGTCCTTGTGGGTCCCTTCCAGCACAGGATATTCTGGGGTTTGTTACTGCTGGATAATCTGATCCCACCAGACTTGGCAGTGGAGTTCAGAGAATCATAAAATCACACAATTGCTTGGGTTGGGACCTTAAAATTCACCTTGTTCCACTCCCTGCCATGGGCAGGGACACCTTCCACTATCCCAGGTTGCTCCAATCCAACCTGACCTTGGACACTTCCAGGGATGGGGCAGCCACAGCTTCTCTACCCAACCTTGTGCCAGGGCCTCACTGCTCTCACGGGGAAGAATTCCTTCCCAATATCTGATCTAAACCTTAGTGTGAAGTCATTCCCAGTTTTCCTGTCACTAAATGCCAGGGTAAATAGTCCCTCTCCATCCTTGTAGCTCCCTGCAGGTATGGGAAGGTCACAGTCAGGTCACCCCAAGCCTTCCCTTCTCCAGGATGAACGATCCCAATTCTCAGCCTTCCCTTGCCCAGCTGCTCAGGGAGTGGTTCCAAACTCATTACCTCTGGCTTACCTGTGGCATTATGTTCATCTTAAATGTAACATAAACTCCCCCCAGGATCAGTCACCTGTAACTACAGGGCTTTATGGACAAAGCAGGAATTGGATTTCCCGCAGGAGTGGAAGTAAAGGCCAAGAAGGAAGTTAATTAACAAAAACTGCAACCTTCACTTACCTTTTCTGTCATCTTTTGTTCTTTCCTTCTGTTGTGCCAAATCCCAGAGCTTTTACCCCACAACACAGTCTGCAGTAAGAGATGATAAAAGCTCCGTGCAATTCACGACAGCAGAGCAACATTATCCTTCTGGATTTATCTATTATTTATCACAAAGTACTTTCAGAGTTGACATGAGAAGCAGAGTGGAGTCAACCTTTGAACACCTTGATGGAGCCCCATCTTCATGTTTGAGGGTTCTGAAGGGCAGTGGCTGTACCCCCATAGTCATCCCAGGAACATAAATGGTGGCTGAGTTGGAAGTTTTTCCGACAGCTTTTTTAGTTCCACCTAACCTGAGTTTCAGCTCCAGAAAAACAGCATCCAGAACCACCTCAGGATTTCAGTCTCTAGGTTACAATTGCTGAATCTGGCAAAATAAATTGGGAACAAAGCTAAACCCTTCATATTAAAGAAATACCTTGGGCTTCACACCTTCTCTTCCCACTCACCCCATTGACTTCTCTCGAGGGCAATCACACTTTGCTTGGTTTTTCCAAACTCCAGGACTCATCTCTGGCTCTTCTTCAAGCAAGGATGACCAAAAAATTTCTATCCACCTTCCCTCTAAGGCAGCCTTTAGATGATTTTGTTATGCTGGGTATGGAATGGAATGGAGATAGAGAGACAATTCATGGAATGGGATAAATAAAAATTCTTTTTGGTGTCACCTGTAGCCTTGTGGCATCTCTGTCCTGATTACAGCAAAGGGAAAAGAGCAGATTTCAAGCCAAGTCAGAACGCACTGTCAACACATTTCAGTGGAAAGGAATAGGCAGGTTAACTAGTTAGTTAAGAACCATATCAAAGGGCAGCTAAAATTACATAGAAAGAAAAACTTAAAATTTCTCTGGCCCCAGAATGACCTACATTCCATTCCCTTTGTGTTTGTTGTAGCCAAATCTGTGTGTTCCTTGCCTGGGAAAAACAGGAATGTGGCTGAGAGTGCCAGTAAGCAGTAACTGCATTAATTTATTATGCCAACAACTGTTACATCTCCTTAGCACAGAGAGGGTTTAAATAATTGTATGTTCAATATCTTTATTTCCTTGTGCAAGAATCAGGGGGTTATATAAAACCTGATACTGCTGGAATGAAATAGCATCTTCTGACAGTTCCAGCGTGGTGAGTTGGTAAGTGCTGAGCATTCGCCTTTTAATTATTGGACACACATAAATCATTTATTACACATTGATTTGGTTTTTAAGAATGTTGTGGCTGTGTGAAAATAACTGGTAATTAACCTGTGATTAGATAGATTTACCCCCTTTAGCAAAGCAGGGGAATCTCTGAAGGCTTATGTTTATCAACCATTTCACTTTTAATTCTAAAAAGCCAAAGGCTCGTATGGCCTTGCTGGAGATACAGGAACGTTCATTTGGAAAATTAAAAAGATTGTCAGAATTCTCAGTGCCAGGAAGGACCAAGGGTAACGATTTCAGGTTCATAAGAATTAGGATTGTGCCTGTGATTTTTGATTCCTAAGCTGTATCCAAAGGAAGAGCTAATTGGATATTAGGAGTTCGTTAGTTGTTCAGAAAAACAATAAAAAGATGAATCCTGGAACATCAGGAACTGTTGGTTTGATAGTTTTGCATAAGATACCACAACATCAAATCCTAAATTCTCCTGTGATCCTGGGCCCAGCAGCTGCTGATCCCCAACTTTGCTGGGGAAAATGCAATTTATCAACTCTCTGAGCTCAGGGAAAGAACAAGGACACACTAAACATAAAAAGTATCTTTATTTGTCCAAAAATTGAATGTTTTTTTCCATTAGATGGCTACTGCCGGTACCTATTCCAGCCACAGGTTTCCCTGTGGTAAAGTTCAGTGTTTGGTTGTTCTGGATGGGAATATTCGGGGGAAATTTGAGCAGAGCAACATCAGTGCCTTTTGTGAGTTCCCTTTCTGAAGCCAGAGGTGTGAGGTGGCAGCCTCTAAATTTGTGTATTCAAAACATTCTGGAAGAGTTATTATTTCCACCTCCATAACATCTTTCAGCCAAGGATTTCAAATCACCTGCTAGCCACAAATGAAGTAAACTTTCACCTGGCAGGTACAGAAATATTGTTATAGAATCATAGAATCCATTGAGTTGCACCAAGGGTTGGAGTTGATGATCTTTTCCAACCCAATCCATTCTATGATTCTCTGATTATCATCATTTCAGGAAAGGGAGGTTTTTGAGAAAACAGAACCCCCACTTTCCACCTCCTCTGCTTCATTCCAAGATCACCCTTCTGGGGAGCAGGTTCAAAATTAAGGATTTGGGGTAAAATCCCAGGATCACTGAGGACAAGGGCCAGAATTCTGCGGGCTCCTGGGGGGTCCCAAAGGCTTGAGAGCTTGTCAGCTGATAAGTTGTTATATTTACTGCCCTTTTACAATGAAACACTTACTAAAGAGACTTCCATTTAAAAACAAACAAGGAGGGAGGGAAATGAGCTCCTTTGCAAACAGCCGGGTCGGGGCAGCAAACTAGCCTGCCTGGCTTGGGTTTCTCATTGGGATGCTATTCAATGCCATGGGCATTGCTGAGCACCACGGTGCAGCCAAGGCTGGAAAGGGAGGGATTTGAAAAACAACAGGAAGAAATTCCATATGCCCTACCTGTCCTGGGAAATGCTACAGGATAATTGTTACCCCTCACAGCCTGGGGCTGAGCCAGGGCACAGAGGGTTAAGCCTGAGTTATTTTGAACAATACATTGCACTTTATTTTCCTGTTTCGACTTTGCAGACTTACATTCTAAGGCTTTACTACTTAATCCCCACTGTAGTAATAAAAATTTTTAATCCTGTGTTTAAAATATGAGATTTACTTGTCAAAATCTGGATATACAGCAGGAATTATAATCGCTGTTCAGCAAAAGCAATTCCCCTCAAGTTCAGGCTGGAGCTTGGGACAGTCTGTCAGGTGCTCAGTGTTGGCACTGGAGGGATGTTCAGACCACAGAGGTCAGAGCAGCTTTCCCTGGACACTAGGGATACAAGAAGTTCACACACAATTCATAGGTACCAGCTCAGGTTTCCCATTTTCTTCTGATTTTGTGTTTTAATCCACCCATTCTTGTTGTGCTGTTGACAGAAAGGTTGGCTCCCTCAACAATTAATGGGCAAAGCCTTTGGCCAGAACCAAAATGCAGGGCAGGTTTGCCACATCTGCACCTCACAGGCACTGTTGGGCTAAGCTCAGCCTTGAGTCAAGGAGTTTTAGGCAGTGAATACACCAGAAGAGCCCTGAAAGCTTTGGCAGGGATGCCCACCTGGCCAGCCCCTCAGCATGGGCACTGCTTCAAAGAGTCAAGACTAAACTCCTCCTGAATTAAAGTTTAGGTGCTGGAAAGGAGCAGAAGTGGCATCTAACACAGAATAACATCCAGCTGACAGCTCTGCCCCTCTGGGAAAGGGAATTCCAGGCTGACCTGGGCACTTCATTATGAAACTTGAAATATATTCCTCACTGGAACAGAATTTGTTTCCTTCACCCAATATTTATTCAGAGCAGATTTGGGATGTGCCACCCACACCTACCAATCTTGTGTTACTATAAGGTTAAAGAAAAGATTAAACTCCTTATGTTTTAGTATGGTAAAATTAATACCAATATCCCTGAGCTGTTTGTTGAATTCTTAAACAGCTGTAAACTCTCACACAGGTAACTGTATCTAGTGTGCAGATATTGGAATAATTCTGTTTCCAGCAAAGGCATCCCCAGGAAAAAGGTTAAGTGTCAATTTATCAGCGGTTGTGTCTGATTTTCTTGTGTTTGGTGGGGTTTGAGATTGTTTCTCAATGAGCTGCTATTTCAACAAACAGCCCTTTGTCTTGTTCAATGGCAAGAACACTTTTCCTTCCTGGCTAAAAGAAGGTTTAAAACTTGATGAGGAAAAGAAAACCAGGAAATAGTGATTATTTTTTCTTAATGGAAAATTATAAGCAACTATCAACTAAATCATCCTTCATGCTGGACATGACAGACTTAAGTACTTTGGAGTGATTTGTTTTTAGATGATATTATTATTATTTCAAGGTTGAAACAGTAATACTTTTTGCTTCACCAGACCCTGGGTATCCTCCCTGTGGAGACACCATTAAGTAGCTATTTGGGACATTTATTAATAGGGATGGAGCTAAAATTGTATTCTTTTAGTTGTATAATGCCTACATGTCTCTGCTCTTGCTTTTCCCAGGACAAAGAGCTGCCCTGCCTGGTTTTTAGCCTGGAAACTGCTCCAGTGACATCTTTCTGGCCAGGGGATGGGAACACAGCTGCACCCAGCCATGGCTTCTGCCCTGCTGGCAAAAGTGCTCCAAGAACCACATCAAAAGCCTTTAAAATGCAATCAGCCCTCAGCCAAAAATCATCTCCCTCTGTTATCCTGCCTTGGAAACCTGTTCCACAGAACGTGCTGTGCTCCAGCCCCAGTAACTGGATAAAATGAAGATATTCTCCCTGTCTCATTGCCCCCAGCACATCTTTGCCCAAACACTGTGACCTAAACTGCGACAAATGGAGCCAACCTTTCCATCAGGAAAGGCTTAATTTATTGTGAGCAAAGAACAACAAATCACAGCCTCTCAGATTTATGGCCCCCAGGATCTGAATTGACCATAGAGCACTGCAGCCTTTCCAGCACTCCAGTCATTTCTTTATTAAAGTTGAAAATGTAAAATCTGCATGCAAGCAGAGCCACCCATCTGAATTTTATGTAAAGTGCACAATAAGTTTATGGATGGTAGTAACCTATCACTTCTTGTAATTTCATTATGCAAAAAGACACAGTTGGGATCTCTTAGGCCCCTATTTAAACATTTATGAATTAAAGAACAGAATGTGTGCAAGGCTGGGATTGCAGAACAACGTTTTCCAACAGGCAGAATTGATGGGGAAGGGTTCTCAGTATTTTATGAGGCTGTAAGAATCTCTTTGCTGCCCAATTAGAGAGAATCTGACAGGGAATGAGGGGGAAAAACCCCAAAGGAAATCAGAAATCTGTCAGGATGGGGAGAAAGCCCAAATTTAGGACCTTGGAGCAAACCCAGCCTGAAATGCAGATGGTTCCGGGATCAGGTCTCGGTGCAGACTTTAAGACTTGCCTCTGTCAGCAGAAGAACTGGGAATTGCTGCAGTTCCAATGGTTACCACAACAGCTGTGGATGAGCCTTGGCTGTTCCTTGTCAGGCTGAAAAAGGGAGTTCATGCCCTGGGTCTGTTCCTCCCCTCACCCCACCCAGCCCCTCCAAGAGCTCGTGTTTAATTTCATTACCAATTCAGTGGTTTGATCACAGTGGTAGGACAGCCAGGGAAGGAAAAGCCTCAAGTACATTTTGGGTTTATGGTGCTACATGTGGGATGTTTCACGCCCTGAGTTAAGCAAAATCTAACCTGTTTGGGCAATACCTTTTGGTCCATAGAAATGCCATTATTCAGACTATCACAATCAATAAATTGGATTTTGCTTTTGCAAGTGAAAGGGCTGTTATTTTTCATACAGTTTGTCAATAGGCTGCAGGTTATGAGATATATGAAACATATTCTACACAGGCCAGAGAGTTATGAGCTCTCAGGCAGATGAATTATTTAAGTTCTTTTCACTTCTATAAAAAAATAAATACAGAGATGGCCAAAACAGATGCCATAAATTGTGGCTTTGATGTAGGATTTCCATCTTTTCTTGTCTGTTCTAAAAAGCCTGGGTTCTTTGTACTGAAAATCCTTTTACCATTTGCATCCACACAGTGAAAGACATTATTATACACTGAAATAGTGTCCTGTGAACTGGACTTACAGGTGAAGACTTACTACACATCAACTGAGAAGAAGTGTGTAGTTCTGCTGGAAGCTGGAGGGAAAGGTGTTGCCTTCCCAGCCTTTTCTGGTGCAGCCAGGGTGGATTGCAAACCAACCTGGGGATGCTGCTCTCTACAGAGGAGCCAAACCCACCATCTTCCAACCAAGAGCTCTGGCATCCATCCTCCAGCACATCACAGCACTTCACGATCAGTGCCACCTCCCTGGGCACTGGCCCCAGGGGTACAGCCCAAGGAAGGGCTCCAGCTCACCCACACCAGCCTGGCCAAGCAGCAGCTCAGGACGTTTCATTCCCTCCCCCTTGCTCTCTCTTCCAGAAAGACTTCCAGCTCCAAACCCCAGGAAAAGTCAAGAGGGAAGAGTTTACCTTCCATTTTTTGTGGCATCCCTGTAATTCCTGTCTCTCTGCCAGTCTGGTGATTACTTGTCCCCATGAGCTACTGTAAAGAAACCTCAAAGGAAACTGTAAATCATTGCAAATAAAAATGAGTTACTTGAGAAGACAACAAAACCTGTCTGATCTGGACAGGGAGCTCCCATGGTTTGAAATCTTCTCTTCCAGCCTGTCCCTTCTCTTTGCCTTCAGTAACTCTCTTACCCTCTCACCCCAGTCCAGCAGTTTCTGCCCTACCTTTCCACTCTGACACAATCCATTATTTAACCTTAACATGCTCCGTGTACCCCATCAGCATGTTCATACCTATATTTTAATTTACAGTGTGCTCTGCAGAGTCAGAGCAAAGAAAGGGGCTCTCAGCTGCCAGATGCTGCCAGATGTGTTCAAGCAGAAGGGGAATTCTCACATCCAATCTCATATATTAGGATATTGCTTCCTTTTCCCCACCAGCACGTGCTTGGAGCACTCTAAGCCAGCCCTGCCCTTGCTGTTTCCTTCCCCAATCCACTCTAGTTAAATACCTTTTTCATAAGGAGTTTTAAATTATAAGTCTAAATGAGGCCAATAAATTATACTTCATAAAATCCTGTGCACATCATTTCCTCACAGAAAAGGCTCCAAAGAAATATTTTCCATGCCACCACCTATGTTCCCATCCCTTTGCAATATAACATTTATTCTAATATTAAAATGGCAGCTGCTCTATAAATTGTGAATCATTAGCACTCTGCATTGATTTTTCCCTTGCAGCCTCCAACCCTGGGCAGCGACTGCGTGTGAATATCAGTCTATTGGATTGAGATTCATATCCTATTTGAGGGTCAAAGACCGAGACCTCGTGAGCTTGAACTTCTATCAGCCTAAAGCTGATCAATACCTGGAGATATATTTGGTCCTGGCTGCGAGCACAGATTAAGTGGCCATAAATACAACCTGAACCGTGAGGCTGCTGGGAGAAGTGGCTGGGGAATGGGAGCCCAGGCAGGGACATTCCAGCTCCTGGGGGATTTCTGGGAGCAGGGACAAGCCTGCAGGGCTGGGGCCTGACTTTCTGGGGGACATAAAGCTCTGCGTGGAGGAAGAAAGGAGGGTTGGTGACTTCAGGGACCTCAATGCCATGTTGCTTTCAAAGACTGGTGTTCATGTTGGACATGGGGCTCCTTCAAATCCCACATAGTCCACACCCCAGGTATCTCAGGGGGCAAGGAGGACTCCTCCTGGCATGGTCAGAGCCAGCTGCACAACCCCAGCTCAGCTTGGCATAGATACCACGAGTGGGCATGCTGGGAGGATTAATTGGAAAACATCGAACAGATCAAATAAGTTCCTTTTTTCTGTCTCCCCTCTCCCCCTCCCCCTGTATCTCCAAGTGAAACTTTAAATATATGATTAAAATGACCTATTAAAGAGGAGATACTCATTCCATTTGAGTACATTAATGGTGGTTCTGTGCTGGCTGAGGAAGAATAAAATCCATAATCATAAGCCTTATTAAAGGACAATATTCTTTGAGGGTTTATTGTTTTCCCCTTTAGGTAGTGGGAAGCCTTGACAAATAGACACAGAAACAGAAAGAAATCAAGCCACTGTTGTGCTGCTCCAGAGACTGTGGCACTCAGGGAAATTACCTCCCTGTTTCCAGGCATGTTTACAACAGGCCTATTTGCAGTATTACCTTTGATCCTAAACTCTAATTTAAATGATTCTTTTAAACGCTTGGGAGATCCAGAGGGGAAATAATTAGAAGTGACATGAAGTCTGAAAAAACAAGGGACTATCTCTCTGCAGAAGGTGGCTGTGAGATGGGATGTGGGATGTAACATGTGCCTGGATGAGTAGTAAAGGGCACAATCCATCCCTCCCCACACATGGAGGGACTGGTGGCACCATCGGGGCATCTGCAGGCTCAGCTTCTTCCATCAGCAGGAATTCCAGTGATTCCAGCAGGGAAGCCACTACCTGGCTATAACCAAACACAAGCTGGTGTTTTTATTTACACGGTTTCATGTCCTTGTGGTGTCCTTGGGGGAAGAGACTTCATTATCATAAAGAATATGTTTTTATTCCCCTACATAAGTACTACTTATTATAGTCTCATATATTTTCTGACACTACCAAGGGGTCTTTATTGTTGTACATCAAGGTCACTGACAAGTAATATATTCAATCTATTAAGTTATTAGGGAGATAAATAATTTGGATGCAAGCTGAACTCTGAACTTTTACCTTTTCCCCTGACAGAAGGGTAGTTTCTTGGCATTCATACTAATCTCGCCTCTGCTTGAATAGTAATTCCATTAGGGTTATGGCTGAGTTATACATATGCAATGACCTCAAATACAATTTCTTTATGGACATGGGCAATAGGAATATTAAAATTTTAAGCCAAAGAGGATGTAATGTAACTTTACATTATTTATTGTAGACACAAATCCTTTATAATATTAAAGGATAAAGAATTAATAAAAGAAAGATCCCATAAACAATCCATAAAGTCAAATGTAGTTCTTGATTTAATGCAATTGCTTTTTAGTGTCTTCTGGTTACAGACTTGGACTTCATTAAAAAAATCTAGTCAGGAATCAGGAGCATCCTAATAACTCAGAGTTCCCTGGGTGGTTTGGGAAGTAGCTTTAACCCTGGGGTTGTGCTCCTGCCCAGGGACACTCAGCGTGCTTGTGGCTAATCCTAATCCAGAGGTTATTACAGTTTTAGTCCCTGAAACTGGGACTAACTGGTTATTTCAGTGCCTGAAAGTGGAACCTCTGCCCTGCTAAGGGAGGTATCACTCTTTGGGAGACCATGAGCCAGGGCTTTGTGCCACCAGAAGCCCTTGGGGTTGGCTTTAAGCTGGCAGTGCCCAGGGAGAGCCTCCAGGATTTGGGAGCTGTGCTTTCTCCCCATGCAAATATCCTACCAAGCAGTTTTCCTTCCCGATCAGAAATAGTTTCTGATGAAGTAGTTACCCATTGATGATGAGACGTATTTACTGAAGATGAATCATACTTGGTGTTAATGGCTGTTAATCCTCACCTGACATGCCTTAAATATTGAATTGGGGGTTACTGAACTTGCAAAGGGAGTCTAAGTAGTTTGTTTGCTATAGTGAAGCTGTCCAGCTCAGGAGGGCTGATGGGCCTCTCTGGAGAGCAGCACAGAGTGAGGAGCTCCAGGACTGCCCCCAGCAGCTGGTCCCTTCCCAGCTCTGCTCTTCGATCCATTGGTGATGGATGGTCTGTCAGGTGGGCACAGCCCTGAGGAGTCCACTGAGCCCTGGCAATGGCAGGCTGGGCGCTGCCAAGGGGGCTCTTTGGCCCTCCCAAATGAGCATTGCAGCCCCAGGAGCAGGTCCCTGCAGCCAGGCTGGGCTGGGATGTCTCTGCAGCCAGGCTGGGCTGGGCTGGGCTGGCCCTACAGCCAAGGGTGGGCTGAGATGTCCCTACAGCCAGGCTGGGCTGGGATGTCCCTGCAGGGTCTGGGGAGCACAAACCCCCTCCCAGAGGGAGGGACACGAGGGTTTAGCTTTGCTGCTGCAAATCAAACGAATGACATGGATTTGTGGCCTATCATCTTGACAGCCTCCTTTAAACTGCTTATTTTAAAACAGGATAAACAGAGGATTAATAACCTTGCAGAGCACAGAGAGCCTGGTTCCTCCCAGGGAAGCCTCTGCAGCATCCCTCCCTCAGCCAGCTGCTGGGATCTCACCCACCTCCTGCCCTGCCACTGAAAATCCTGTCCCCAGAAGTGACCTGTGCCCCCCTCGGACTCCGAAAATAATCCAGGATATACCCCTGATTCTGTTATAGGAATAAGGTAATATTGCAACATGACTGCCCTGGACTGCTTGAATTGCGGGGGAAGAGCTCTGTGTGGTAAAACTAAATATTTTCTTAATCATGAAAATAAAATAATTTCGAGGTCAAGTCATGGTTCAATACTGAGGAACAGAACCTGCTTCTCCCACCCCCTATTCAACTTGGATAGAAATGCTCTTTCAAAACATACTTGGAAGTTAAAGCTGTTAAAAAAAATAAAATCACATATTCCTTTCAATAACCACAAACACACATGTATTTACTGGTAAGTAGCTACACTGAGCAGCACAGGGGTGTATTTGATCCAAGTCCTCCTGTCACTCAGTCGTTTCAGGGCACATTTTCCATGCAGTGCTGCTGGACAGCCCCACAGAGCCCGTGGGTGGAAGGCTGAGTGAGCAGGGAAGAGCAAGAAGGTCCCTTTCACACTCCTGCCAGACCTTGCTGCCTTGAAAATGCCACATTTTCAGCAAAGCAGCAGCACATCCAATAAATCACATGTGCACACTGCTTTATTCACAGGCCCTGACAGTTGAGGATTGACGACACCCAGGGCAGCGCAGTGTCAAGCACTCCTAATGAAAACTATCCCATTTTGCTCCCGTGGCAGCAGCTGCCAACAGCCATAATCTACTGGCATATGGAGAAGGCCATGCTAATCCCTGCAAGGTCATTAACAGGAGGGTGGAAATTACATGCAAAGCAGCAGCTGTGGCATCCCCTGCTCACTCACACTTGCTGTGGCGGGGGCAGCAGAGGTGAAAAATGCGAGTGCATCTCTGCAGGTCAAGCACAGCTATTCCCCCTTGCCCAGGGCAGTGCTGCTGAAATCCTGCCTGGACAGAGGGAGCCTGCCAAGTGTCGCCTGTTTCCACACTCAGGAGTGACCCAGGGGGAGATGAGCTTTGTGGCAGCAGCACAGTTGGAGCTCAGGGGTTAATGAGGAGGTCTTGGCCCACCTCGTTATGTGGCTGAGCTCTGCCAGGGCAGGGGGCATGTCCCACCCTCCCTGCCAGCCTGTCATCCCTGGCACTGTGACCACATGCAAAGAGCATCTTCACATCCCTCTTTCCCAGCAAAAACGTGGAGCTGTGGTGCTCAGGGACGTGGTTCAGTGGTGGGCCTGGCAGTGCTGGGTTAATGGTTTCCCTCAATGATCTTACAATGTTCTTTTTTTCTCCACAGAGCAGAGTTCTAAATGCAGTGAGGAGCAGCACTGTATGGGGACAAGGTGGAACAAAGTCCCCAACCTGTCTTTCCCTCAATCCTTAATCCAACAAATAAAGCCCCTGCCCCTTCAGGCTCACCTCAAGTTTGTCTATTTTAACATTTACAGACCTATATGAGCTCTGCTTCCATAACCCATAACTCCCAAATATTCTACCCCAATATTTACATGTGAACTCAGGATGTGGGTCTGTCTTTTCATTAAATTGTGCAAACATTTCTATAAACACTAAATCAAAAGGTCTGTTAAAACCCCTCAGCAACGACTACCTAAAAGAAATCTTTTTCAATTTAAATCCCAGCCTGCATAACAATCAATCCCACAAACCCCATAATTGTTAACATTACTTTGGGTAATGTTTAAAAACATTAATTTCAAAAAATGTAATAGGAAAAAAGCTCTTTAAATCGGCATAAAGATAAATGGTCTCCACCAGCATGACCTTTCTCCACACCACAGTGACATTGAATCATTTAAAAATTATTTACATTTTCATTCTTCCTTGGAAAAATGTTGACAAGGCTTTCAGAGGCCGTAATGGATACTCAGTAACATCTGTGGGAAGTGGAGCTGCATCAAGAGCCCTTCCTCAATTCCTCTTCACACCAAAGAGCTTTAATTAATGGAGGAGAGGTGACTCCAGAGCGAGTTGGCTCATTAGCAGGGCTGGCTGAGCTGTGGGGAGTGCTGTTGTTTTACCAAGCCATTCCCTGGGCAGGCTAAAGTTTGACACCATCCCTGCACTAACTCACAGCAGGGGCAGACACGACCTTAAAAATAAAGAGGGCCCTGGTTTTACCTTCCAACATCCTTTGCTGAACCTTTGGGTCTTTAGAAAACAAAACATCTGCCACGGTGGAAACAGGAGGTGACTCCTGAGTGAGTTCTGTCCCCACAGACACAACAAGTCAGGGGAGATGGGGCCAGACTGAGCCCTGAATTGTGAGCCTTCCACTGCCTGCCTTCATATTTCTGCTGCCTTTGCACTCCAGGACATCCAGGTTCCACCCCAGGACATCCCAGTTCCATCCCTGACACCCCAGTTCCACCCCAGGACATCCCAGTTCCACCCCAGGACATCCTAGTTCACTCCAGACACCCCAAGTTCACTCCAGACACCCCAGTTCCACCCCAGACATTCCAGTTCACCCCAGGACACCCCAGTTCCACCTCAGGACATCCCAGTTCACCCCAGCCATGCCACCCTGTCCCTGCAGCCCCTTGGGCTCAGCTGGACCCACAGCAGCTCCACACGCTGCAACCCGATCCCTGCTTGGCTTGTTACAATATTAATGGCAATAATGTGTCCACCCCCAGAGCCACCCAAAGCGATCCTATTCCAGCTGCGCTGGGTCTGAAGGAGAGACACAGCTCACCGTGGCTCCAGGGTCATGCCAGGAGCAGCACAGGGGCTAGGGCACAAGGACATGTCCTTTGGCTGCCCATTGCAGACAAACCAGTACCAGGCACCAGCCTGCAAACACCTGAGCTGTCAGTTCTGGGTTGGTTTGGTGGCAGCCCCTGAGAACTGAGGAGGGGGCTCAGGAACCCACTGGGCTTGCTCCAAACAGTCCAAGTCACACACAGCACACAGCCCACTGCCCCTCATATTAAAGGGAGGCAGAAATAACCCACCTGATCAAAGCATGTCAATTAGTGCTTGTCTAAGCTAATGAGATGCTTCAGCTGACACAAGGGAATTTAATTCTGAACATAATAGGTTTTCTGTTGGCAAACCTAGTGATAAAAACCTGCACAAGTGTGTATTCCAATGGCTGTGGGGTACAGCCTGTCTCAGTGTGGTTCTGCTGCCCTGGTGAGGGGCATGGCTAATATCAGCATCCCACAATTAGCATGCAGCTTATTAATCCCTGCAAATAAATGAGCCTGGTCCTCCAGTCCAGAAAAACACTTGGGGGACCAATTCTTTATTTCTGAGTGTATGATTAGTACAAATTAAAACCAGAATAAGTTTTAATTTTGCCACATCAGGCGGGTTCATCAAAACACTCTTATCCCCCAGAGCCAATTCCCAATAAAGGCATAACAAGGGGATGTTTCAACCAGAATGATTAGGATAGTCCAGGAAAATTAATTTTGAAGTTCATGGCAGCCTCCTGTCAGAAACAGGCCACAGTGAGGAGGGAATGTTCAGAAAATGAAAATGAAAAGGCTGTGCTAAGTATTGCTGGTGGCAAGGAACAGACAGGACCTGGCTCAGCTCCTTCTCAATCACTCTCATAAAAGCATCATATAATATGAAGCCAATTCAACATGATAAACTCAACAACTGGAGCCCAGTTTCCAAACACAGAGCTCTGCTGCCCAAATCCTCCCTCATTTAGCCAAAGGCTCCCCACAGCCCTTGGTTTGGGCTGGTCAGAGCCATCAGAGCAGGTGGAAGGGGGCACTGAGGACCACATGGGGTGTTTAACTTCACTTTCCAAAGAGCACAGTAAAGACAAATCTCCTTGTAACGCTGCTCAGCACACACAGCTTTGCTTGAGCAGCCTCAGTCAAGCCCACGAGACACCACCTGGGCTGTGGGACCTTCCCCTGCTGCACCCAGGGAGTGATGGACCTGGTGCAGTGGCACACAGTGCTCAGCCCTTCCTCACACAGGAAGTCACCACCATCCCTCCTCTTCTGCACACACAGGCACAGCTTGGTTTGTCCCTCTCCTTTGGCAGGGCTCTCCTGTCCTCAGCAGAGAGGAGGCAGCAGCAGACCCAGGGCAGGGCTGACTCCAGGGGTGAGCAAGCAGAAATTCCAGCATCCATCTACTAAACAATGTTGTAACTCCTTTCAAATTATAATTCATGTTTGAGGAAACAAAGCAAATCCCCAAAAATCCTAGTGCAGTTTTAAGCATGCAGAAGGAAAAGCAGTCATAGCTCAGTGTCATGTGGCCTTGCAAAAAGGAACCAAGGAACAAGTCTAACCCCTTAAACCAGGCTGTGTTTAAGGCTTGTTGTACAGCAAGCTGAGATCACCTGAGCTTTGGTTTGGGTTTTTTCAGTTGAGAAAGAATTGCATTTTGGGAACCAACCCCTCTGTGGAGACCAAGAAACATCATCTGTCCCCCCCCCAAATGCCAGGCCAGATCCTGAGGAAACACCAAACATGTTCTGGAGATGAAATCAACTCCACAACCCATAAATTTGCATCCACCTCTCCCAAACCCAGCCCACAAAACTGACCTTCAGTCCCAAGGGAAGGGTCAGTGCCAGGTCCCACATGGGCAGTAGGAAGGGACCCCGTGATGCTTGAGGGGGGCCAGGGGTGAGCAGGGACACAGGCCTGGATAAGGGGGGCCAGGAGCCACCAAAGAACTTCCCTCTGGCCTCCCCTGCAGAGCCCAGGTGGGCCTTGCTGAGGCCAATCCCTGTCTACAGGCAGGTTGGAGGAGATCAGCTGTTTCAGGTGGAAATAAACCTTCCCACCCAAACCCTGCCCAGCCCTGGGGGGTGTCTGTGTGGGAGGGAGCCCTGTCCCTGCAGGGCACAGCCCTGGGGCCACCCTTTCTCTTCTCTGCTTTGCCTCTTCATTCCCTGCCCTGATTTTCACCACCACGAGAGGGGAGCCTGGCCTTGCCCCATCCCTGCCCTTAATACGTACCCCAGTGTGTTATTCCCATAGACCAACATCCTCCCTCGGAACACCAGCAGTGACTCCTGAATTAATTCAGATTTCCCGCTGCCTGCTCAGAGCAGCTGGATATGCCACGCTTCATCTGCCCTGCAAACAGTGCCACCAGCCCTGGGGGACACTCAGCACTTTATAAACCTGTCAAGCCCTTAAAGCCGCTGCCCAGGAGGCTTCTCAGCAGCGTGTGGGGCTTTATGGCCACACGGCCCAGGCAGAGGAGATGCAGCCTGGCTGGGCTGGGAGCTCAGGGGATGCTGTTTTGTGCTTTGCTTTCAATTCAAAGCAAGCGAGAGAAAAAAATAAAAAGAAAGAAAGAAAGCTCTGCATGATTTATTTTAAAGCATTCAAGCTGCTGCAATGCTTTGAGTGCGTGTGTATATACATGGCAAGCAGGAGATTGTCTCCAAAGTCATTTGCATTCGCTGCCTTCCCTCCCTCCTCCATGCGGTGAGTGTTTTTAAAAGGAGACAACCGGAATACCTGCAATGTGCAGCGATCACACCTCTGGGTGCAGAGCACCTGACGGAGCTGGGGTTTATTTGGCAAACATTCTGTTCTGCCAGTCCTGCCCTGCGCGGCTCCTCCAGCGCTCGTTTATTCCTCTGCTCCTCCAACAAGCTCCGCAAGGCATTTTTTCACACAAACATCGCAATTCAGCATCTCTGCGCCCCTCTGCAGCTCCGGGCACTCCCTGGCGATGCCTGGGATGCTGTTGGGGGCCGTTCCCACGCCGGGGTGCGGGGCTGCCCCACGCTGGCTCGTTCCCAGCTGGAGGCGCTCCCGGCTCCGCTCTCCCCACCCGGCGCTTTGCTCAGCTTAACAAGTCGGCATCTGATGGAGTCGCTGCCGTTTGGGTCCCTCAGGGATTATAATGTGACTGCAGCAGGTCCCGGCTATTCTCTGCAGCCCAGCATGTTGTTGCTTCATTAAACGCCAAATTGTTACATTAATTCTAACTGCCCTGTAGAGATGTAGCTGTCAGGAGTGATTTACTCGCCTCCAGCTGACTCGGAGACTTTCCTCGCTGGAAGAGGCCAGTGCCTGGGTGGGAGTGGGAGGCAGGACATTTATCCAGCCAGATTCTGGCAGCAAGTGGCTTTGTCCTCCCTGGAGAGACAGGGATGGTCTTCAGACCTTGGTCAAAAAATCACCAGGGAGCTTAAAAGGGGTGTGGAGTTTGGTTTTGGCTGATCCCTGCACTGCTGGTGACTCAAGTTGCCTGTTAACCAGCAGCATCTTTGCTGGAATATTTCCTGAGTCCAAAACTGGGATCTCTCCTTCATCTCTGCCTGTGCTGCAGGAGGAGAGTCTGGAGGTTTTCCTGCCTTGTTCCCAAGGACTGTGGTGTGGGCAGGGGAGGAGAGGTCAGACATGTAGGGCGCTGGGAATGCCTTTGCTTGGGTGCTCTGATACATCAGATAGAAAACCGAGGATAACCTGGGCCCTTCCACCTTCCCTGCTCCCTGTGGAAGAGGGGTCTCACATCCCAGAGGGGTTCTGAGGTCCCCAAGCCCCACACCCAGGGAAGTGGCTGTCCCCTTGGGCCCCAGCTGGGGACAACCACCACAAACAGGTTCCAAGGAAGAGCTGACACCTCTGCAGAAACTCAGGAAACATTTAGCAGTGAGGAGGTGTCTGTCCTTTGGGCACGAGGGATTTGGTTTCATTGGCCTCAAGTAGCAAACCTGAATAAGAAAAAAATAAGCAACTTCTACTATTTGACATAAAATCTAATGATTTCTGCAGGGAACACAGTTTTAGGCACAAAGGTGAATTTGCTGTTTGGGGGAAAAAAGGATTAATACAGTAGTGAAAAGACAAAATATTTCCTGCCTTCCATGTCACCCACTCCTGGAAATCAGCAGAGGTTGTAAAGCTCCCCTGCAAAGTGAGCAATGCAAACCCTCCCTTCCTAATTCTGGCTGGGCTTTACAAGCTGTCACTCACTTGGACAGTGTTAGTTTTATTTGCTTCTTTCAAATTGGTTTTCTTTTTAACGGCAAGAAAGCATTTATATTAATGGCATCCTTGAGCCTCAGCCCTGAAAGGAGAGGCTGAAATGCAATCCCTGAACTCGATCTCAGGACGCTCAGGCGGCTCCTCTCTGTGTTCAGACAAGCACAAACATCGGCAACTTCCAGCCCGTTCTGCCTCTGAGAGCAAAGCACAAAGGCAGGGCAGGAGATTTGCATTTCTCCCTTTCTTAAACTCAGCCATCCACTGGGAATTCCGGGGGCAGAGGAACAGCAGTGGCCGTTATTTGCTGGGAGGGAAACCACGAGAAAAAATACCTGGAAAATGCCTGTTCGATTACTACAGTTTTTAAACTGGTTTTATAACAACAGCATTATCCTCAAATCAACTGCAGAGCTGTCTTTCTGCTCTTATTTCTTTACTTTTAGGAAATAAGAGTCTTTCAAAGTATTTTTTTAGTCTTTTAGAGAAAAATATTATTAATACTTGACCCACTAAAATGTTTTGATGCAAAACATTGGCCCAGTTTTGGTGAGGGTGTTTCTACACACAGAATTCTTGAAAGCACAAACTCTCTTTTTCTGTTTAGGACAAGTTCTGCAATCTGATTTTTTTAATCCTGCAGTTTTCTATTTACTCCACAAATTTCCATAAAAAATGTCCTTGTGATGCACCCACAGGCTGGCAGCAACAGTTGTCTCTCTATTGCTCAGTTCTGGAGAAGGAAGGAAAAGCTGCTGAGCCCAGCTCTGGGCTCAGACTCGAGAGATCAGACCTGAACAAGGAAAATTTCTGCCCTGGCTGAAGAAGACGCAGCTTCCCCCACCTCCAGAATGCCCCAGGGGCAGATTTGCATGTGCCACCCCCAGGTCCAAGCTGGTGGGGGGTTTTTACACCCAAAGCCCTGTGGTGTCACCCAGTGGGCTTTCTCCCTTTCCTGCTGTCGCTCGTGGAGTGGGTACCCTGAAAACAAAGGGTGAGTTTCTCTGTTGGGTGGGTCATGCCTGGCCAAGGCAGTGGGTGTGGATTGTTCTGCTTGGAACTCGCTCCTTGTCCCTCTCTGGGAGCAGAACCTGGAGGTGTTTCTGCCCCTCAGGTGCCCTGAGTGTGTCACAGGAGGTGGGGATGCTGCGAAGACCTTTCCACAGCACTGGTGGTTTAGATTTGGCAGATTTAAACCTTTCTGCAAATACTGCCAACACCTGCTCCCTTCTGCAGGTGTCAGTGCCCCACCCTCCCCGAGCAAAGGGCTGGGAAGGAGGGGATGTGGCTGGGAAGGAGGGGATGTGGCTGGGAAGGAGGGGATGTGGCCGGGAGTTGTGCTCAGCACAGCCCCCACAGAGATCACAGCCACAACCCTCTCCTGGGCCTTAGGAAGGTGAGGAATAAAAGCCAGCATGTTCCAGGTGTCTCCACGTGACATTCATGGGGTCTCTGGGGACAGGGGCAGTGCCAGGCACGGGCAGCCCCTGGTACAGCACAGCCCTACCCCCTGCCCAGCTGTGCTGCTGTTCCCATGTCACATGGAAAACCCTGGTGCAAATATTCCCTGACATCAAACCCAGGTGCTTCAAAAAGTGTCTGTCACCACATCCTTGAACCAGAGGCCTCAGCACTTCCCTCTGCTCTGGGGAGTGTGAGCAGAGACATTTGTGTATGAGGAGATGTGTCTGGCTGGGTATGTGTGCACATACAGAAACCAAGCAAATATATGTGTATACTCTGTCAAACTTAATCCCTCGGGGATTTTCCCCTTTTCTTTCTGATTTCTCTTTGAAACATCCCAATATCTGACTGTGATTCATGTCCACAACTCTCTGCTCACATGCAGACAACATCAGGCTGTATTTCCTAGTCCTTTACCAGCCCACATTTCTGCCTAAATCTTTGTAATAAATGCTGAAAAATAACCACGACCCATCAAAACCAGCCAGACCACGACCAAAGTCTGTGGGTGCCCAGAGCAATCCTGTTTGGATCATCCAAGGAGTGCCAGCCTCCCAAAACTGGCATTTTCCTCCTTTCAAAGCATTTCCACATCGCTGGGTTTGCTGCTCTGTTGACTATTTCAACACTTTGTTGAATCATAGCACCAAGTTTTAAGAGCTTTTACTCTTAGATGAAGGTGTTTTATTTACTTATATCGATGCTTTCAATGTGAATTTAGCAAAAGACTATTTAAAGTTTAGCTGACAAATTTATTTGTAACCTTGGAGTATTTGATCATCAGAGAGAAAGCGAGAATATAAATAAAAGACACTGGACATTCACATAATCTACAGTTAATTCCATCATTTTTACAGATAACAATATACACATTGTCTTGCCTTTCCTGACAATCAGCTTGCACTAAATCCATGGAAATACACAAATGCCTGGAACAAAGATGTGGCCCCGGGGAAGCCTGTGCTCCGTCCCAGCAGTGCCTGGGGAATGGCCTGAACCGAACCAGCCAAACCCTCTGCTGAGACACCCCCGGAAGGTATTTGGCAACAAGACATCAGGGTGATGTTCGAGACACTTTGCAGCAAAACTGTTGCAAAGAAATTCGAAGGAAAAGCATAAGATCCACAACCCAGAGCTGCTGGTGTTCCTGGGTCAAGAAAATTCCCCTCCTGACCTCGTGATAAATATGGAATTATTTGGTAATAAATACATCTATTCAGGGTTTAATGCTTATATGGAAGAGTCAAACTAGCAATCTACAAATTAAAAGGAGGAGAAGCAGAATTAACATATGATTTTCATTTTACAAAGGAAAAGGGCTGTTGATAAACGATTGGCATATGAAAGAGCGTTTCATTTTAGAAAAGTTAATGGAAATTCAAAATAAACCAAAACAAACCACCACCGGTGAGCTTTTAAAAAAATCAGCTGGAAGAACAGAGAAGTTTCCTACCATGGATTTCTGAAGTGATTCACTATGAGCTTTTCTCCTACAGAAATATAGACACTGACACACCTTTCCCCGTGGATGAGGACTTTATTTCCCTTAAAAATGTCTCGGTGTGGGTGGGTGATGAGGCAAGTCCTTGCTTTGGAGAACGCACTGACAACAGAAAGCAAAATACCTCATATCAAATCCGTAAAGCACAAGTCTTGGTGTTTAGTAAAGACACGAGAAGCAGTTTTGTCTGGGCTCTGCGGTGCCACTGCCTGTGCCCGAGGCCGGGTCCCCTCCGAAATCAAGGCCGTCCCCTCCGAGTCCTCGCTCGCTCCTGCCCCGCCGGCACCCGCGGCTCGTCCCTCTGTCACCTCCGCGAGTCCAACAGCGCCGAGTCCTTCCCCTGCCCCCCGAGCCGTGCTGGGTCCTGTATCAAAACTGAGCGTGGTCGACTTCATCGAGCCAGGAGGCCGGGCTGGCAGGGAAATCCGGGTACCCGCCGCTGCTGCCCGTGGACAGGTCGGAGCTGGGGCCGTTCCCCGCCAGCACCCGCAGGGGCTGCGGCACCCCCTGTCCGCTTTGTGCCAGGATGCCCAAGCTGCTGTCGGGGTAAACCAAGCTGGAGATTAAAGGCTGGTGGCCTGGCAGTGCTGGCAAGGAAGCCGGAGACTGGGGTATCCCGTAGGGGCTGGTGGAGCGCAGGTCGTGGTACTGGTCCTGGGCTGGCAGCCCGCTGTGCTCCAGGGCAAAGCTCCCGTTGGTGCCAGCCTGTCTGCCCAGGGCAGGGGACGCCTCACTGAGGTTGCTGTAAATCCCATTGGAGTGGCTCATTTCGGACATAGAGGGCTCATCTGAAAGGGAAAAGGATTGGTTTTACTGGGGGAGCAATGGTCATGGCTGGATTGGACTGGTTTTGGGGTTTACTGGGACAGTAAATGATTATGGTTGGAATGGACTGGTTTTACTGGGCGAGAAATGGTCACGGCTGGATTGGAGTGGTTTTACTGGGAGAGCAATGATTATGGTTGGAATGGACTGGTTTTACTGGGACAGCAATGGTGAGGGCTGGATTGGAGTGGTTTTACTGGGAGAGCAATGATTATGGTTGGAATGGACTGGTTTTACTGGGACAGCAATGGTGAGGGCTGGATTGGACTGGTTTTACTGGGACAGCAATGATTATGGTTGGAATGGACTGGTTTTACTGGGACAGCAATGGTGAGGGTTGGCAGTGGCTCTGGGTATAAATAGATTAGATGGATAGGAGCTGAGCAGCCACACTCTCCCCACTTTTAATTCCTTATTATTCCCATCCTTGTTGATGGATCTTCGCAGAGAGCCAGGGGATTATTATTTTTTTCTGAGTTCAAATATCTAACACATTTTGGATTTTAAAAATAGGCGTGTAAAGTACCTATTAAAATATAAGACTGTGATTTAAAAATAATCCTTTAAAGGGAAAGTGAGTTCAATATCTTTCCACTTTTTGTTTCTATTTGGAAAGAGGATTATCCTGAATTTTGATATAATTTTTAGGAGCTACCTGAGCATTCACCAATGCGAGAAAAATTCTCCATTGCTCAGGAAAAAAATATATTAGATTGAGATGTTTGTCTGCTCAGGAACAGCCTAATGAAAACACAGTTACAGAATCTATTTGTATGACTTAAAAACGCTCCTGAAAATTGAGCAACATTTTTTAATATCCAGCAAAAATTGTTTGTATTTCTTGGGGGTTTGTGGACAGTGAGAACTGGCTGTTGCCTGGGTTACAAACCTGTTTGTGCCATCGAGCTCCCAATAATCGCTCGACATTTTTTCGTTATTATTTATGGAATATTCATATTTAATGAGCTGATACACGGTGTGTGCATAAACAGACTCGAAAATCAAATAGATTTTAGAAACAGAGGAGAAGAGCTGAGATGCAAAGCTGTGTGTGTATAAACACACACATTAGAGACGCGTCTGTGTAAATATGTGCAGAGATTTGCATTTCAGTTTCTCTGGTTATTCCTACAAACTACACACACACGTTTGGGATGGAGCTCTGCCCGGAGCTGGGGCTGCCCAGAACGTGCCCCGTCCCTGCCCTGCCCCATCCTGCTCCTGCAGCGCTGCAGAGTGTGGGGTGAGGCTGCACAGGACAAGAACTGGAGCAGGAATGGCCCTGAATTTGTCAGCAGAAATCTCGGCTCCGAAAAGGGCATTATCCGATGCAGGAAACCCCTAACAGGCAGCAACCTCCCTTTTGCAGCACAGTCACAGCTCCCACGGGACTGAGGAGACCTAACGAGGAACTACACAAATAAAACTACCCCAAAATTAGATTTAAAAAAAAATCACACGATTTTCTCCATAAAAACGTTCAGTGGTTCTGGACTCGCTGGTGGTTGTATTTTCAAGGGTGCCTTGAAAAGGCCGTGTATGAGCAGCGGCTCTGCCATCGCAGCGCCCGCCCCGGGGAGCTCTCCCCGCACCTTTGCGGGTCTGACACAGCCCCCGGAGGAGCCGCAGAGCGTCCCCTGTCTCTCCTCGGCCCTGGCTGTCCTCGGCTGGCGTGGGCCCTCCCCGGCTGGCCCCGGCTGGCCCCTGCTCCGGCGGGGACTGCCCGGCGGCGAATCCCGCGGCTCTGCCCTTCCCTCGCCTCGGGCCCTCCCTTTCACTCACTGGATTATGTCTGAAAATTCTGACCGCGGCACCGAGGGGTTGAAAACAGCCTGGGCACGGGCAGCAGCTTTGTGGGAAGGGCACGGGCAGCAGCTTTGTGGGAAGGGCACAGCCCGCGCTCGGGGACCGACCTGTGAAGGAGACCTCGGCGTCGCTGTCGGGCCCCTCCTCCTGAATGCTGTCCTTGTCGGACTTAGATGTCCCTCGGGATCGCTTCATGTTCCTGAAGTACTGACCCCACCGCTGCCTCCCCGCGTCCTTCTTCAGCCTTTTCTCCTTGGCCCTGCGGTTTTGGAACCAGACCTGCGGGCGGGGCGCGTCGGGGAGCTCGGGGGCTGCGGGGCCGGTCCTTGCCCATGTCCAGCCCTGGCACATCCCGCTCTCACCTGCACCACCCGCATGTCCAGCCCTGGCACATCCCGCTCTCACCTGCACCACCCGCGTGTCCAGCCCTGGCACATCCCGCTCTCACCTGCACCACCCGCATGTCCGGCCCTGGCACATCTCGCTCTCACCTGCACCACCCGCGTGTCCGGCCCTGGCACATCCCGCTCTCACCTGCACCACCCGCGTGTCCGGCCCTGGCACATCCCGCTCTCACCTGCACCACCCGCATGTCCAGCCCCGTCTCCGACGAAAGCTGCTCCCGGACGTGCCTCGCCGGTTTGGGCGAGTTGTTATAAGCGTTTTTGAGGGTCTCCAGCTGCTTGGCCGTGATGGTGGTGCGGGGCCTCTTGGCCGTGGATTCAGCCTCTGCCGACACGGTGCGAGTTAGAGGCGAAGTTACCACGGGCCGCGGGACCCCCCGCCCCGTCCAGCCGCCCCCCGGCCGCAGATGCTCCCACCCCTCCCGCCCGGTGCATGAGCCTGTCCTGGAGGGCGGGAGCGCCCCGGGCCCTCGAAAGGTGGAAGGGACAGGGCAAGGGGTACCTCTCTGTTTGGCCGTCTCGTAGTCCGCCTTGCAGACCAGCCTGCTGTCCTCCATGAGGTAGAACTCGTCGCCGGTGGCCAGCTGCCGCTTGCAGACGATGCAGGCGAAGCAGTGCAGGTGGTAAACGAAGTCCTGGGCCCGGNTCCCGTGCCATCCCGTGCCATCCCCACGCACTTGAAGAAGTCGTCCTTGCAGTACACGCCGTCCCCGCGGCTGAAGCACTTCTCGGCCAGCTGCGTCTGACAGTCGGAGCATTTCAGGCACTTNCTTGGCCGTGATGGTGGTGCGGGGCCTCTTGGCCGTGGATTCAGCCTCTGCCGACGCGGTGCGAGTTAGAGGCGAAGTTACCACGGGCCGCGGGACCCCCCGCCCCGTCCAGCCGCCCCCCGGCCGCAGATGCTCCCACCCCTCCCGCCCGGTGCATGAGCCTGTCCTGGAGGGCGGGAGCGCCCCGGGCCCTCGAAAGGTGGAAGGGACAGGGCAAGGGGTACCTCTCTGTTTGGCCGTCTCGTAGTCCGCCTTGCAGACCAGCCTGCTGTCCTCCATGAGGTAGAACTCGTCGCCGGTGGCCAGCTGCCGCTTGCAGACGATGCAGGCGAAGCAGTGCAGGTGGTAAACGAAGTCCTGGGCCCGGCGCACCACCTGGGTCGGGGGGATGCCCTGCTGGCAGGCGGCACACTTCGTCCCGAAGCGCCTGACCAGGGAGGGGACAAGAGGCGGCCGCTGAGCCGGGGTACGGTGAAGGGTCCTCCGCCCGGCCCGGCGCTGTCCCGGTGCTGAACCCGCCGCGGCTGAACCGGCCGCTGTCCCGGTGCTGAACCCCCCGCGCCCCGAGCTGCTGCCCGAGCTGCGATCCCCTCCCGAGCCGGCGGCCCCCAGCCTGTGCCATCCCGTGCCATCCCGTGCCATCCCCACGCACTTGAAGAAGTCGTCCTTGCAGTACACGCCGTCCCCGCGGCTGAAGCACTTCTCGGCCAGCTGCGTCTGACAGTCGGAGCATTTCAGGCACTTGCTGTGCCAGTGCCGGTCCAGGACCTTGAGGATGAACTTGTCCAGGATGTGCTGGTTGCAGCCGGCGCACAGCGGGATCTCTGCGGGGAGGCAGCGGCGGTCAGCCCTGCACAGCCCCGCACAGCCCTGCACAGCCCCGCACAGCCCCGCACAGCCCCGCACAGCCCTGCACAGCCCCGCACAGCCCCGCACAGCCCCGCACAGCCCCGCTGCCCTCCAGGACCGGCCCGGCCCGTCCTGCCGCCCGAGGGCTGACCCGGGGATAGCCCGGGGAACAACCCAAAAAACCCCAATATTCGTTCGAATTCGTTGTTACTGCACCATGTGAACCTTTGCCCGCACCACGGAGAGCAGCGAACCCCCGGACCGAACACACCCGAGAGCACCGGGGGAAAGAAGGGAAGGGATGGGAACGGAATTTACCCCCTGACCGAGCGGCTGGCAAAGCTGCGATTATTCCAGATTCTTTTTCCTATCCCTGCACTTCCATAATTCACCTCCAAATAACGGCGGGGTAGCCCGGGTGGAGTGAAGAAAGAAACTACCAAAAATTACGAGAATTGCATGGAAAATAAAAGCGTGGTAGACTTGTCTCATCACTCTGCAGATACCGACAGAGATGACAGAGATAAGGATACAGATATGGAAAAATAGAGATACAAAAATAAATAAACAGAGAACGAAATGTATAGATATATAGACATACATACGTGAATTTCAGTACACAGGTATAGGTAGAGATATGTAGGTGAAAATATAGTTATGGGATACATAAATAAATATATATTGGTATAGATAGGGAGGGAAAGAGATAGACATGGCTGCAGAGATACAGATAGATGCAAACATGAGAGTATCTATACGTAAAGATAACTGTATGTGGAGACTCGGAGCTGCCTCTCTGTGCGCAGGGGTAGATTTGGAGGTGATATCTTTATCCTCAACAATTCACCGCGTCCAAACAAACAGCCCCGACAGCGGCAGCGGCTCCGGCCAGGTCTGAGCTCCGGCCCCGGTGCCATGGCCCGGCCCGGCTCGACTCAGCCCGCGGCTCTTACTCTGCACAGCGCTCCGCGGGGGGCAGCGCGGCTCGCTCAGCGGCCCGCGGGCTCCGGCGCATCTTCCGCCGCCCCCGCCCCATCGCTGCACCCGCCGGATCTCCCCCCCAAATCACGGCGACAGTCGTGTCCCCCTCCCCGGCCGCTGCCACTCCCGCGCCGCCGGGGATTTAATTCGCTAAAGCGGGTTATTTTTAGCCGCCGGTGCCGCTCGGAAGCGCCGGGCAGGGCATCGCGGCGCGCTGGGTTTAATCCCCGCCGCCCCCGGGGCCGGCGGCACATCCCCACATCCATCCCCTCCCGCCGTCCCTTCCCGGGCACTGCGGGACGGGCACGGCTCCGGAGCGCCGGGAAACGACCCCGATGGGGCCGGCGGCGGGCGGGGGTCGCACCGGGGGGAGGCAGCGCCAGGCGCTGTCCCGAGCTCGTTGAGAGCCCCAAACGTCGGGATTTGCCTCCGCTTCGGGCAAAGCACCACTCCCTGCCCGACGGAGCCGGAGACCGCGGGGCCGCAACGAGCGCCGCGTCCTGCGTGAAAACGGTGTTTGCGCGTCGTTCGTTCTACCGAGGGTTCGATTTCGGCCGTGTCGCCTCCGCCCCCGGAGAGCAAAAGCAGCTCCCGATTGTCGGGTCAAACGCGCAACTCCCTCTACCGCGGGGAGCCGACGGGGACAGACACGGAAAAACGAACCGGGGCAGGACCGGTGGCACCGGCCCGACACCGAGGCTGCCGGTCCGCAGGGTCGGTGCCGCTCCCAGTGACACCTCGGTCCCCGCACACCGGCGAGGCCCCCGCCCCGGCTTCTCGTTGTTTGTTTTTTAAGCCTTCGCCGGCTGCGCTCGACGTTGGGGAGAACCGAGACAGGCCCGCACCGGGACCGGCCCCGCTGCCCCGGCCGCTGCTGAGCCACCCGCGGTGAGACGCGGAGCCCCGAGCACGGCGGGGGAGCGCGGTCCGGTCCTCCCCTCCCCGACAGGGCTGTCCCCGTTCGTTAAACGGGAGGGGAAAACAGTTAAGAAAAGAATTAACGGGAGTTTTTGCAAAGTGCAGAAAAAGCCCGGTGGGCACCGTGCAGGGGGCGCGGGGGGTCCCTGCCTTCGAGGGGAACTGTCGGGCGGCAGAAACTCCCCGTTTCGTCCCTGCCCTCGTTGCGCGGGGAGCGCAGGGACCGCGGGGCAGGAGCCGTCGCTCCGCCGGTGCCGGACAGAGCCGGGAGAGGCGGGGAGACCCAGCCTGGACCCGACGGGACCCAAATGGGCACCTGGAGCGGGCGCGGGGCCGGAGGCGCCGGAGTGCGGGGGACAGCGAGGGGGTCTCCAGTGTCGGGAACGAGTAGGAGAGAGCGAGCGGGATGGACCTCTGGGTGCCGTCGGGCCGCCCGCCTTCCCCCGCAGCCAGTCCCGCCC
>VWZD01007398.1:1671653-1699296 GCA_013396695.1 Sakesphorus luctuosus | reverse complement strand
GGCCCCTCCCGCGCCCGGATTTCGTTTGTCCCCGAGGTTGGCGGGTCTCCCCCGACGCCGCCCGTGGGGAACTGGGGCCGCTCTTCCCCTTCCACTAATTAATTAATGAGCTCAGAGAGGTAGCGGGTGTCTGACCCGCCGCCAGCGGCGCGCTGCGGCTGCAGAGGTTAATTGCTCTAATTGAAGACGGGGCAGACACGGACGTGTGTGGGTGTTTCTGTGTGTGTATCTGTGAGTGTGTTTGAGTGTGTTTGGGTGTATCTGTGTGTTTGGGTGTGTGTTTGGGTGTATCAGTGCGTGCGCACACGCGGAGCTGCGGGTGTAGCTGTGCGTGTGCGCTGGTTTGTGTGCGTGGATCAGCTCGGCTGTGCCCGTGGGGCTGGGCAGGTCTGTGTGTGGGGATCAGCTCGGCTGTGCCCGTGGGGCTGGGCAGGTCTGTGTGTGGGGATCAGCTCGGCTGTGCCCGTGGGGCTGGGCAGGTCTGTGTGTGGGGATCAGCTCGGCTGTGCCCGTGGGGCTGGGCAGGTCTGTGTGTGCACACCGATGTCTGCGCTCTGTTCCGCGGGTGTTTCCGCGTGTGCGGAGGTGTCGGTGCGTTCACGGCCGTGCGTGGGTCGGTGTTTTTGTGCCTGTGCCACCAACAGCCCGTGCGTGTGTGCGCCGCTTGCCCCAGGCAGCCGGAGCTGATAATTGTGGTTGTTACTGTGAGCCCATTAATCCCTCGAATCCCTTTACCTCCTGCTCGCAGGGGATTACAAATTAATAAAAGCAGCTTAGGGGCGGGAGCCTCCGCACACGCATATGCTCCTGCCGACGGCAGCACCGCGACTTTCGCCCGCTCCTGGGGGCAGCCCCACACCGAGCCCCCGGCCGGGGACACCCACCCCGGGGTGCCAGGCTGAATTCCTGCCCGCTCCCCTCCTCCGGGTCCTGCGGGGCCGAGGGCTGGGTCAGCACTGTCCCCTGCGGGGGTTCATCCGCCCGGGGCCAGGTTCCACTCTGGGGGACAGCTCAGCCCTGTACGGTTGGAAAATAATGCAAAGAGATATTTGAGGGACCAGGATCTGCAGTCCCCAAATAAAGTACCCAGAAGTGCCAGGCTGGAGTGCAGATACAGCACTGCTGGAACACGACTGTCTGTGCTGCAGTGACATCGGGTGGCACCGGCTGTGCTGGGGTGCCATGACCCTCCCCAGGGGCAGGAACAGCTTCTGGGGGGCAGGTGATGACCCACACGGTCCCTTTTAAACTCAATTTTAAAGTGGATTTTACCTGAGCTTCTAAGGAAGCACTTCAAGAAAATGTGTGTGGTGGTGCCTGTTCCTCCATGTGTAGGGCAGGGATGTGGCAGGTGTGGGAGGGCAGGGCTGTGTCCCACTCAGGACCATCAATGGCACACACCAGCCCCGTGGTGTCTCACCCCATGACACCATCTCACAGGTTCCCACAAAAGCCCCTCAAGTGATCTCCCCCTGTGCCCTCTTGCCCAGGTAGTAGCAGGCACCAAATTCTGCCCATGGGCTTCCTCACTGTGGTTCTGCCACCATAAAACTGAATCCAAATCTATGTCTGCTCCTGCTTTTCTCTCTTCCCTGGTCCACAAGATTCCTCAGCAGCCCCTGAGAAGTCTGGGCTTAAAAATAACCCCCTCCCTGTTCCCTTCTCTTTGCTGTTCTGTGGCCAAATCCAGGGGCTGCACCATCCAAGGAAACTGTGCCAGTTTTTGTCAGACACTCCCTGTCCCCAGAACAGCATCAGACCATGAACTGACACAGTCAGGAGGAATCCTGGCAATGCAGTTCAGCTAAAACCAATTTGAAAATGCAGGTAAAGAGCCCAAACACACCACTTTGCCCAAACGTTTGCAGTTTATTTTAAACAAGCACATTAGTTTACAATTCAGTACAAAACAGTCACTTTTCCTTCCAAGAGAGGAACGAGACAGTAAAAAACCAACCAAACCAAACCAGAGCAGACTCGAAAATGCCAAGTTACTGAATTAAAATAAATAGTAACATTTAAATTACTGAAATGGTATCATCACTATTTCCAACACCTGATCCAGACAACACACCTGGGACCTTTGTTCCCATCCAGTTCAGAGCAGGAACAGCAGGTTGGACACACTGCTGGAAATCAGAAATTAGGAGTTCTCAGGAATAACTTTATCAGGTTTCTTTAGCACTTTCAGCTTTACTGCCTCTCCTGGCACATCCTCCTTTTATTTTCCATGCAGGATTAACACTCCCTCTTTTAAAAGATCCAGAGAGCAAAGAAAACTCCATGAATGTTACAAAGGGCCAAGATATTCCTCTTGGAAGTGACTGGTCCCAGCATGGCACGATCCCCACAGCAAAGGGGCAGTGCAGGAACCTCTGTGGTCCAACACAGCACACAGAAACCCCCCCCCAGGACTCAGGAGATGGGGCTGGAGGCAATTTTTAAAGCAGAAACACTTTCCTGGCAGCATCACCCACCCCCAGCACAGACTGTGTCGTCACAGAGACACAAAACGACATCATTTGTCATTATAAAGATGGAAAACAAGAACAAGCAAACCAAGATTTACACAACGAATTCACAGCAAGGAAAACCTTCCCAGATGAAGCTGTTGAACTGAAAGCCTTGGCTGGTTCACTGGCAAGAGTAGGAGCAGCAACACAGACAAGAAATATCCTAATTTCACACCTTTACACTCTTAAAGAGACAAAAAAGATGCAATACCCAGCCTTGCAGGGGCCTGTTTTGTTGTGTTTGCAGCAGGGGCACAGCAATGTGGCAGTTAATGGTGGGCAGCAAAACCCCCACCTTATTCCAAACCCACATTTGCTGGTTTTTAATGGCAAAATCATCCCTAAAAACCTCCCAAGCACCTTTGCTTTCCTAATGCAGCTGACTATGAGCAGAATGAGTCCAAGCTAATGAAACCAGGACTGTGTATGTGGTGGAATTGTAATAACCAGCAGCAATGACTGATTTTCCCACAATTCCAACAGCAGGAATTCCACAGTCCCACAGAAACCCGCCCAGTTTTCCAGATCCAACACTGCTGTGCTGGCTTAGGGGTTTGTGGTGCTTGTATTTCTGTCTTTTTTTTTTTTAAAGCTGAATGTCCTTCCTTGTGGGCTGGGAACACCTGCCCAGATCAGGCTACCTGAAAGTCACCTGATTTTTAAAAATAAATGTGGAATCTCCATGTCTTCCCCCTAACCAGCCTCTTGCTGGGATCTCCCATTGGATTCCAGCCCAAACAACCAGCACTGATGAGCCTGTCCCACCTCCCACCATCACTCCAGTTGTCTACAGGGTGTTTTAATATCCAAACACAAGTGCTGTAATTGTGGGGAGTCAAAATCAACAAGGGGCAGTGAATCCTTGACGTTCCATTCTGTTGTTCCAAGTGGAAGCTGCAGAAACACGTCAGAAATATTCAGTTTTGTGAACAAACAAGATTTAATTATGAAAAAATAACCCTCTGGAGTTTTTGTGCTTTTAGATCACTCTTGTTGCCAGGTTTTGAACTTTCTATGCTGGGGCTTATAAGGGAAATCAGAGGAGGACACAGTAATGGTATAAACACAGGGAATTGGCCAGGGACTCCTTATTCCTTCTGGTGTAACAGAGGAGCCAGCAAAGATTCAATTAAATTAAAAGTTGCAAATGTAGAATTGAAAGGAAAAGCCTTTTTATATAACATAATTAATCTGGAGAACTCACTGCCACGAGAAAACATTGAGGCCAAAACCTATTAGGATTAACTAAAGATTAGGTAATGGATAACTAGAACATGCTCAATTACATTGGATAGGATTATAAACTTCACTGTCCAGGATGTGAATTATCCCCCCAGCCAGAAGCCCAGGAACTCCTATTCCCAGGGGTGGTTGTAGAACTGTTTTCATGGTTTCTTCTGCCCACCAGGACCCCACACTGACCTGCAAAGGCAAATGCCACATTCCCAAGTGCTGCCACATCCCAGAAGGGAGCAGCTCTGCCCTGACCCATCAGAGAACCCTCCCTGAGCCCCTGAGGAGCATTCCAGCAGCAGGGATGGAGAGAAGGGCTGCTCTGGGCACTGCACAGGCAACTTCACACCTGGCAGGTGACACTCTGTGAGCTCAGAGCTGGAAATACCATGGGATGCATTAATTGCTGTATTATTATGGAGTTATCTATCAGTATTTCCAGATTTTTTGATCTGTTCTGCCACACTAATACAAATCTCAGTGTCCTTCACTGAAAATATTATTTTCCTTTAGTGCAGTTCATCAGGATGGGCTTCCATCTGGATAACAGAATAATTACACAGCTCTTTTCCTGGTTCATAAATGAGGTGAGTTATCCAATTTTCCATTAACACATCCAACAGTGGAGAGCAAAGCACCAGGTCCAAGTCTGTCCTTGCTCACACCAAACTCCAATAAAATGATGACAGCACTGGCAATCAGAATTGAGACATAAAACTCCCATCCAAGCAGACACACACTCATCCCTTGCTGGAATACACAAGGGAGTGGAAAAATGAACACAGAATACTTTCTCCTTTAAATATGACACATAAATAATATCTCACAAAGTCACAAAGGTTTAGAAATGGTTTAATCAGAATAGAACTCTTGTTTCCTGAAAAAAAAACACCAAACCAGAATTCTTGCTCCTCCAAATGAAGCAGCCAAGGTACCACTGGAACTGTTCAGCACTCAGGGAGGTGAAACCAGCCCTGGATAAATTAAAAAGAAATAACACCTGACTTGAAGTACACACAAAACAATATCCAATTTCCTTCTGCAGCAGGCACAGTGGATTGCATAATGCAATGTTTACTCTGAAAATGAGTAAAGGATGTCGGGGGGAAGTCATGGAAAAATCTGACCTGACAAATGCAAAGCTCCCTTCAGAGCACACTGATGTGCCTCAGGCAAGCACTGGGGTTCTCACAGCCAGCACCACATATCCAGCCAGAACACCTGCAAATGCCTCGGGACAAAGGGCTTTCAAACAAGGAATACTGTGTATAAAATCCCTGATCATAAATAGTAAAGCTGCAACTCCTACACCGACGACCTGTAATACTTCACCTTCCACCTCTTGGATCTCATCCGGAAAAAGAAGTACATGATCATCAGAAACAAGGAGGATGCTACATAGAGGATGACACAGAGACTCATGTCTATGTTGGAAAATCCAATGCCCAGGAAGGACACAGCCTGCCTGGTCTCTCTCAGGCTCCCCGAGGCAGCAGAGCCTTTACCGCTACCTTGGACAGCTCCGGCATTTCCCACCGGCTGCTCCAACCCCTCCGAGCCTGAATCCACCGCCTTGCCCTGAGCCTGGACCTGATTCCCTCTGCTTCCCTCTGGTTTCCTGGGCAGGATTTTGTCCTTCCCCTCCCTGGCAGGTCCCTGCTCGGTGTCACTGGGGTCGCTCTGGCTCTCGCTGTATGTGAGGAGAATGTTGTCGCTGTTATAGTGGGACTTGAGGAACTGCAGCACTTGCTCCTCATTCCAGCTGTGCAATCCTTTGATTTCTTCGTGGCATGCAGGGCAAATGTCTGGAGTTGGCCACTGGACTTTGGGGAATTTGGGATCTTCAGTCAAATCACCTGATTGGGAGGAGAAAAAAAATAGAGTAGAAATAAATATCAGAATAAATATCAATGAATGAAGTGGGGAAGCTGAACCATCACAAATCTCTGAACCATCACACACCCCACAGGGTGCAGCAGTTCTGACCTCAAAATACCAACACAAAATGATAATTATTTGCCTTTTCTTGCAGTGAAAGCTGCAGCACTGGAATCCCAACCCGAGCTCCAGCAATTGCTGCTTTAAAAGGCATGAAAACACAAATCTGGGCCCTTCAGGGTTAACCTGAATGATGGTGCAAAACAAACTGCTCTTTTCACTCAGTGCTCCTTAATCCCTGGGCTCTGCCTGGTTTGCAGGAGCAGCTTCAAGGCCAAAGGCTCAGATATTTTCATGTTCCTGTGCTGTGAATCATTCCAGCCTCAGCTTTGCATTAGGGAAACTATTCCCAGTTCTTTAAAAACCACTCTCCTATTTAAGGTGTATTTTTCAGCTTGTTTTTTAGCCTTTAAACATGTAATGCTGTCTTGAATTAGATCTAATTTGAATTAATTTGATGCTCACAGCTCTGGCCACCTCCCTGTCTTCAGGGCAGAGCTGGTGTCACCCTTTGCTCTAAAAAACCCCATTTTAATACACAGATGGAGATAATTTTTAGAAAAAAACTTGCAAGAAAAAGCTAATTTGTTTAGCTGTTATTAGTACATTAATATTTTAAATATTTCAAAAGTATAGATTCTCATGTTATTATTTTTATTCCTTTTAAAGGCAGGAAGCTTCTCCATGATTTTGAGCAAAACAGGGATTCAAAAGATGCTTAAAAATTATTTGTCTCCTTGGTATTTACAAGCAAGAGAACAAATTTGCTTTTTTATCTTAAAGATCACTCAGTAATCAAAATGTTTCAGTAGAGAAAGTAGAAATAACCTGGAGTATGATGAGATTACAAACAGAAAACTCCCTGTACTTGGAGGAAAATGCTGTAAATCCTGTCCCTTCCAAAGCAACAGGGAATTATTCCATAGGGCAGAGCCATATCCAGCCACCTCCTGAGCCACCCCAAGGCTCTGCCAAGGTGTCTCCATTGACCAACCATCATTCCTCACTGAAAGCCACATGTAGGAGCACAAATACAGCTGCAGCTTTTAAGGGTGAAAATACATCACTGTCCCATGGAGGAATTTCAGCAAACTTGAAAAGCATAATTTACCATTATTATTTATTCCAGTGTGTTTATTCCTCTTACTAAAAGGGCATTTTAGCTGGCTGTTGCATCACCTAAATCAATATCCCTGTGAGTTTTCCAATACCTTAATGTTCTAAATAAGTGTATTGCTCCACCACTTAGCAAGCCCAAGCCAAGGGGAGTTTCCTGGTCCTGTTCAGCCCCGAAATTGGAACCAAAATTAGAGGATGCTTTTATTTAATCCCTTATCATTTACTTTTCTTCTCCTCAGGACAAAGGAGACAAAGTGTTTGTATTTAATACTTCATAAACCTTGGGAATTCAGCAGCACCACAACATGAACACAATGCAGTGTATTTAAATTGTAACTAATGCTACATTACCCAGATCCATAACAGCAGACAGGGATTTAGTGCAAAGAGAAACCAATTTTCTTTAGTGCTTTAGTTACTTGATACCCCCATAACAGAAGGGATTAAACACAACCAGTATTTTAACAGCACTTTTAGTCTCACTGAAAACACAATGATCTAAAGGGGGCACAGACTTCCTTCATACAGTAATTTTATTTTATTCCATTGCTGATCTGCCAATAGTTCAGGCTCTTTTATCCTGAGAAAGTCTCTTGTTCAACTATAATTTTCTATCCAGCATTGCACTGGAGCAAAACAAAGGCAGGTTTTAAGATCTATTTAAAGTGTTACAGAAAGAAATGTGATTCTTTTATCCATTTCTTTTGGAGAAGGCTTTGATTTGTACCCCAGAAAGATCCTCTCATTAGGCAATGGGTGAAACCCAATCAATTCTATGAAACCTCAGAAGGAACCACCTCTGGGAAAGGTGTTTTTTCCGTGTGTCCCTGCCATACCTGCCAGCCTGTTGTTCACCACGTTGTGCTTCTCCCAGAGCCACAGCACAGCCTGGTCTGAGGTTTTCACGGAATCCAGGGACTCTCTGGCCATCTCCTCAAAGTGCTGAGCACAAGCCCTGCACCCAAAGAAGTGCTGGATGTACCTCCTCAGCACCTGCAGCACCACCTGGGGATTGTCCTCCAGACCTGCAACACAAGGGAGACATTTCAGCACCTTCTGGACAGACCCAGCTCCAACACAGGCCCTTCAACACCAAAGTGAGCTCGGGGAAAAGAGCAGCAAATGTTGCTCCATTCTTGTTTCCTGCACATTCCACACCTGACTGGAGAGCTCAGGAAACAGTCACTTCTGTAATTCAAACATATCCAGAGCACAAGAGAAACCACACAAGCCACAGAGATTTTAGAGGGATTAAAATCTTCATTCAGTTCTTAGAAAAATCCAACAAAACACATCCATGTTGTCTTTAAGTAGTTCATATACAAGACTGTCTTTAAGTAGTTAATATATAATATTGTCAGTAAGTTACTCTCATTCAGAAAATACCCCCTCCAACAAAATACATACATATTGTCTTTAGGTAGTTAATACATAATATTGTCTTTAAGTACTTCATATACAATATTGTCTTTAAGTAGTTAATATACAATATTGTCTTTAAGTAGTTAATACATAACATTGTCTTTAAGTAGTTCATATATAATGTGGTCTTTAAGTAGTTAATATACAATATTGTCACTAAGCAGTTCCTATATAATGTTGCCACTAACTAGTTGAGGTGAGACATCTAGAAGCAAAATTATTTAGTAATAAATAGTTCAAACAGTACTTTCCATAACATCCTGTTTGGAAAGCTGGTCTGGGTGATCAGACACAACTATAAGGGAATTATTTCCAACACATTAAGGTTCCAAAAATGCTAATTGAGCAACAGGTGCTGACTTGAGTTGGATGCAATGACCCTTGTGGGTCCCTTCCAACTCAGAATATTCTGTGATTCTAAAGATGCAAAGTAGCTGTTTATACCAATGCATTTAGTCTGTACAGTCGTGCTCAAAGTTACCTTGAACACACTAAAATAAGAGTTAAAGGCCAAGTGGTTTTTACAGTGAAATTTCCCCTTTCAAAGAGTATCTTACAACTTTTAACTTTGTTAAAAGAAAACCAAACATTAATTTTTATCAGAGCACATTGTGGAATGTGCAGAGTTCACACTGTCTATGTCACAACTTTTCTGGCAGGAGAGACTCACTCCAATGTCTTGCCCAATAATAAAATGAATATTAATTTTATAATGTTATTCTATTCGTGCCCAGGCACTGAAATTGTGGTGCCTTTGCCACTGGAAAATCCAGAGTGAAACCCCCTCTGGTCAGTATTTCCCAAGGTGCTTGTGATGCCTGTTTGTTTTTTAGGAATTAGAGCACCAGAATCTCATTACACTCATTAATGGCACAGCTTTTTTGGCACTGAAGGCACCCACAGGAACAGCTGCTGAGCAACATTTGCACTTTCAAGAGTGACTCAGGAATTCCTCCTAAAATAAACACAAAGATATTATTCCTTCTATAACCTTCACACTTTTTTACACTCAATAATTAATAATTAATGCAGAATATAATAAGCTCTTCCCAGATGGAGAACTTTGTGGCCTTTACTGTGTCAGCAATTAGTTCTTCCATCTCTGAGTGGCTTGAAAACCTGACATAATTTGTTGAAATCCTAATGGTTTCATCTCTGTCTCACAGAATTTCTGATTCATGCTTAATTGACCCAGTAAATTATGTCAAAATGCATTTAAAAATGTACTGCATGTTCCCACGAACACACACTTGTCAAATTAAACACATTTTATGGTGCAGATTGATCAAATTACAGCCTCCTGCTGAACACTGCAGAAATTTACTGTTACATTGTTTTTTGGGGGGAAAAATAATCCTCAACAAAACCTGCTGAAATTATCAGATCTCTCATCTGGTATAAGAAATACATGTAGATTGTCATTGCACCTTTATTAAAATAATATCATGATATTCTCACACACAGCAGCAAAAAGAAATCCTGAAAATCAACCAATGTCTCTTCAGCCCTGCAATATCTGTGATTGAACAGACATGTATAAATAAAAGCTATGAGATTAAAGCAGATTAAATTACTGTATTAAAAGAAAGGCTGAAAAATAATTTTGGAAAGTTGAAACATTTCAGGCAAAACAATTTTATCATTTATAGTAAAGTAAGTATTTAGGAAATAATAACAATAAACACAACAAAATTAACTATTTGCAGATAATCTCTTTGTGGAGGAACAGATCCATACACAGATTTAATTATATCTGTTCTCCTGTGTAATGTTACACTCCTGGAAATTCATTTTGTGGGGAGAACTTTCAGTAAACAATCCAGATAATTCATTATAAAATCCACAAGCCTGTCTCATTCACACCAATAGATCCTGTTACCTAAAAACTCATTTCTTTATAATTAAATGTGCTCAGGACTTGGTCTCTGCAGTGATTTGACACATCCTTGGGTGGGAGCAGCTCTGAGTTCCTTTGGATCCCTCACTGACATCCCACTGCAGGTTCAAATTTCCCCATTCACCACTAAAATATTCCAAATATAGACCAATAAAAACATTTCCTGGCCAAATCCCCACGAGTTCACTCAGAGTGCCAGGCCCTGCACGCAGGGCAAACACTCAAGAAAAACACATCTGCTTCCAAAAGAAAACAAACAATTGCAAAATGGCTCATTTTGTTTGTTTTTCCTTTCTCAGCCCCGAGATGAATCTTCTATTAACATCTGCCATGTATCATCGTGTAATCCTCCTTTTCTCTCTCCTCCCAAACTCCTGCAATTCAGGGTAACCCTAATCTTTAAAGTGGACAAGAACCATAAAACCCTACCTGTGGTGGGAGGGATTAGGGAGTACATCATGCTTTTTAGTAGATGGGATTTAAGCAAGCAATAAGGAGAGGCAAACCTCCCAAGACATAATCCCACAGTCTCAGACTGACCCAATTCTTTGGCTGTAAGAAGTGATCAGCACAGATCTGGCCCCGTTTCCAGCCAGGGGGAACTGTGCCAAAGAGTTCTCAGGTTCTGCCATGGATTTTTACCTTCAGCTCCTGCTCCAAACACACAACTGAAGGTGCTGTTTTGTAAAATTAAATATATTAAGAGGTTTTTTTTAATCAGAGCACTTTGGGCAACTCAGGCAAAAAGGAAGGTTTAACTTCTGCAGGATCTTGAACAGTTAAAAATCATCCAGTGCAAACCCCCAAACTCACAGCACTAAAAGGAAGAAATTTAACCCACTGTCCCATGGAAAACAAGCAAAACAAAGAGAACAACAAAAATCAACAATAGGATGATTTGCTACCAAAAAACCCCTCTTTTTTTTCGCAGAAGAATTATTAAGATTTGCAAGATTTTCACTGTGATTGCAAATAATGCTGGACAAACACAGGTATCTATAATTTGAAATGATAAAACACTTTATTAACATACAATCAACAACTGGCAAACTGAAAATGTCTGTGTTTTATGGTTTAGTTACAGTCCATGTAGCATTGTCATATTCCTTGGAAAAGACATTTAAATGGCTTTAAATGAGAACTAAATAGAACCGCAACCAAACAAAGAACTAAACAGAACTCCAACCAAACCAACCAAACTGTCCTGGCAAGAACAAAAATATATGAAGGCCAATATTTTAGCATTAGTAATTCTATTTTCATTGGGTGAGGAAAATAGATTATATATCCAGCATCTTTCTTAAATAGCAATCATCACCAGAATATTAACACTCTGCTTCAAAAGATGCTGCAAGTCTAAAAAGAAGCAATTTTACAGAGTAGTAAATCACTGCAGAGATTAATGACAGGTACATTCAGCTGAAAAAAAACCCCAAAGAGTCATAACATTCAGTATTTAAGAACTAACATTACAGAAGGTTCAACTAATGTTGTACATCCTTTATAGCTACTGAACTCCATGGTTAAATCTGATTCTTCTCAAATTTAATTCTCAGTGCAACCCCAGGTAACCTCAATAATTTTTATCCCTTTTCAGAGAGCTCAGAATTTCTTTGTTGGAAATTTTCTCCTTTTTCTGCTTTATTACTCACACTTTATTTACCACATTTCCAGGCACAGAGAAGGCTTTCCAAACCTTCCAGCTGCAGCAAAGCTCTGACCCCTGCTGGTGCAGACCTGCAGCCACTGCCCTCCATAAGTATATTAACTGAGGATTTATATACCAAAAAAGGAGCTGTTTACCTGTATTTATCAAAGCTTTTGGTCTCAGTGCAGCTTGAACAGTGAGGGTGTGGAAGAGCTTCCAAAGAGAGCAGCTGTAACCCCTCAGCTCTGCTCTGCTGCCCTGGCAGCCAACCCACTGCACCTTCTTGGGGAGGAATATCCCAGAAATCTGCAAAAGGAGATGGATTTAGGATCTGTGCAGCTCTGGGACCTAAATGTACTACTGAGTGTAACAGCACAGCTGATCCTCCGTGGATTTGAGGAGATCTGAGAGTAAAGAACAGTAAATGACTTTCTCTGCACTTGTTGCTAATGAATTCATGCTAAAGGCAAATGAATTTTACACTCAGAACAATCCTTAAGTCCAAGATCCTCTGATGTACCTTTAGAAAACAACCCTCTTGCATGATAAAAACACTGATGTCAAACCCACTTAAATCATTCTCACAGATCACATGAAGCAGCTCAACCTGTGAAGGTTTGTTTTAAGCACAGTATGAACAGTACAGACAGAGAAATGCTCCTGTGACCTCTGACAGAGCTGCAGTTTCCCTGGGCACATTAAACACCCCATATTATTCCACAAGGTTTATGTGGTGAAACCCAAACACCTTAAGATGGAAAATTTAATATTATTTCTCCTTAGAACAAACTCACTACTTATTCCTTACACCAAAAATTCAGTGCAAGTTTTTAGTTCCTGAGACTTCTCTCTCTGCTTCCTAAAACATACAGGAGGTTTCCAAATTTCAGAGAGGAAAGAGGGAAGGAAGACTCCTAATTTCTGGGCAAAGACAGCCCCATCCCAGGGCTTTGTTTCCCAAAGTGGGATGGGATTCCAGCAAGGAAATTAAAGAGTGTTTGGGGAAACTCTCCAGGAAAAATGCCCCTTTCAGTGGGTAAATTTCCCTTCATCACTTAAACTCTGACCTTTCAGAGAATCCTGCTGCAAACAGGCACATCAAAGTCCAAAATATCCTCTGGGAATCTTGGCCCACTGGAAGCTGATCTTAGGGAATACTCTTGCTTGTTTATTACAAACCCAGCCAGGACTGGGTGTTTCAATTCTCTCATCTCAATTTCTTCATGTGGATTTTTTTTCCCTGCTAACGATTTTACTTTATTTGCATTTTAACCTTCTTATAACTCCATTATGCCTGAGGGCCCATCATAAGTGATGTCTTAGATTTATATAGAATCTTATCCTTTCCTAATGCTGCATTTGCTGGGGGAACTGGGAACAGCTTACCCGCATTTTGTTGTTGACCAGATCCAGAATAGCATCATAAGGGATTTTGTCTAATGGAAGGCTCACCAGCCACTCCTGCAGGGTCTCTAACAACTTCACCACAGGCTGACGGCCTGGAAACAGCTGAGGAAAATAAAAAAACAAGGAAGCAAAGATTTTAAAGCACAAACCTCAGCAGCAGAAAGGCACTTTTGCCTTTATTGAAATGTTTTTGCCTTCCTTAAAATGCTTCAGATTCTGTTTTGTTATGAGCAAATTGTTCTGCTTTCAGTGAAAAGCCACCTCATACTGAGTTGTGCTTAAAAAATCAGTAAGTTTTATGTTAAAAATGAAGGTACTGAGTAACAAGCAGGAATGTTATGGAACTGCTTTGACAGATTACAGAGAATTTCACATTACGGTGTGGCTCAGAATGGAAGTAACACCACAGTGAATCACAGAGGCTGAAATCCTTCTCACTTTCAGAAGACCACTCACAAGAAATAGTTATTTTGGGTCAGTTTTCTGTGAATTTAGAAGCTGGTTATCCAGAAGAGCATTTTCCTTTTCATATGTGTAAGTCACAGTGATTTCCAAAGGGATTTGGAAAGAGTGACTTCCTTGACTTGGGACTCCCAGAAGTCACAGTCTGGCAGATGAGTGTGAGGAAATGTCAGTCAGTTATTTCACACCAAAAATGGTATTTTGTTTTAATTAGGGTTGTAATTACTATAGAATTAAGTCCAATATGCCAACCATCCTTTAGGAACCTTCCATAAGGGAGCAGGATTTCAGTAATGAGAATTCCCCAAGAAGGGAAGCAGAGACCTCTGTGCCTTTGCAGGAGAAGAGGATCAACATTTCCAAACAAAACCACCTGCAAATCATGACTGAGAGTCACAAAGAAAGTGTCACACCACAAAGAAAATGCAAATAAAGGCCAGCAACCCCCTTGGAAGGGCAGGTGGAGCTGAGCAGGGACCCCAAAGAGAGCATTCCCAATTTCTGCACTAAAAGCCAGGGAATCAAATGACATCAGCTGGCCAGGAGCCATCAGGAAGAGCAGAGGATGTTTGAGGGATAATATGATGGAAAGATTAACACCACACTTTCTTAAAGAAATGAGGCCAGTGAGAGATTTCTGCCCTCTGATGGCTGCAGGGGGGGTGGGTAAGAAACTGTCTGTCTGATTTCCAGATAAATCCAGATATTTGGAAATCATTCATAAAGGAGTTATTATTCCTTTAATAGTTATTGATTCACTCTTTTAAAATAAAACACAGCGGAAGCTACACTGGAAGTAAATATAAAGAGATACTATTTCAGAAAGCTGGCACTATAAACTAAAATTATTTTATTTTTTTTCTGTTTGCATCACATTATATTTCCCCTCACTAAAATGTACTATGTAAGAATTTTTATTTTTAAATATTCTTGAATATTCAATACCTTGGTTATTTTGAAATAATTAATGAAATTCAGTACCTCAGTTATATTCCAAATTTAGATAGAAGCCACTAAGATCTCTCAACAGAACAGCATTTGCCAAGTATACATTAATGAAATCCAAAAGTCAAGAATGAAAAACAAAGGTTGTTTTAATCCCACTAAGTTACAACAGCTACTTATCCTGAAAATCTGATAAATGGACTATATTTACTGTGGTTGTTCAATATGCTGCAGACTGCTTAAGCTTTATTTAATTTTGAGCCCTCTAAGATTAAATTAAAATGCATTTTAACCCTGTAATTACGTCAGAACATGAAATACCTCAAACCCAACACTTGAATAAACCCACAAAACTCTGTTTTAAGAGGATGCACAATTTAAACACTGTGAAAGACACTTTGAGAGACTTTTGTCCCATAATAAATCTTATGGTAGAGTCTCCTCATTCTTACAAATAATCAAAGACTGGGAGTGTGTACCTTGGCAGAGATGGTGACAAAGTCCTTGAAGGTTTTTAGCTCAGCTCCCTCCAGTGTCTTGTGCGTGGCGAGTTCCACCCTGAGCAGGAAATGCAATCCCGACTCAAGGTCAGCCATGTACAGCCTGGACCTGGAAAATACACAAATCAGGGCACAAACTGGCAGTTTCTTTGCTTGTTTGCTCACCAGTCATGAGGATAAATTGATTTGAAGAGGTGTCATTGAAGCCCCAACAGTGGCAGCCCCACGGTGAGTGGAGTTATCCCAGTTTGGACTCCTCCGTTCTCTTCAGGGTTTGGACAAAAGAAGAACAGCCACACTTAAGAAAGTTTTTTTTATATTTAACTGAACTTTTTGCCTCCCAGCCAGCTTTACCTTGCAATGAAATTACAGCCCTGCTGTTGTCAGCATATCCCAGAAATCTGCAAGGAAACAAGTAGGGTAAGGAAATTGCAGCTTCTCTGCTGGGTTGGCCACAAACAGAAAAATGACAAGTTATGGACAAAAGGAAACTCCTGTCCAACAACAGTGGGATATTCACAGAGCAGGGGTGCAAACAGGACTGAAATGGCAGTGTTGGAAAGGACTGAGCATAGAAATCCTCTCCCAAATGCAGTTTTACTGCAGGTCCTTTATGCACAAGTGTAATCACATCAGCTCTTAAGACAGAATTAGGCACTTTATGACAGGTACAAGAAACCAAGTAAAACAAATCAAATGTTTTAAAAGCTCCTCCTCACAACAAACCCCACTTTACAGAGTGCAAATGCATCAAGCACACAATCCCAGCTTTCAGACACTGAGACTGAGCAATGGAACTGAACAAACACAGGGTCACACAGTTAATAATTAACTCTTGTAAGAGTTCAGCAGCACTGCTGTTTCTACAAACACAGACTTAAAAACAATCATTCAAGAAATTAAAGAAATTCAAGAAATTGGCTGGCCCCACTTCCTAAATTACATGCAGAAAAGAACATATTAAAATACAGAATATTCTTTATCTTAGCAGCTCAAATTACAGATTTACTCTGAATTTATCACCTTAATTAATAATGTACTCACTTAAATTTTAAAAAACAGCGAAATTCTGCTTCAAGTTTCTTAAATAAAGAGACATCCACATGAATGCAGGAGGTTCTTCCAAAGGATCCTATTTAGAAGATACTTGGACTGGAGATTCATGTCAACAAGGTTTTGCCTTGCTGGAAAGCAGCTCAATTTAACTAAGTTGTTTTGCTAAGAGAATGTTTCATATAAAGTACTTTGTAATAGTCATTGAAAGAAGATGACACTAATAGTGTCTATGAAAGGAAAATAAGTACTAAATTAAAGCACTCAGACCTCCATCTTTCCATCTAAAGATGCTGAGGGATTATCTCTCTGCAAAGGCTTTACATCCTTCTCTCAAACAGACACAGAGGGAGAGAGGGTGAAGATAAACCTTACAGGATTTGGGATATAAACATCCTTTCCAGTGACTGCAGTATTTTCTGTATTACTTGCATTATTTAGTGGGCACTGCTTTACTATCACACACACAGCACTCTCCTTTTCTGCAGAAGTGTGACAGTTTTTATCCCACTATTTAATTTTTAGAGACATTAATTACTTTCTGAGGTTTTCCAACAATTCAAATCAGTAGCGGGTGAAATCTCTTTGGTATTTTGAAATCAACTGAACACTTAATTACACTTTCAGAGAAAAACATGCCTTGCTCAGCAGTGCAGATGCTGCTAAAGCCAAAATACTGGCAGCCCTCAGTAACTTCACCTGTGAATTGTTTGAACATTCAGTAGGGATCAACCTGTGCATCCTCTGGGATGGAAGGAAGTAAAAATTGGAGCTGCACTGGGATTTTGTACTAAATTACAGCAAGAAAAACCTGCAAGCAGATTTTACCAATCAGGTATTGATCTGAAAATCAAGGGTGTCACTTACTTATCAAACTCTCTCCACACCTTGGTTTCTGTGCTCTCCTCTTTGTTTTCTTGGGCAGGCAGCTGGAGTGGCAAGAGGAGTTTTTTTCTTACACCTGGCAGTGACTTTAAATATGAAGAAAAGAAAGACCGTAGAGGCTTCAAACTGCACAGAAATAAAAAAGAGAGATTATTTTTAATCTCAGGCTAAGTGAATGTCCAAAGCAAAAATCAGTATATTTATAAAACTAGCAATTCACTTTGGTTGATGTTTCACAGTCCTAGTGCAGCATAGCATGTTTTGATATAAAGAGAAATGAAATAATGTTCAATTCAGGAATAATAATTTGGATTAGTGATGTGAAATTCCATTCAAAGTAAGAACAAATAACATTCAGCACAATGTAGATTCACCTTACCCAAAAAATGTTCACATGGAACAAGTATTTTGACTTAGAATCAAGTTTTTCTAAGAACTTCAGTGCTTCATTTATTTTTTCCACTTTTATTCCAACTTTTTTCCTTTCAGATGTATCACAGTAATTAATTAGAGCTACAAATAGGCAGCAGTGGTAAATAAAAGTAGTATTAAGTCTCATATTGCTCATAGGGGTAACACAGAACTTCAGGCAGTGCAATGTATTGATGACATTCCAGGACACAATGTCATTGTTACAGGCAAAAGAACGTTATAGAATTGTATATGGAATTATTATGGGTAAAGAATTATTGCTTTGTATGAAAGGAATCCATGGAAGCTTTTTTTTAAAACTTACATGACCCTCCTCATGCTTTCCTGACTGGTAATTACTTACTTGTTAATTAGCCCATGGGAGCCATTTGGCTGTACCAGGTAGCAGGAGGGCACTGAGGGCACACCCAGTTTCTCAAGCAAAGCCTTGTCAGAATTCAAGGCCCTCCTCACCACGATGTTCTCATACTGGACCATGTCTAAGATGACCTGGTAATGAGAAGATGACAGGAATTGTACATTGTTCAAGGAACAGCCCACCTTGCAGGACAAGGCACATAAACAGGCGAGGAGCATCATCCTTTAAGGGCATCATTGAGCTGTTTGACAAGGAAGTGCAGCCATGAGTCCTCAGTGCCCACCAACAATTCCACCACAAGAAGATTTACTCTTCTCTGGAAATTATTACTCCTTTTTTATATTTTTTCTTGGTCTATCCTGGTCTTTTCCTCCTTCCTTCCATCTGTGCTAACATGTGGCCTTCCCTCCTTCAGGAGCTGGGACAGGTCTGCACACATGGTTTTATATTCTAAACATGAAAACAATGTTATTTTGTATTTCACTAAACTATTGTATAAAGCTAAAATGCTACATAACATCAGCAACTATTTTTAGTTCTGAAAGCAGAGCCCACTTTGTGTCAATCAGATGACTCTCAGTCTTCCTCTCTAACAGCAGCAGCAAAGCAAGTGTCACAAAAAGCTGAAGAACTTTATAATATTCATATTTCTTTTCTCCAGTAATGCCCACTTGTGTCAACACAGCAGCTTGCAGGACACAAATGCCTGGAAGCAGAGCTTCCCAAAGTGACTCTCCCTTTCGGCACCACTCTCTCCTCCCCTCATGCAACTGGGCCATCTCAGCATCAAACCTAATTAGAAACATTTTGCAGACATTGGATGTTTCTACACAGATTATGGCTAGATAATTATGCAATTTATTTTCTTCACTTATCCCAGATCTTGGCAGGAAGAGAAAAGTAGCAGTTGTCTGAGCTAACAGCAGGCTCATTAGGTGGGGAAAAGATGCCAAATCAAATATTTTACTGATGGAGTGCAGGAAGCAAAAACCAAAGACTTCCACTTTTGCCTTGTCTCAGAGATGTGAGAATAGTTTTGTTCTGTCATCTTGATTTAGAATATAATTTCCCAAAATTTATATGTGAAGAAAGGGAACTGGAGAATTAAATTATTATAAACTGTTAAAATCATGAAAGTTGACCTGAAGAATGAGTATTATAAATGGTTCTCCAGCAGTAACAAAACAGTAACATAATCTGACAATATTTTTGTTGTGATCTTCCAAATGTTGAAAGAAGAAAGAATTGTGCTAACAGTGACATTGATACATTAATCTCCCACTCAAACATGAATGGAAGAAGTTAACATGACATCACATTGTTTTGTGAGCAAGTTCCTCTGTGTGACTGAACCACAGCCCCATCAAATCCCTTGGCTTTGTGATTCCTCAAACATCCGTGACCTGCCCTTTATGACCCTTGGATTCAGTGCTGGAATCGGGTTGTTGCTTGGCTAAATACCCTCAAATTCAGCTGTGTTGTGACAACACTCCTGCCCAGTCACAGTTACCTCTCGTCCAATGTAGGAGCTGTTACTTTCAAACACTATGGCAGTGTAATGGTGGCTGTTCTTGGCAAAAAGAGCAGTAATATCACTGGACCTTGAACAGAAGAAAAGCAATTTAGCACAGCTAGAATGTTATCACAGGTGGAATGTTATCACAGGTAGAATATTATCACAGGTAGAATGTTATCACAGGTACAATTTCCTTTTGCAATCTCACAGCAGAACTGATAATAAGGAAAAAACCCCTCACGTCATCTTCAATAAGATCTCCTGCATTTCATTTAATTAACTGAGTAAACTCAAGCAGGTGCATTTGAACCAGGGAACTTACCCAACTGGGTCCAGTGGTGGGCAAGCAGGAGGCCTCACCTCCTGGGAATGGTTCTGGAGGAAGTCAATCATCATCTGCCTCACTGTCTGCAGCTCTCGATCTGCTCCTGCTGAGAACAGGGCACAGAAGAGACCCCCCTGCAGAAACTGGGGCTGAACAACTCCCAGGCAGCTCTGCTGTGCAGGCAGCTTTGCTCATGCTTTGCTCTGATTGTGCTTTAAATTCAGACTTAAACCCCACAACACTATTTGGCTGAAGAACAGGAACTAAGGCTTTAGTTGTAGGATTTCATTTTGATGCTGTATCAGATCACATTTACAAGCTGTCATCCCACCTCAAAATTAATAAACCCCAAGATTTTTCCAAATTTATCCATCTGTCTGCCTTGCTGATTTTCTCTTTAAACAATGCCTGAGTCTCAGCCTGTGAACACTTTCCCAGTAGTTGGGCTGGGCAACTTCAGGAGCTGTTTTGCAATAAGGATATTAATGATGAATTAAAACCCTTATTAATTCTACCAAATGGGCCAGGTAATGATATGAAGAAATAACTAAGTGTGAGAATATTTTATTTGCTTCAAGAGAAATCAATTAAAAAGCCAAAAAGTACCAGGTACAAGTGTGGATCTCTTGGCCAGGAAGGGTTAACGGTGCAGGTGGTCTCTCCTCTGACCTCTGACCTTGTAAATGTTAATCCACTGAAAGGGACAACCTCACTTTTGTCCCAGACAAACCACCTCAAGCTGTGATCCTGTCAGACACAGGGGATAAGCCTGTTTTCAGCCAGCCCACAGCTGAATGGGGGCTCTCCCAGTGCAATTCAGGGTGCCTGGGAAGTGGTTCACAGATCAGAAGGCACCAGAGTCAGCACTGAGCAAATTGGATCTCCTGCCAATGAGTGTGTGGTGGAAAAAAAGGAATTAAAACAGAATTATCCAGCCATTTGGGAAAATAAGGATCTACATTTATTAAAAAAAAAGATAAATGTGAGCCCTAAGAGCCCTAAGTTCTTGAATAAATGTTTTTCCTGTCTAAAATTCTGCCTAATGTTCTTTTCATACAGTACTTGGAATATTCTGTCTTTAAAAGCTGTTTAGTGTCCAACCCATCCTTGTCCAAACTAACTGACAGGCAAAGGGATTTGGTTGTGTGACACATCCCTGGCTCACAGGAAAACTGCTCTGGGACTCCTTAAAGTTGGATACTCTTACCTTGGTAGTTTTCTCCAGTAGTAAATTGCTTTGTAAATGCTTTGAAGTACTGTGGGGGAGAAAAGAAAAGTCACTGTTTGGGAAGAATAATTTACACTTTTACAGCTCTAACTACAAAACATTGTTATCTAAGAGTTTTCCCTTCTAGTCCATGAGTTCCAAATACCTGTTTCTCACCTTCCATGAGGGTAACTCATGTGCACCACTCAAAACTCTGATAACAATTAAGCCAACTTTTAGAGGAAAAACACTCTAGTGCTTAATTCACTAATTTATATTGTTCCTTTACTGCAAACATGGACCCAAACACAAATGAACTGACTCCCAAAACAGTGTTACCAGCTCTGCATGTATTTGGAACACTATTCACATTTTCCCAACTCCCTCCAGTGGTTAAACAGGAGATCTAAGGGAGCTTGGCTGCCTTCTGCTATGAAAAATAAAATAGAAATTATTCAGTGCCTAATAAAGACTCTGTTTCAATTTACACTTAAAACTTTGAAGATTAAAAAAAAATACTGTTTTATCAGGGTAAAAGATCACAAAACCTGCAGGGAAATGGCTCCTGTTCCCTCTCATCACAAACACAGTTTATTCAACTCTCTCCATCCACCCCATTCTGCTCATCCTCACAGTTACAATGTGATTTATACAGACTGACAGAGGCAGAGAAGGTAAAAATTGCATTTAGATTTAAAAACAGACAATGGTAGATACTTCTGCCAAACACAAGATCTTTTTAAAAGCCAGTTTAAGCAAATGATGAAATTAATTAGAAAAATAGTGCAAGATCAATCAAGGGGAAATTTTTAATTGGTCAGAAAATCAGCTGTTCTCATGGGGCAATTTCCCTGTGTTTCCTTTACTTTCACACACCAAAACTAAAACCACTATTAATAATCATCTCATATCTGAATTTGAAAAATACTTATACCAATTGTTATTATCTAATGAATCTATTAAACCTGGGTGTTATATAAATGTACCAACACAGTACTTTTTATTAGAATGTTCCAGACCCACAGTTTCTGCTCTAAAGAGCTGCATCAGCTCTTGCATTCAGCAAAAAACCCTCAAATTAATCTTTTATCAAGTTTGCAGTTTTCTCAAAAAAAGCAGAGTACAAGTCCAGCTACAGAACAGGACGTTACACATAATTTTGGGGTTTAGTTCCTACAAAACATGCATTCTTTGCCTCAGGCAGGACGTTCTGCACTCACCCTGAAGGTCGGGTAGTAGCGAATCCCGTACTCCTTGCAGGTCTCGTGGTTCTCCTGCTCCCCACAGTCCAGCACACCAACCCTAATTGCAGATTCCCAGTCTGAAAGCAAAGACAACCTCTCAGTTTGCAGCAGGAGTGATCAGGGATCCCAGCTGATGGACTGCCCTGCTTCCCAAGGAAACCAGGCACAGGGCTGGGAGAGATTCCAGGGCATAAAATTCCAGCCCTCGGGCGATTCTCATTTGCTGCTCATTTCTATCCCCCAGTGTAACACGAGCTACTGATCTCTAAAATAACCAAAACCTTCCTGTTTTAATTGGCTTCATGAGTATTTTCAATGCACCTAAAGAGGAATCTCAATAGACAATGCAGCAGTTCCAGGGTTGAAAACATTTTACTGGATCAGGGTCATCCAAACACTTGCAAGACCCCAGATTGCATTCCCCAGCTTTTCCCATTAGCTGTGCTCATAAAATAAGGCATGCAGAGTATAGAAATGAATAAAATTAATCCAGTAGTTACTCATCCACATGGCTGTCACTTAGAAAACCGTAAATTTGATGTATCTTGTATTACAGGGTTTTTAACAAGCTGTTTTTTCTCGAAGTTGCAGTTTCCTGAGAGGCCCCAGGATCACACACAGCCCCCCCAGCTAACACAGGGGCTGCTGAAACTTGTCTCTATCCCTCAGTATTGCTCAGAAACACATCAGATAAACCCCCCCAAATACCTGAATTACAACCAAGAGTGCTAAATAGTTGAGTTTGAGCATCACTGTGAGTTTTCCTTATACATGTTTCATCACAATAACCACAAGAGTTCAAGTATTTCTATAAATACTTCAATAAAAGCTTTCAATCAACTCACAGCTTTTTCCTTCTCTTTTTGCAGGCTTTGCTGCAGCAATCACTTGAAGGAAGAATCACTCCAAGTGACTCCTTAGACAGTTAATTTTTAAAGCAAAGTTAAATCAAACCAGCCGTGGGCGGAATCTGAAGGTCCCCCACAATCCCCAAGTATCAATAAAATTTAAAAAGCACTAAAATTAAACTTGGTTTTATAGCAGAGAGCATGAAAGCTTCATCAAGTTCAAGAGCTGATGGACAGTTGCTTTGCCAAACTGCTTTTGAAATTTAGCTTGACCTTTGTTTGCCTTTGGAGGAGTTGGGGCAGCAGAGGGAGAGTTTTGTGCGGGACATGCCATGAGCTGAGCGGGCACCAGGAGACACCACAAACACTCTGGAGCAGATGGGCACCCATTCACAGCAGCACAAAGGACACAACAGCCTATTCCATCAAATAAAATGCAAAATACAAAAGAAAAGTTTGGCTTCTGGGTATCTCTCTCATTCAACTTGCACTCCTCCTCCTTTTCCCACCTGTCTGGATCCTCCTCCACTCCATGAATAGATCCCAATGCAAATAACCCACATATGACAAAGCCCCCCCAGCCCAGCCAAAGCCCCGGGTTAAAGAGCAGCAGCTGGGGGGTTGTGCTGCTCAGCATTCCTGCTGCTGGAAAAGCAGCTTTTCCTTCCTCAGGGATGCCAGTGTGGCTGGAAAGCACAGCCTGTACTGTGGAGTTTACCGTAGCCTGGGCTGACTTGTTTAAAATGCTGATTAATTATAAATTAGCATCAGTAGCTTTGAAATCCTGACTCACAAATGATGTGAAAGAGGCAGGTGAGTGACACATTAACCAACACAATTGCTGGTCATGCTAAACAAGTTCCAGTGAGTGACAGGACTGTCTTGGACAAACTGGAATCCACAGGTTGGCCAAACCTCCCTGCTACAGAACTCCAAGCACTGAATTACAAGGAATAAGATTTCTTTTCCTAACCCTTGGAAAAGAAACCCTCTCCAGCTGGGTGTTCCCAGGTCACACAGCTCATCCCATGACACCTCTCCCCACCTGCTACCTGAGAGTTGCCCACTTTAACACTCAGCTGTGTCCTCAACAATGAGGAGGTTTCTGCAGTTTCCCACCAAACGTGTTCAAAGAACAGGTTCTAGAAGGAAATAATCATTGCTGCATTGGGAACAACAACTGCTGAATTTGGAAGAGTTGTTCCAAATCCTGAGGAGTGGATTGCTTCTTCCTGTAATTCCAGATGGGATTTCCAAGGGTTTGTAACTTCTACACAGAAAATCACCACACAGTTCCAGCCCACAGGCATTTTGCTGGATGGATTCAATCATCTTTTAAGACAGAAAAAGAACAATTAACTCCAATGGCCACTTTGGACACTGCTGTAATAAAATAAAATGTGACTCTGAGCTTAAAGCCTGTGAGGAGAGGGAGAGGGAGAGGGAGAGGAAAGGAGAGGGTATCAAAATCAAAACACAAATGACCAAAAGCAAGCACTGATCCTATTTTTGAGGAGGATAATGTTCTGCTATCAAGTCTGCTATGGTTGTACTGCCAAGATTTAACAAATGAGAAATGAAATTAAAACTAGGTCTATCAGCATAGGCCTTTTATGGACAAAGTGATAGCATCAATTTAACTGGATTTTTTTTGGATACCAAACCAGCAAACACAACCACAGTGATCCAGGAGCTCCCTGAGGTAAATGAAGCTGCATCCTCCAGGATAACTTTAATATCCTAGCAGATGAGACAGCATCTTTGGAAAAGAAATGTTGAGGCAGCCCAAGCGGGCAAAACATTCTGAGTTTGGTTTTTTTGATGAAGCTCCCAATGAAAAGTGTGACTGTTCTCAGTCTCCTACTAAAATCCACTCATTCCAACTTGAAAATGGAAACATTTCCCTGACAAAACACCAAGAAGCCAATTGCATTTGCTGGTAGTGCCAATGTCCACAAACACCAAAATCCACTTTCTAAATGGAAGTTTTCACAAAAATTCAAAGGATTAAAGAGAGAGGCTTTTAAGTGGTTGTAGTAATACAAGTGCTTAGCAGCATTTGCAGTTATCATGACTATAGATGAGAAAGAAAATGCATATTTGAAGAAGTCATTACAAGTTACAAAGGTATCACACCCCTGTAGTAATATTTAAACATTTCCCTGTTTTATTTTGACAAAAGCTCTGGTCAGTGAAGGCTCTTTATGACCTTCACTGAAGTGCTCAAACACCTCCTTGTTACTTCAAAGAAGAAGAAAATTTAATTAATTTTGGCCACAAGCAAATCAAAGCAGTAGTGAAATGTTACATAAACAGAAAAAAGCCAGTGCTTTTATAAACAACATCCCATGTATAAGGAGCATTTGGACTGCTCTGAAGCCATGACTGCTCTGCGCTGTTCTGGTTGGAGTCTCTGCTCATCACTCAGAATTCACAGACAGAATCCCAGACTGTTCTGAGTTGGGAGGGACCCACAAGGATCATCGAGTCCAACCCTTAAGCCAACAGCCCACATACAGGATTGAAACCATGACCTTGGCATTATTACAGCCAAGTTTCAACCAACTGAGCTTCCTCAGCATGTCGTGAGCTCATCAGGGCCTATTTTTGTGTGGGCCTTCATTCCACACATCCAACCCCCCGTACCCCCAAAACTGCACCTACATCTCATATTAGTTGTTAACACTTTTCAGAGTGTCAGAGAAGAGCCAGAGCTCTTGACTCCCTCTCAAACTGAACCCACGAGTGCATCACAACTCCTGCCTCCATCCTGGAAAAATCTCTTGGGTAAAATGTGAAGTTATCAGCAGTTTAAAAGCCTTTTATAACACTGCATTAAGCATGACATTTCCTACAAATTTCATCTCAGGTTTCCTCCCCAGCAGAGGTATTGAATTTAACCAATACCTGGGGGGGGTCTTTTTGTTTCCTTACATCTAAAAACACAGTGAAACACTTCAGCACCTGCCAAAAAACCTGAGCAGGCTGGCACAGCAAGGCAGGTTCCTCAGGTTCCACCATTTCTTTTTAGTTCACCATATGATAAATCTGAAACCTGGTTCTCACTTTGCTTGATTTTTATTTTATTTCCTGGTGGTCTTTTCCCCCCTTCTAGGCCATCCACACTATACTGAATTCTCAAGATACAGATCAAACACCTGCATGTCCTTTCCAGTACCACAATACTTTTTATTTAGCTTCAAAAATAGGGTGTTGTCCTTAAAAAACATTCAGAAGGTAAATATTTTGCTTTCAAGCCTTCTGTCTAAACAAACCATGGATGCTCGTGTGTAAATCCACAGCTGGGTCACTCCATGTGCGTGTGAGGTGATGTTTTTGTCCCTGGATTCCTGTGAAACTCTTAATTTGGTGATGTGCTACCACCATCCACACCTTGCTCTGTGCCATGTGCCATTCTGGCAGCACTGGCACCACCAGGAGAGTGGGATGAGGAGGGATGTTCACACACCAAGGGACCACCAGAGCAGAGCAATAGGATAAGGGGTGATGCTCACACACTGAGGGACCATCAGGGAAAAGGGATAAGGGGTGATGCTCACACAACAAGGTACCACCAGACATGTGGGATGAGGGGTGACACACACACACTCAAAACACAACCAGAGCAGGAGATGAGGAGTGATATTCACACTCAGACCACCACCAGAGCAGCAGATGGGGGTGATGCTCACACACCAAAGCACCACCAGGGGAAGTGGGATGGGAAGTGATGCTCACACACCAAGATACCACCAGAGCAAGGGATGAGGATGATGCTCACACACCAAAGCACCATCAAAACAGAGGGATGGGGGGTGATGCTCAAACACTGAGGTACTACCAGAGCAGAGGATGAGGGCTGATTCTCACACACCAGAGCAGCAGATGAAGGTGATGCTCACACTTAGAATACCACTAGGGAAGGAGATGAGGAATGATGCTCACACTCAGAACACCACCAGAGCAGGGGATGGGGGTGATGCTCACACTCAGAACACCACCAGAGCAGGGGATGGGGGTGATGCTCACACTCAGAACACCACTAGGGAAGGAGATGAGGAATGATGCTCACACTCAGAACACCACCAGAGCAGATGAGGGTGATGCTCACACTCAGAACACCACCTGAGCAGGAGATGAGGGGTGATGCTTACACTCAGCACACCACCAGAGCAGGGGATGGGGGTGATGCTCACACTCAGCACACCACCAGAGCAGGGGATGGAGGTGATGCTCGCACAGCACCCGGACCCGCTGGCACGGCCCGCACGGCCCACGGGTCCCAGAGCGCCCGAGGCCCCGCGGCCCCCCAGCCCAGCCCCCCTCGGCCCCCGCCGCGGCCCTGGCCCCGGCCCCAGCCTCACCTTTGACGTCCCCCGCCAGCGCCCGCCAGGTGGGAGCGAAGGAGACGCAGTGGCCGCAGGACGAGCTGTAGAACTGCACCACCCAGGCGGCCGACGAGTTGAGCAGCGCCGGCCGCACCGAGCCGGCCGTCAGCACGGTCAGCGGGTCATGGCCGGGCCGGTACAGCCGCGCGGCCGCGGCCGCCGCGAGCAGCACCGGGAGCAGCGCCGGGATCGGGATCGGGATCGGGATCCGGAGCGGCCCCGGGAGCGGGAGCAGCGCCCGCCGCCCCCCGCCCGCCGCCGCCCTGCTGGGCCGCGCGAGAGGGGCGGGGCGGGGCCGCGCCA
>VWZD01007398.1:1511992-1671620 GCA_013396695.1 Sakesphorus luctuosus | reverse complement strand
GGCGGCCCGGCCGGGGCTGCGGGTGTGCTGAGGGGGGTGAGGGGTGTCCTGTGTCCCTGAGGGGAGTGAGGAGTGCCCCCTGTCCTGTGGGGAGTGTCCTGTGTCCCTGTGAGGGGAGTGAGGAGTGTCCCCTGTGCCCTGAGGGGAGTGAGGAGTGTCTTCTGTCCCTGAAGGGAGCGAGAAGTGTCCCCTGTGCCCTGAGGGGAGTGAGGAGTGTCCTGTGTCCTGAGGGGAAGGGGCAGTGTCCCCTATGTCCTGAGGGGAGTGAGGAGTGTCCTGTGAGGGGAGTGAGGAGTGTCCTGTGTCCTGTGAGGGGTGTCCACTGTCCCTGAGGGGAGCGGACAGTGTCCTGAGGGGAGTGAGGAGTGTCCCGTCACTGAGGGGAGCGAGGAGTGTCCTCTGTCACTGAGGGGAACAAAGAGTGTTCCCTGCCCCCTAGGGGAGGGAGGAGTGTCCAGTGCCCTGAGAAAAGCAGGGACTGTCCTGTGTCCTGAGGGGAACGAGGACTCTCCTGTGTCCTGAGGGAAACAGGGACTGTCCTGTGCCCTTAAGGGAAGCGAGGAGTGTCCCCTGTCCCTGTGAGGGGTACGAGGAGTGTCCCCTGTCCCCTGAGTGTCCCCTGTCCCTGTGAGGGGAACAGGGAGTGTCCCCTGTCCCCTGAGTGACCCTTGTCCCTGTGAGGGGAACAAGGAGTGTCCCCTGTCCCCTGAGTGTCCCCTGTCCCTGTGAAGGGAACAAGGAGTGTCCCCTGTGCCCTGAGCGAGGACTGTCCTGTGTCCCTGTGAGGGGAGCAATGACTGTCCCATGTCCCTCTGAGCATTTCAAAATGAAATATGTAATTCTCTTTCAAGGCTAATCAGGGTGAAAGGGGATTTAACTCGTGAAGCAGCAGCAAATAAGCAAGCTCTGAGTGATGTCCATGTGTTAGAAACACAAAATTATGTGTTAATAGAATTGTTAAGATCCAGGGCTAGACATATTTTAGTCACAGAGGAGGTTTTACAAAGTGCCCTTCCAACCTGACCCATCCTGTGATTTTCTCAGATCTCTCAGTGGCCAAATTTATGTGACAATTGACACAGAAGTTTCAACTTCACAAAGTGCCTCAGAGAGAAGAAATAAAACCCTCCCAGGCTCTGGGTCGGGAGCTGTTTCATCCCCAAGAACCTCTGCAGGGAAGAGCAGCTGTTCCTCCTCACCCTGAAGCTCTGATAAAAGGCAGGCTGAGAGAAACTCCATCCTTCTCTTAAATTCAGGCTGGATGTGCACTGGGAATGGATTTTAGCTCCTTTTCCAGCTCTGGCCACAGTAGGGAAGTCTCATTTCTAAATACATGCTCAAGAATTTTCATTACATTAACCAACAATGTCCCCAGAGGAGTTTAAAACTCAGATAATGAATGACTGAGGTCACTGATAAGACAATTCTTGCTTCTGTTACTCACAAACACTTCTTTTAATCCTTGAAGAATAAGTAGGAAACAAATAGGTCCAAATTCTTCCTTCAGGGTATGAATTCAGAAGTTAGAATTTAATTTGTCCTGTAATAAGAGTGGGAACCTTATTACAGTAAAACCTTTTTCTGAGAATTGAGTAACAGATTCTCACACTTTTGCCTTTTCTTTTCCTGACCTTTCTGGGTTTTTTGACAATTAAATCTGAAGTGGTTCAGTCACATATTTTTTGATCCATACCCAAAGCTAAAAGCTAAATGGTTTCTCATATCACATCCCAGCTTTGGGTTTTTCTGTCTATTTTTCCTGGGTACAGCAAGCAACAAAATAGATGGATACAACAGCAGAGTCCAACAGCTCCAAAGACTTGAAAAATCTTGTGGCAGCTGCTAATTAGGATTTTAAAAATCTGCAGTGCCAAAGATGTTTCAGAGCACATTTTATTGCTAAGAATTGCTGTATGGGTGAAGATGAAAGAGATGGATTACAGGAAAATTAAATGTGGGGTTTAACTGAGAAATAATCATTTTCTATGAAAGATAATGACTCCTCTTGAGGGTAGTATCAAGATTTATTGACCCAGGAGGTTAATATTGATCAAACCCAAGGCAAACAAAATATTAGACCTTGAAGGAGAGTAATCTTGATATTGAAGTCTTGCCACTGAGTGAACAGGTCAATATATCTGGGTGCCAGAATCTCAGCTTTTGAGCAGAGAATGGTGGGGGATATTAAACATGTCTGACATGTTCTGGGGACACACTTTTTATTCTCATCAGGAGGAGTTACTTTATAGCTGTGTCCTTCCCTCCAGAGCCTCCTGTGAGGCCTCAGGGCTTCACTCACAAATCTAATTGCAAATATGATGGTTATCTGCCTCAGGTGGAACATAAGGCAAGCAAGTCCTTCAACTCTTTATTCATATTTTAGTGGTATTTTTAATAGTTTTCATTCCAGCACAAGGATCCTGCTGCTGCTGCAAAACCAGAGTGACAATAACCTGAAAAACCAGAGGGCTTCAATATATAGATTTGTCATTGTATCCAACAATCTGCAAGTCCAGGAGGAAAAAAATGAGGTAAATGCTACTGTGAACTGACAAGAAAACAAATAACTTATCTGGATTAACTAATCAATGAGGATAAAAGTCAGAGACTTAAGAAAATGTACCACTAGGGACATGGAAATAGTTTCTAGGATAAGATCAACAGTTAATAAGCTCGGGGCAGAAGTTGCCTTTTTATTTCTGTTCATATGGCAACGAGCAGGGGAGGGTTTAATGTCCTCAGGAACCATCTGCAAAACAACAAAAGTACTCCCAGTCACTGCTGAGAATAGCAGTGCATTATATAATCTGCAATTCTAATTGATTTCAGTACAAATAAACAAGTGTGATACACATGGTTTATTTTGTTCATTCAGAAAACAAACAATTTGGTGTGAAAACAACTAAGGCATCAGCATTTGAAAACAGACAGAAATCTATTTTATTTTACCAACAGATTGTACATACTGTAGTTTCAAATATACATTTTTATGTAGTTTATAATTAATTGTCCTGATTTTAATTTTATATGAAAGACACCCTGAATGGATGGGATTTGAAAAAAAATCTGATCTCTTCACAATCATTAATTCAATAATAAACAGTTTTTGAATACCAGTAAAAACTATTTGCACAGTATTTATTTAAAAATGAACTAAGAAATAAAATCTTGGTCTTCTTAATGTCAAACAGGTGCCACAGCAATTTCCACAGTGAACAATGCCATGCTCAGGGAATGCTTATATTTCCTTGTTAAAATCTTGAGTTTTCCAGTTTTGCCAATACAAAAGGATTATTGATTTCCTCTGTTTTGCCAATTAAGGTACATCCTCAGCACCCCACATTTAGATGTAAGAATTCAACAGGCTCATGTGAACTGCATGATAAATAACCCCAATCACAGGCACGTATTTAATTGTCAGACACTGAAGTTACTGATAGAAAAGCCCCCCATTTAAAGTGCATTGCCTCAGGATTTGCCTCATTTACATAAAATTACAGACATTTAAAGTGAGGAGCTGGTTCTGGATCCTTCCATTCCTTATGCCACATCTCCAGGCTGTGTTTAACCACTTCCACAGTTTATTAAAAAACCAACCAACCAACCAACCAATGCACGATCACCTCTAAATCTGCTCTGCCTTTCAGGAAAAGTTCCAATTATTCCAAACCACATCAATGGAGGATTGATGAGATCTAATTCCAGCTGCACACTTACATTCTTCAGACAGTCCCCAATGATTTTCTGAACACAGTTTTCAAAATATGACCCCCTTGTCATCATCCACAACCTGAACATGATACTCAGAATAGGATAATTTGCACACAAATTGCTTTTGAGACCTGTGCACAATTTAAAACACACTGTGCTCTTCAAAGCAGATAAAGTGCAGTTTTTAACAAAATCAAAACCAGAGAAGAGTAAAGTTTCCACCCTTTGGATTCTGTGTGACATCAGTCTGAGAAGACCATTGATCTTAATGAGCCTTCCCAAAGCACAAGGAGAATATTTTGTGGAATATTATTCTATCTTCATAAGTCTCTCTTTGCATCCCTTCATTGCCAACATGAATGTACAACGTAGGCCAAGGCCACAATGGTATTGGGTACAAGTTCAGAATTAAAATTCTTAAATCACTCATTTCTTGAGTAGAAAATAAAAAAATCAGAGATTAAAATTCGTCCATTAAGGCCCATGAGGAAAAACTTGAATCAGAGGCTTTTCTCAGATAAATCTTATTAAGAACCCTGATTGTATCAAGGATCAAGGTATTAAATATGCCTTCAGTCATCCTCATCTTCACTGTTAACTCATCATCCCCATAATAAGTCCACTGAGACTCTTCTTTATGGAGCTCCTGAACCTAAAATAGAACAAGAATAAGCTCAAGAATAAGGATATGGTTTGTTCTGGAAGGTACTGAGACACTGTACTCAAGCCAACACTTCATATATTATATGCAATATATATTTATATAAATATATTTTATATTTTCATATGTTAATATATTAATTTAATTTACCACTCACTAGAACTGGAAATACTGGATTACTATTGCAAGGGTACTGAAAAAAAAGGCAATAACTTGCATTTCTGAAGAAATTAAGAAACCATGATTCTCACAAAAGCATAAGAATTTCTAGTTTAAACCCAGAGAAAGTCCACAAATCCCATTTGGAAGTCTGCTTACCAGAATAAGGTCCACTCTGTCTCTCTTACAGTTTCCATACTTAGTCATATTTAGGAATTTTCTTTTCATTTCTAAGTCATTCTTCTCCAGGTTCATTATTTTAATAATTTCCCCCTGAATAAACACCTACAAAATAAAAGAGGCTGAAAAGAATTCTCCTCACAGGAATTGTGGCACTGTGAATGTTGCAGATCAGTGACAGGTGCCAGTGTGAAGCTCCAGCTTTCAGTCCAGGAACAACCCAAATTTTAGGGGACTGATCTAAATGTAGCTGATTAATCCTTGCCAACCAACGTGTTCTAAATTATGTTACTTCAGAGGTTACACCCAAAATGTCAATTAGGAAAACTTTGGTCCATTCCTCTACAGGCTCCATACATTTGGAATATTTTGGCTGCTCAGCTCAGCCTGTATTTATTCAGGCTTTGAGAGCAATGTTGTTTTCTTCCCCAATCACCTCAGTTCCACTGCCACAGTCCTCCCAAATGTCACATTTCTGGTTGCCACTGCAATCCCTGCTCTCCTCACTGACTCTTGTTACTGTGCTCTACATTCCCAGAATGTACCTTGACATCACTGACATCTGTTCTTGTGCAGAAACACCTGGAACACCAAGATCCCACATTTCTTTTCATCCATGGAAACATCCCTGGATTTGCAGTCACCTGATGTTCTGCACACAACTCACGGCTCAAATCAAATATGACCTGGAACAACAAACCCACAGCACTGAATCTCTCCCTGCTGCCCTTTCAAGCATTTCCTCAGCTCTGCTGAAGGATTTGGGGATGGGGACAGGAGATGTTTCAGTGCCAGGGCAGCATTTCCTGGCAGCACCTGCCCTGCTGGTGTTCCTGTAGCTGGCAGTGCCCAGGCTCTGATGGCTGAGGGACTCTGGCAAAGCCTTGAGTCACAGCAGGGGAGTCCCTGAAGGGAAGTTCTGGCCAGGTGGGGGTTGGTCTCTTCTCCCAGGCACTCAGCAATAGGACAAGGGGGCACGGGGGGCTCAAGCTCTGCCAGGGGAAATTGAAGTTGGAGAGCAGAAAAAACTTCTTTGCAGAGAGAGTGCTCAGGGATTGGAATGGGCTGCCCAGAGAGGGGTTGGATTCCTCATCCCTGGAGGTTTTTCAGCTGAGCTTGGCCGTGGCACTGAGTGCCATGATCTGGTAAAGGGACTGGAGTTGGCCCAAGGGTTGGACTTGATGATCTGGGAGGTCTTTTCCAACCCAATCCATTCTATGATTCTAAGGACATCTGTTCTACTGGAATTATTCTGCAGTAGATCACCAGCTTTCCTTTGCAATACCTTTCAGTCTTCCTTCAGCATTATTTTGTGCTAGCTGTTACATTAATATTAAATATTATCTTATATGAGTCAACCTACAGAACACTAAAATAGTTAATTAGCAGTCAGTGCTTTAAAAATACCTGATTATACATCCTCTTGCTTTCTGCTTCCACATCATTCCCTGGGAGATCATTCCATTCAAAGTACTTTGGCACACCAATCCTCTGGAAATTTGAATTTATGTTTTCTGGGGTCCATAATTCTTCTACAGCACATGCAGACAGGTTTTTAACATAAGAACTGTTATGTGGTATCACAAGAGGAGCTTCCACAGTTTTCTTCCAAGGAGCTGAGTGCCACTGATCTAATTTGTACAAATTTTGCTTTTGTCTTTGTCTCACCAGCACATGTTGGTCAGAATTAGGCTGAACAAACTCTTCAGAGCTTCCAAAAACAGCAGCATCAAGGGTTTTTGTAAGGAACTTCAGTGGAGAGGAACAACAACAAAAAAGCACCAGGTGACATATTCCATATTTTTACACAATTTTTAGAGGTATTGAGATTGTTAACAACTGAATAAAGTTACACTTCAAACCATCTACTTACTCATGGGCCCAAAGAAAGCCTTGCTGGTGTGTCATTTAAAAAATACCTGTTCTAACTGTATTGGGTAGAATTCAGAATTAGGAAAAATTCCAAATCTGAAGTTCCATGAAAACTTTTGACATTTCGAAGCATTTATGTTCTAAAAGTGAAGTACTCTCCCCACAAAGCAATTTTCTCACAAGTGACACTGACAAGTATTTGCTCTAAAATGAATAAAAATTAAAGTTTGTGCAGATTTATCAGTTTTGACAGCTGACAAATTCCAGCAAAGAAGTCCCATTTGTTTTGTCTGGACTATCTCTAGCCCTCATCCCCATGTCCAGCTCATCCCTTTCCCCCCATCCATGTGCTATCCACTGGCTGCAGGATAATTCCTTAAATGAGGAATGGGTCAGATTAAGGGAGGAACCTGGTTCCTGATGTTGAAATTATGTAATTTTTATGGATGATATAAAACTGGGCCACACAAATTCTTGCCTTGTCCAACATTTAAATAAAAACTCTCTCACTGTACTTACTGGCAGAGTGTTTGGAGAAGTCTCTGAAGATAAATTAAGTATCTTGTCTGCTTTTGATCCATGTTTTCTTTTAATCTTCTTATATTCTTTAACTGCATCGTCTATAAATTTAGTTACAATTCTTTCTGCTACTGTGTGACAACCATGAATACAAAGTGCATCAAAATCACCCAGTAAAACATCAGAAACCTTTGCTGATGGTTCAGATAAGACAGGAACTGCATTTTCTTTGAGGAGAAGCAGTTTCTGATTGTTGCCTTGCCTCAGGCCTTTGCTGTAATTCATCGTGTCCTTTTCAAAGGCACTTTTATATTCGTGTTGAGCTGTTTCAGAAAATGCAATTAAAATGTCAAACAGAAGTTTTTTACCGAGTTCACTTGCAATATCATCAGCAAGTTTAATTCTTTTCTGATCCTCTACCAAGCAACAAATATTTTTGCTTGTGTTTACCTCATCTGTGTTATTGGTTTTGCTTTTCCTTGGAAGCACAGCTGCAAGTATCCTTTGTTTCATTTGTGCCAGTTCTGGTTTTTCCTTATCTGATCCCAAGCACATTAAGTTCTTTTGACAGAGAGATTCATTACACTTACACTGGTTGGAATGTGGAAACTTTTGCTCTTTTTCATGCACCAAGGCAGTGTGTAACCTAGACTGGTTTTCTTTTACTTCTGAACCTCCTGCACTTTTTGAGTCTTCTGCTTTCTCCTCTGTAAACCTCACTCTCTGCTCATCATCTTCAGAGTATTTGCAGCCTCCTTTGAAGGATTCATCATCACAGGAGTCAGAGTCTTCATCCCCCGTGTAACTGGAACTCTTTTTGTTCTCCCCCAACAGGTGTGAGATCTCCTCAGGCCTGACAAAGACACCGCAGTGCTGAGCACACTCAAAGTACTTCACCCCTTGGTAAGTTCCAGCATTGTCACCTCCAGCTGTGTCCAGGGCAACCCCAGCCCAGTGGCCACTACCAAAGTGAGTGAGTCCTTTGAACATCAGTGTGCCAGGCTGGGTCTGCCTCACTAACACTCTGTCCCCAGTTTCAAATGGTAACAAAGCGTCATCACTGTCCCCCTCAGTGCTGGGCAGCACTAAATGAGTTTTGGACTGTTTCATTGTGAACTCGGGGCTTTTACCAGCCTGGCCAGAAGAAACAGGGTTTGACACAGGCAGGATCTCCAAATGCTGCAAAGGTGTCTCATGTTCTCCTTGCTGGTGTTCTGATAAGTCCTCCTTTGAGCTGGAAATGGCTTTAAATGAAGATTGTTCTGAGAGTCGACCACCCTGAGCTGATAAAGCATCAATTGTCTCTTGATTGAGTGGGGGAAATTCTTCAGGCATGATGTTACCAGGTAATGGGAGCAATGCATCCATTTTCAGTGATACATCTCCTTCCATACCCTGACTAGTCTCTGAGCCTGTCATTTGTTCTGGTAGAGCTGGGAAATCATCCCTGCTGAAGGTAAGATCATCAGTTTTCTCTGCACCTGCACCTAAAGGGGGAGGAGGAAGATCCTCACTTAGAAATGACAAATCCTTTTTGTTAGTGGATGGCAAGTCAGCACTTCCATAGGACAATATTTCATCCACAGGAGACAGTATTTCTGACAAGGCATCCTCAGCAGCTGGAGGGAGACCTTTATCCCTAATGGAAGTTGCATCACCTTCCCCTTTGGAAGAGCAGATCTCAGCTTGAAACAATTCCTTTTTTGAGGAAGGATTACAAAATAGTTCTCTCCTCCCTTCCTTCACAGCTTGTCTTTCAGTTGTGGGGTTACTTTGATTTCTTTTTGCCACCCTTGGCAAAGGCTCAAGTAAACTGGTTTCTCCATGGACATCCCCAGAAATTCCTGGCATGGACACAGGCAGGGGTGCAATCTTCCTGGGGTTGCTGGATGCAAGTCTCTTGTCCAAAAGCTGTGCATGACTGTTTTCCTCTCCTGAAATGGGTAAGTCTCTTGGAGACAGACATGGTAATAATTTGTTATTTGCAATATCTTTGTCAGGCAGAAGAGAAGCAGTGTTCCTAAGTTGGTCAGTAACTAAATCTTCATGTTTCAGAGAAACACTTGGTGTAAAACCCTTTAGGTCTCTATTCTGATCTATAAATAAACTGTTAACTTTCCCATCCTTTTTCACTCTGCTAGTTACAGAATTAGGTTTCTGCTGTTCAGAGATCTTAAGTAAGTAAATATCATCACTGCAAGAAGCGCTGGCAGCTGCATCCTGACCCTGTTTTGTGACCTCCTGAGAGCAGGATTTCTTTCTGCTGCTGCTTCCTGAGGCACCCAGATGTGGCTCATCCATTCCCACAGCAGGGCTGTCAGACTGGGAGGAATGTGCTGGCTTGGTTTTGGAGGCATTGGCTTTTTCTGTTGGAATGAAAGGAAGCAAATGCTCAGCACAGCCACGATCCAACACATCTCCAGGGTGTTTCTGGGAGCATGGTGAAATCTCAGCCCTGTCATCTTCATGTTGCTCAGCAGGTGATGTTTCCTTTCCATCACTTACTGCTGAGGGCACCTCCTTGGAAAGATTAGGAAACACATCATCACTGTCATGGACAAACTCCTCTGGGACACTGACATCTGTGTCCTCTCCATGTTTCAGCTCTGACTCTGACATGGAGCTTTCTGAGATGTCAGTCTGAACTGCAGATACTTTCTGAAATTCTGGGAGCGAAGAGTCAGATTTGGCACTTTCACATTTCAAAGAGAAGTTGTTTGACTTGGATGATGATTCAGTGGAAGTTAATCCTTCAGAAAGTGCTTTCAAAATCACTTCTTCATTGGGAGCTTCATGAGAAACAGGATCCAAATTCTTCAAACCCTGACTGTGATCCACCTGATGGAACTCAGAAGGGACAGGCACTTCCACTTCTTTAACTGAAACATTTAAAAGAATTATTTTTTTTAAATCAGCATTTCATAAAAAAGTATTTTATAGAAGAGATTGCTGATAGATCACTTAGAATGTACAAATCTATAGTTTCCCTCGCTGTGGAATCTGGGAGTAAATACAGAAAGATGGTTCATTAGAAAAATGACATAAATACAAAATATTGCCACAATATGTAAATATTTATAATACAGAGATTTTATGCATCCCCAGAACTATGTAAATGATATAACTGACTCATATATAAACTGACAGTTTTATATGTCCTACTGAGAGTAGGAAATATGAACAGAGGATAAAATCTGGAAACAAGAATAATTCCAGCATGTTTTGTCAAAGTCCATCTTCAACTGATCTATGTTCTTTTAAAAAGAACACCCTTAAATTACTGAAAAGATGCCTCAAAAGAGTAAATTGTTAATGATACAATCAGAATAAGTTATGATTTTGTTCTGAGAAAGCAATATAATCATATCTCCTAATGAACCTTTGAGAGATCCCCCCATCCTGCCTAGCAGTGATTTATACACTGGGTATAGAGAGCAAGACACTTTGGTAATAAATGAGAATATTGTTTCTCTTTCTGTCAGGATTAAAGTTTGAGTGAAGTGCTTGAAACAGATTGGACATAATAGCATTAAATATGATTTACCTGCTCCTTCAGGAGTATTTTCTGCCTGAACCAGGCACAAGTTACACCAGGTAGAAAGAACCCACAGGCCTTTCCCTGTGAACTTGGTGCCACATGGATTAATATCTTCATTGTCTTTAGGATCTACCACTGTTTTTGAAAGAAGTGCCTTTTCCTCCAGGACAGTTTCCTAGAATGTAAATATTTAAGACACAAAGTCAATGTCTTAAGGGAAAAGAACTTTGCTGGCAGAAAGAATAACTGAGATCAGATTAAATGCACACATTGCCCCTAAGATATATAAGCACATATGGACTCCTGTGCACATGTTGGGGCTGTATCAGGGATGCAGGAAACACAAAGGGACTGGTCTCTGCAGCTGCTGTGAGAAATAACAGTTTAATGGTCTAGGAACAGGTTTACTTTCCCCTGGAGCAGCACAGAGCTCACCCACGCTCTGGGTTAAACACTCTGGCACCAGTTAAGAGCAGAGAAAACATGGAAGGGGTGGGAAAACTCTGCTGAACCAGCCCAGGTCAAAACTTAGCGTTCAGCTGAAGTGAACGTGACCAACACAAGACTCATTTTTACTTAATGTCAAAACTTCCAAATGACTCTTGTGCTAGTCCTGCCTCAATGCCAGTGTAACCCAGGCCTCATTTCTTTAGGCGTTAAGGTGATCCTTACCAGACATTCACACCTTCTGCCTTCCCTTGGAATGGGTGTGGATATAGGGTCATCCATTCCAGATGAATTTGCATGTGCCACAAGTAATAAAACATTATCCTGAGCAGTAAGTCCTGAAAGGTACAACATTAAATTATGATGTTTCCAGTGCTACTATTTTTTTTTATGAAAAGCTTTACTTTGGCTTTTTGTTCACACAGTCAAAAAGTCTTATTTTGGGTTACTTATAGTTTGAGTAACCATTGCCCTACACATTCTTCGCTGAAAGGATGAATTATTTTATTTATCCAATTATCAACTTAAATATCATCCAGTTTCATGGCAGCAACTGTAAAGCCAAATTCCAGGAATTTCTACACTTTGCCTCTTTTCTCATCTATGCCCAGCTGCTACCTCAACCAAACAACTTACACCTTTGCTACTTGTTCTCGCTAATCCCAAGCTAATCCTGGCACCAAAACTCACACTGGAGGCAACCAAGCAACAGCTCAACATCACAACTTCTCTTTCATGGGCCAATCAGCAAAATGTCCTCTTCTGAAACATCATTTGAACTGCTCCAAAGAGCAGCTGAAACTTCAGCTTCTGCCCTGAAGTGACCAAGTGGTCACAGACATGGTTTGTGCAGAATTCTTTATTGGGTACCTGTGGTTTTGCAGTCTTGAACCACAAAGACTGAGCCTGTGGTTCCACCAGTAGCACCACACCCTCTCTTGGCCACAATTCCACACCTGCCAGGACCTTGCACACCAAGGGGCTGCTCCACACACGGGGACTCCTCTGCCTGTTTCTGGGCTTGAGTTTCCTTGTTTTCAGTAGAAAAGCTGTGAACAATTGGGCAAAACCTTAATGATTGGGAGATGTTTTTGTGTCTCCAAGTTAGTCATGACAAATTCATATAAAATCAATAAAGGTACAAATTAAGTGCTTCTGGTAGTGCTTGATTGTATCTCTAGAGTGTTCACACACACACACATTTCTAAACCAGCAAATTAGTAAAGCCAGAAACCCTCTGAATAGTGTATTTATTTCTCCATTCTCCTCCCTCTCACTTGATATGGTATTTTATACAGTCAGTTTTCTAACCTTCATAGATAAGAATAGGAAGACACTGAAAAAGCAAAACCAGGTCAAACTCTGAGCCTGTTTGCCTCCTCCATTTCCAGTCAATTATAGCATATCAGATTTCAACAGTACTCATTACTTTTTCTACTTTAAATATAGCATTGCAACTTCATGGATATTTGGGACATCAGATACTGATTGTGGTGGTGACTTTGAACTTGCTAAACAACCTCCTTACTGCAAAAGGCAACACAATTCCTACTCACAGACTTCTCCCTTAGTGGTACAAGTTCTATAATAAACAGTTGAGTAAGTTATTCTGTCCAGGAAAAGAAAATGCATGTGTTTTTTTCTGTTGGTTTGTTAGCTTTTTGACTTGTTTTCACTTTAAATATGTTCCTGAAGATATTAACAATATGGACTGGAGTTGGATCAAGGGTTGGACTTGATGATCTCAGAGGTCTTTTCCAACCCAATCCATTCTATGATTCTATGATGTCCAGAAGCTAAATTTCTGTTTATTCTTTAAGGTGCAGAAAGGAGGCCTATTAAGTATTCAACACCACTAACATTTAAGGACTTCAAAATAAGTATCCCAATTCAGAATATACATCCCCAATTCTTAGTTCAAAGTCTGTCCATTTATAATAATTACAAGTTTCTCTATCCCTTGTTTCTAGTATTTAACATCCATTAACAAAACTCTAAACCAGCAGCTTTTTCTGCATGTTGGCCATTTATTTATTATTTCAGTTTCAGAAGTATTTCTCAGTCCTTTCCACTCCCTTACAGCCCTGCTTATTAATTATGTTCCTGATCAGTATAAAACACAAACACACCCACACTGGTGGATAAATAGAATAATTCCCAGTGCACTCTTACACAGGACAGAGATCTATGGACAATCAGCCAGAATTTGGGAGCATTTGAGTTCCACCAGGCCGTGGCTGCTCTGGACTGGCACAAATATTCACTGTTTTCCTATGAGCAGGCTTGTCAGTAATAAGAAGTGAAAGCACAGCCAAGAAACCTTTTAAAGATTCCTCTGACTTGTAATCAATAACACCATGAATTATAGATCAGTTCCATGCAGGGATTTATTTGAAAGCCTTTCCCTGAGGGGACTTAAGTAAATGCACAAACCTGACTCACCATTCTGCTGAAGCTCCACTGAATGAAAGGGGTTTTTAATTCATATAGATATATACTTGTCTTTAACTGTCTTTTTTCTTCCTGAATAAACTAGATTTTTGTTCTGAGCTGTGTGGGTGCTGTTGGGTCCTCACTCCTGCAGGGCAGAGGGAAGCACACAGAGGTGCTGAGGATACAACTCCTGGGAACAGAGGGGTGGTGATTTCTCTGACTCCTGAATTGCATCTCACTGTGGGCATTTTACACAACTCTACACTTCAGGTTAAGTATTTGTTTTACAAAAATCCTTCTGTGGTTAAACCCTCAGTGAAACACCACCCTGCTCTCAGGGGTTAAATGATACACAGGCTCAGAGCCAGAGGATGACAAAGGAGAGAATTTCACCAATTAAATCAATACCTTTCTACTCATTTTGTATGGGTATTTTGAAATCTAATTAATATATAGTTGCAGAGAGAGTTAAAAGCCACGATGAAAACATGAACTACCATTAGCAGTTGTGTGGCATCATTAAAAGTGCCCTGAGGAACTCACCATTTGGGACACCAGGCAGGTCAGAATGATAAGCAGGGATCTTTGTGCATCAAATGCTCCAGTACAGGGGTTTTCAAAAGTTTTCATCACAAAACCTCCTCTTTGGGGTACTTAAAGCTTGCACAATTATCTGGGACATGACTGTCTCAATCTTCTCCACTGGATTGGTTCTTATCTCCAGCTATCATCACCAGAAAGGGTTTTACTTACCCCTCATGTTTCTCCTCCCGTTTTTGCTTTAGCTGGACACAACTGTCTTTACTCCCTGCCAGCTCAGGGCTTTCTGGGGGGGCTGCAGACTCTGCTGAAGAGGAGCAGGACTTTGGGTCAGAAACAAGCCTCATTTCCTTCAGCTTTATTGCTTCTTCAGTTGCTGGGCTTCTTATAAGCTAAAAGGAAAATGTAACAGGAGGTTTCAGCTGTAGTATCAGCTCTGACTTCAGCTCTCACCCACCCAAAAACCCACCGGGACATCCAGCGACGGTGACTTCACCACCTCTTGCTTCCCAGGCAGATTGTGCAGCTTCTTCTGGAGCTGTGCTGTTGAGTGCTGCAGCATTAGGATTTCTCTTTGCTGCTTTAATAAGAGCTTCCTTTCTTGATGGGCTGCCCTGTAGATGTTTTGCAGGTGCTGGATCTCTGCCTACGCAAAGCGTGAAAGGAGAGGAACATCAGAGCAGAGATAACAAGACCTACTTAAAACTATGTGTAATGTTCTAACATACTACTCACAAAACACCCTGGAAATTCAATATGCAGGTTTTGTTCCTTTTTTGTAAAATATTTACAGTTTTATTTTTCACTGAGGGTTTCATAGGGGTCACCTGTGAAAACTAATGACAGGTAAGGGGATATTTTGATGGGGTGTCAAGAGGTGAGACCTTCAAAAATTAATTAACTTCAGATAATTCAAAACTACAGGATGCTTGTGGTGTGAATTAGGAATCCCTTTAAGGAAAGGATGGGCTTGTACTACATAAAGAGCAGGACACACTTTCTGACTACCAAGTGTAATTATAAACCTCTCATAGCAGAATAACTGAGACTATAAAATTAGCTGTCAGATTAATTTAATATATTTCAACATCAGAAGCATAAATCTGCATGAATCAGTGGAAACCTATATTACATGACCTGTTTGTTGCAGCATAAATAGAAAAACCCACAATAACAGTGAAGTAGCAGAAAACAAGATTAAAAAAAAAGATGTTTTCTTTTATCCAAGATTTACAGACTGCTGACTTTGGCACAAAACCCACCTCACTGAATGTAGGAAACAAGTAGAATAATGCATGCAAAGTGACTTTTTTTTTTTTGAAAAAGCAAATCCCACTTGCTCCAGCCACCTTCCTTGCTGCATCCTCCCACTGGTCAGGAGATGAAGCCCAACTCCTCTCACTGCAGCATTACCTGCTCCTGTTTCAGCTCCAGGAGGATTTTGCACTGCTTTGCTGCCATGGCAGAGGCTCCTTTACTGTCCTGCAGGTTTTCCAGAACACTGGAGATCAGAGGAGGATGACAATCACAATCAGATAATTAAATGCCCTGAATTTATTTCTCTTCAGAAAACACCACCAGGGATGGGACCAAAGCCCCTCAAAGCACCAGTAGCTATGGAGGGTTCAGCAGCAAGACTCAAAGACACCTCCCAGCCTTGGGGCCAGAGTGCCTGGACCTCTCCCCAGGCAGGTGGAGTGCCCTGAGCACTCAGTGCACAGCCCCACACAGTGCACAGGGGGGGCTCACACTGCACATCATGGGGCCTCAGCCTGGTCAGCACTGAGAGACACCCACTGCCATCTCCAATGGCTCCTCAGCCTGGCCAGCACTGAGAGACACCCACTGCCATCTCCGATGGCTCCTCAGCCTGGCCAGCACTGAGAGACACCCACTGCCATCTCCAATGGCTCCCCAGCCTGGCCAGCACTGAGGGACACCCACTGCCATCTCCAATGGCTCCCCAGCCTGGCCAGCACTGAGGGACACCCACTGCCATCTCTGATGGCTCCTCAGCCTGGCCAGCACTGAGGGTCTCTCCTCACTGTCCCTGAGGGTACATCAGCTCAGTCAGCACCAAAGGATGCCCCTCATTGTCCCTGAGGACATCTCAGCTTGGTCAGCACTGAAGGACACCCGTCACCATCCCAGTCAGTGCTGAGGGCACCTCACACAACATCCCAAAGGAGGCTGCAGTAGAAAGCTTAACTCTGCTCTGGAAAGATTAAACCCATGCAGGCTGCTCTTCTCTCCTCCTGCTTTACTACACTTGATTTGTAAGAGAAGGATTTTATATATTTCCTTTTTTCCTTCCTTTCAGGGGAAGAGAACAAGTCCTGGCCAAGCAGGTCTCTCAGTGGTGCAGAGTGCCCTGTCCCCGCTGTGGCAGGTTTGGCGTCCTGCCCTGTGCCCCTCACCGTCTGTGGTGGCCCAGCCAGGCCAGCTCTGCCCTGGCTTTGTCCCGCAGTGCCTCTTTGCGGAGCTCCAGGAGGGTTCGCTGGTGCTGAGCCCGCAGCTCCTCTGCCCTCAGACACTGCCCCACCAGCGCCAGGCTGAGACCGCAGGACACGTCGGAGCCTCCGGAGATGGGAATGGCAGTGCTGCCCTGGGCACAGAGCAGAGCCAGCGTCACTGACAGGGGACTCACAGACAAAAAACCCCCAGTCCTGAGGAAACCACCGCTCAGAGTGTGCCCAAAACTGGGGCTACCTGGCTGTCCAAGCTGGCCCCACCATTGCTCTTGCCAGAGTCGTCCCCACGGGGCAGGTTCACCAGAGGTGACAACAGGTCCAAGGCTTGGTGGTTGGGCAGTGGCTCCCCAGGATTTGCTGGAAGGAATGCTAAGGAAAAGAAGTAATGCCACCATAAATAAAGCATCTGTTCCAGAAGGAAAAGGAGAGACCAAACCACAACTCCTACAGTACAAGTTAAGGTCCAGTCCTGAACTCAAGGTGCCTTTGCAAAGAGTCAGCAGTTGGGCCTGGGCACTGCCCTCAGCAGGAGCCAGAGGAGTCACCCCACAGCTGTCCATCTACAGGAGCAAGGGACAAGCACCGACCTCACTTTCAGGTAAAATCATGTTAAAAAGGTAAAAAGACAAGAGGTCCATCCATAATATAAAGAACTATCATCTCCCAAGACTATTTTCTGTAGAAGGATTCAGAGCACAAAGGGAGATCACTGTGGTTTAGATACAGATAATGAATAGAAGTATTTAGGTCAAACTTTCCAAAGTCAGTTAGCAAACTGTGTTCCAGGCTGGGTTGGATGGGGCTTGGAGCAATCTGGTCTAGTAGAAAGCTGGAACAAGACGACCTTTAAGGTCCCTCCCAACCCAAACCATTCTGTGCAACATGTCCCAGCCCCTGGATATTTCACTGTTTCTAATTGCCATGCTAAAATGTGTTGTTATCCCAATACCACCAAATCCTTCAGCTTGGCATTCACCTTCTTGAAGCACTGAGGAATATGGATCTTTTCCTCCTACAGGTTTTGTTTCTCCCTCTATTTTGGGATCCACTGGACTGTGAACTCTTTCTATCTTCAATGCAGGTTGTCTCAGTGAACAAATCTCCTGATTACTGAAGGTAAGAAAAAAAAGCGAAATATTTTCTTATTGCAGTCAGAGATACTATTTAAATTCCCACCTTTTATAGTCAAGCCCTCTGTGAAGGCTGAATCTTTTTCAAACCAAAATGCTGCTCCTTTTTATGTGGTATTGAAAGTTTTACCTGTGCAAAGGTGCCTTTCTGGTAATTGCATCCTTAAGACCCTAGAAGCAATTCTCAAGTCTTTATGCCACTTTAAATGAACATAAAAATGTGCACATACAATATTCTCATTCACACCAGGGTATATGAGGGTAATGCAAAATGAGGAAAATTATATTTTCCTCCAAGTTTCAAAGGGCCTTTTAAACATGCAGCATCTCTCCCCAGATAAGGAGGTGTTAGTATTATGGTTGGGCATAAATCAGAGTAAAAAGACTGTATTGCAATTGCTTTAATGCCCCAAGTCGTTCATATAATCAAACCACAGGCTGGATCAGCAGAGTGCCTTGCTGTGTCCTGCCTCCTGTACCTGCCAGCAGCTTGGTCACCTCCCAGCTGGTGTCCTCTCCATGTTTGCCCTGTGTGGAACAACCCTGGCACAGATGGATTGCTGCCTCTGGAGCTCCTGCACTCCTGCACACACAGAAATTATCCACAGACCTCCATGGGCTATTGGAAAGGCAGAACTTCCAAGCCTCCTTCCCTCATCTTCTTAGGAAAGCCCTTTGTTGCAGATGATGCAAAGGATAACTCAAAGTCTACTTTTTGGTCAATATTAGCATCTCATTAGGGTCTCATGTCTGAGCAGGTATCACAGTAAGGATCTCTTGGGGGCTTCAAACCTTCTCTTGGTTTTACAGCAAACCAACCACAGACACCAAAAGCTGCAGCCCCCCAGTGATTTCACATCAACACTCCAAGTGAGAGTCCAAGGGACTCTGTTACCTGAGAGATCTGGGCACTTTCCAAGAGTTACCCTGATCCGCAGTTTTAATCAGCTAAAACTCCTCTTTTTATTAAAGGTCTAAGTAAGAATAAAACCCAGTGGGGATTGGAGGAACATTTTGCTGAACCTAGAGGTGTTAACCCTGAAATGGTGACTTACCTTTGGGCTGTGCTGCAGCAGGTCCCTCAAAAACCTCTGGCTTTCCTGAACCTCTTGCTTTGCTTTCTCCCTCAGCACTCTAAGCTGTTGTTTCTGCTGGAGCTGATGGACCTGTGTTTGGAAATGACACACTATAAATGATGTTTTTAACCAGGTGACACAACACCTCAGAGCTGGGGGGCAAAGGGCAACCAGGAGAAGGCAGGACAGGAGCTGCACGGTTCCTGTCACCTCCTGCTGCCCTGGGCAGGCAGGACAAGCACTGCTTTGGCTGCAGCACAGGAACCTGCTCTTGGCCACCAGAGCTACACAAGGGTTTCCAAACACCAAATAAAGCTCCCTGGGGTTTACAAACCTGATGCAGCTCAGCTGATGCCCACTGATTACAGCCTGAGCTCACCTGAAGCCAGGGATAGTGAGCACCGTTTTACCTGGAACAGCAGAACTGGAATTCTCTTGGCTCCTTGCAGAAGTTGCTCACTGACCTGCAGTCTGTGAGCCAGCAGCAGGGAGGTTTGCCTCAGAGTGTCCAGGTGGCTCCTGTGCTTCTCTTCCAGCTCTGTGCAGCTACAGTCTCCCCTACCTGCAGAAATTCAGGAAATAGATGGTATTGTCACCATTTAGTGATTAACAAAAGTCTGTGCTTCATTTAATGAGTGCCAGCTGGAGAAATATCAGAGCTAACCAGAGGCAGAGAGTGAAAGCAGATTCCTTCAGGTTCCAGGTGCTGCCCTGAAAGTTTCTACACTGCCAAATGCCTTTGGGATTTAAGCATTTATGAAGTGTTTTCCCAGCAGGGCTGACTTGCTGGCTCACCCCTGAGGCCAGTACACCTTGGGAATCATCTGAGAGTACCAAGGTATCTCCAACAGGGTTCCAGGGCATCTGCTGCTCAGCCTTCTCTGCTGCACTGCAGGCCTGACTGTGCTCCCCAAATGTGTCTGAGTCCTGACACATAAACAAGGGATCATCTCCAGGGGAATGTGTTCTTTGTTCCTAACTTCATTTTCCTTTTGAATCCTCCCCAGGCCTATTTTTGGAAGTGTCCCAAATCTGACATCTGCCTTTATTCCCAAAATAACTTCTCTGCATGCATTTACTTTGTCTGCCATAACTGTAGAAGCAAAATGTCACTACCTACACCCTCTCAAGAAATCTGTGAGCATAAAGTCCTGTGAATATGGGGAGGAGATAGGACTTGAGGGTCTATGCCAGGGAAGAGAAGGATTGGAGAATAATTCCTGTTCTAAGCCTGAATTCCAGAGTGTGGGTTATTGCCACTCTTGGTCCCTCTGCTCCTTTGCTGCACCAACAGGATCAGAGCACTGGGTACAAAAGAAAATCTTCCCAACTGGCCATTTCTTTGGGACCTTGAGCAGCGTCCCTTGTGTCCCCTCCATCCACACAGGGGTGCAGGCTGAGTCCTCTCTTATCACAGGGGGGACACAAACCCCTAGAAAAAAGCTTTCATTTTTAAGTGGAGATCCTTTTCTTTTTGTTCCAGGAGCCCCTATTTTACTGCTACTTCCTTCCTGTAACTCCCCTGCCTGTCTTTGGCACTGCAGGTGATGTAATGTTTACCAGAGAGGTGTTCTTGCCCACTCTGAGCTTCTCAGATGAATTGCTCAGCTTATGCAAACAGGTCTGGTGTTTACTCTGTGCTGTGCCACTGTCACAGCAACCAGGGTCAGAAATGAATTGAAGTGGGGGTCATAAATAGAAATAGGTTTGACTTGGAAACCTGAGATAAAATCTGTATCCAGATCATCTGACTCCAAATTGCCCCACACTGCAGGACAAGCCCATGACATGCAGGGTTTGTTTTTGCTTTAAATGCTGAGGGATCTTTAACACAGAAGGAGCAGAAATGTGGGCTTGTGTGCATGCCAGGATGGGCTTTGTGTTTATGTGGGTGGAAGTGATATTAAATCTTTGAGCCTGATGCAGATTTTCTATTAGAATGCTGCTCTTTTTATAAACAGCTTGATTGCACATTTCACTTACCCCTTACCATGGTGCTATAGGAGGCATTTCTTAACCCCCTCCTTTTCAGAACAAGAGACTGGATGGAAATCTCATCTTTTATTTTCATAATGGGCTTTTCCTCGGTTTGGAGGGTGGTTTGAAAAGGCAAAATCACACTTAGATGGATTCCATTACCTGGAAATCACATGCCAAATGAAGAGTTCATACTTTTAAAAGTATTTTTTGTTTTAGCCAATCTTTCTAATTTTGAGGACTGATTCAGACTCTTTAATGCTGATAGTTACCAGAGATGATTTTGTGAAATGGCACATTTAGGAAAACTGAGTGGGTAAAAGAGCTGTTGTTTCTACAGGGAAGTTTTTAAGCAATGCAATTGGAAAAAGAGGCAAGGGAAAGGATCTTCAGCAGGTAAATAAACACTCACCACCTCCAAAAGCTCCTTCAATACTAACAAATAAGGCCATTTTATTAAAAAAATTACAAGCTAAATTTATTGATGCCAAGTTGTCTGAGTAGCTTTTAGCACTATCTGTGGCATTTGGCAGTATGATTATCTATTAGGATATAGTTTAAAACCTGGGAAATATTTCTAATTTGGGCCTCAAGGTGAACAATGCTGTTGTTGTTCTGCTCAGAGCCTGACCAGTGGTATTGATCTCAGAGTGATTAAAAAGTTTGATGTGTTTTCACTCCTTTTGAACACAATTTTCCTAATTGTGGCTATTTCCAGCTGCATTTCTTGTGTTGTAACATCCTGCATTAAAGAAAATGCCATCTGGCAAAACTTCACATCCTTTTCCATGATGATGAATGGCATTTTACTGCCTACCCAGATAGCTCCAACGTGCATACACTCAGCCCTGGGAAAAAAAAATGCTATTTATTAAATCACTTTCCGCTGCACCTGCAGAATCTCAGTAAAGCCCCATAGAATCTCTGTGACATATAATTAAAAAAACCAGGCTAAAAGTCTCATTTTTCTAATCACTTGAAGCCAGGCAGAAGCATTTACTGCTGCTTTACTCAAGGACAGCTTTTCCTCTTTCTGCCCATGTCAGCAATCAGACCAACCCAGTTAGTACAAAAATACAGCTTTAGCTGTGGGCACAACTTTGTCTGCATTATTGCCTGGATGTGTAGGAATATGGGGTGTAAAGAGTCCTGAAATGCTGCTGTGCAGTGGAGCAACAGATCCAGAAGGATTTGACCCATTTTCCCCCACTTGGGCAGTCCTTCCCCTCTCCAAAATTGCTGTGTTAGCTCGATGGCTTTATTATTTTAGGGAGCTTCTCAGGTAAGGGAGATGGGTGAAACACCACCCAGGCATTTCAGCACTCTGTTACTGTGCAGGAACAGACTGGAGTGATGGCAGGGACATGGAGGTGCAGAAAAGAGGGCTGGTAACTCCTGATCCCAGCTGAGATACCCAGCACAGGCTGCTTGGCCCTCCTTCAGCAGGACCTGTGAGCCAAGAGCAATCCCTGAGCAAGAGACTCCACACTTGAAGGCTCTGCTTGTTTACTCAGGGAAATCAATGTGCTGATCTGCACTCTGGAGTGCCTTGGAGAATGGGTATTTCCAGGGCTGCTGAATCAGGTTCTTCTCTCCTCTATAAATACTGGTATCCCACTTGTCATTGAGGAGTAGCTGGTTACTAAACTAGGGATTCTTGTGGCCTGTGCTGCCCCTGCCCTCCATTCTTTGCAGAGAGAGTGCTCAGCCATTGGAATGGGCTGCCCAGAGAGGGGGTGGATTCCCCATCCCTGGAGGTTTTTAACCTGAGCTTGGCCGTGGCACTGAGTGCCATGATGTGGTAAAGGGACTGGAGTTGGCCCAAGGGTTGGACTTGATGATCTCAGAGGTCTTTTCCAACCCAATCCATTCTATCATTCTATGATTCTATGATATTCTGTGTTTCTCTCTAAATCCTCTGGTGTGGAGGGCTGGCCTGAGTTCATCTTCCAGCCAGATGTTGCAGCACAAGACAATTCCTCACCCTGCTGCTGCCCCTCACACACAGCAGCAGCAGCACAACTCTTGCTGCAGGGTATCAAGAGAAAGCTGGGCTTGAACCTGGACCTCCCCACAATCCTGAGTTTCCATGGAATGGTCCTTCTGTTCCTCATCAATTATATTAAATTCCCCCAGCCCCATCACTGCAGACACCACAGAGGTGTTTGCAGGCTGAGGATGGAGCTCACTGAAGCTTTGGAAAATACAAAACACACGGTAGGATTTGGAAGGGAACAGGAAGAGCTGCCTTAGCTCAGCGCTGTCAATCAGAGCACAATTAGCTGAAACCACACTGATCCACTTCTGTGCTGATTCCACCAATTTCATCAGTCCTCCTTCTGCCAGAAGCAAGAAGGCAGCTCCCTCTAGTGATGTGAGAAAATATGTCAACCAGCAGTTTAGGGCAAAGATGTTACATCAAATACATTTTCCTTGTAATTCAGGTTAAAATTCTGCATTCTAAGAGTAATGGGAAACATTCCATTTGCTTTCCTGCTGCAAATTACTTTTAAAGCAGTAGCCATGCTTAAGCTTCAACATATAAACCCCACTTTTATAAGAGTTCATTTTTGCTTGAACTTTGCTTATCTCTCAAATATTAAAAAAAAAGGAAAGAAAAAAGTCTGCTCTGATGAAATGAGATTTCTGACTCATTTAGTCCAGTCTGGCTCATTAGGCCAATCACAAGGCTGTAGGAAGGGGCATAGGAAAATGTTTGGTTTATTTTAAATCATCTACTTCTCTAATTTAGTAGCAATATAGAAAATTGGGTACTGTCTGTTCTATTCAGAAGTATCAAGGAAAGTGTAGCTCATCTCCTCAGCTCCCTGTGGAAGAGACCTGGTGGTTTGAGAGGAAAGATGGAAAGATTTTAGGTAGTGGTGTGATGTGCAAACCACTTACACCAAGTGTTGTGCCTAAAATGAGTACAAATGCACATCAGAACTTTGCAGTGATACCTGTGGAGTCAACTGTTCACCACAGCATGTGCTTAAAGGATTTGCAGTTTTGGATTTTATAGTGGCTCTTTTTAAAAAGAAAATTTGAGAGTTCAGGGCAAGTTCAGCCTTACTCCAGGCAGTAAACAGTTACAAACATTTTGGGGGCATCTGCTTCTTATATTGTGCTTTCTGATGTTTGAAAATGAAATCTGTTATTTTGTAAGTATTTTCACTGCAGAAAACTCTTCATGCCTTTGGCATAGCAAGTAGAAATTAGGTGATGAATCTGTCCTTTAAAGGCAAATATGTGTGTTTGGCAGCAGTTGTGCAACTGCACCTCATTATGCTGCATGTGCAGAGTGACTTGTGTGCTCTGTGAAAGGACAGAACCTGCTGCTGGGGTGATGCCTCAGAGCAGACAATGCAGCCTCATGGCTGAATGCCCCAGTCCTGCTCAGGGTGCTGAACAGACCCACTTGTGACACATATTTCAAACCCACATTGTCTCCAGCGTGACAGTTCTGTGTCTCATCTGCAGCAGCTTCACAGCCCAGCCTTGGGCTCCAGCTCTGGCAGCTCCTGCAAATGCTCAGGGAAGGTGAAGGTTCTTCCTGCACAGACATGAGGCGGCAGTTCCTGTTGTTGGTGTGGGGAATAGTGGATAGCAGGGTCTTTTTGCCAGATCGGGCCCTTACTTATTAATAGTAAATAAATGCATTGTCTTTTGCTCATGGTAAACACTTCAGACAACAGACTTGCTGTCCAATCCTGTAAGATGCCCTGCTGGTCCCTGGGGGGTAGGGAGAAGCATAGTAAACAATGCTGGCTTCTCCACCACCTCAAAATCCAATATTATGTATAAAATGTTGTGAGGAAAACAATGAAGAATCCTTAATAAGAGCAAAGGCTTTTTGTAAGTCCCCTCTTTGAGGAAAGGTTATCTGATCTTGTTCTTTTGTCTCAGAAAAGCCCTTAAAACAATGTACCATCTGCTCCTGTTTGGTGGAAGCAGGCAGAGATCTCTTGGTCTGCACGCTACTGTTTGTCATTTAACCCTTTCAGCCACCAACTTTCCCTTGTTTCCATGCAAACCTGTGCTCTGGGCAGAAGTGGCAATGCCCTGTGCCACATCCTTTGCCAGCCCTGAGCTCCCTGCAGATCTCTTTGGAACCCCTGTACCCCTGCCTTGATGCCTCCTGCTGTACAAGCAGGACAGTATCCCACACTGCCCTGATATGGTAATTATGAAGAATTAATTGTAAGACTCCTGGAGACCTCCAGATGAAGCCGGGAGGTGTTGGAAAAGTCTCTGAGCTCAACAGGGTTTGTTCCATCAAGGCCTGTCTGTCCCTGTCCCTGTGAGGTGACACTGCTGAACTCACCCTGTGAGACAGCACAGCCCAGCATGGGAAAGGCAAAGAGTTTCTGTTGCATTTTATGCAATTTTAATAAAACTTTCACATTACCTGTTCAATTGTAAAGGAACGTTGAAGGCACATATTTTCATATATTCATTCTTGCCTTCAATACATGGAACATGAACCATCTATTTGAAATTCTGCCTCACCCCAGAAGTGTTTTCAGCCCTAGCCAGAATCATTAGCAAGAATTCTCTCACAATGAAGGACTATTCATTCTATTGCAACATCATAAGAAGTACCTTGGGACGGCACCGAGTGACCCCCATGCTCTGACCCCTTGGGAGATGCCACCTTACCCAAGTCCTGCTCAAAGCCATCAGTCTCAGCTTGGGTGCTCAGAGCAGCAGAGGGCTGGAAGCTCAGGCTGTCTGGGATCCTCAGGCTCTCTCCAGGAGACTGGTTGGTCTTTTCCTCTTGGTTCTGAATGCTCAAAATCGTCCTACATGGATAGTGGTTCCCCTGTGCTTTGAGTCCTCTCTGCAGGCTGTGTCAAGGGAACAACAACAATTACTAAAGTTTGAGATTATCCATGTGTCTGAGCAATCTTTTGAACTAAAAAAATGGTTATTTCACTTTAAGAAAACTATTAGATTCTGTGAAATGGAAACAAAAGTCTCCCTGAAAAGTCATACCTACCAATGTACAAAATCTTCTTTTTTGTACCTTGATGTCGTCAAGAAAGGTAACAACACTCATTTTTACCTGCTCTAATTACTGCTTGGAAAGAGCTGGGTATTTTCAGCTTGGTGGTAAATAGAAACAACAACCTTGCAGTTTGGAAGCTTAATTTATGAGGGTTGCATTGTACAATCCGTGCCATTGTTGGGACTTGGTTGCACAATCTGAACCTTGGCAAAGAAACCTGTTTAGAAACACAAAGTACTGAGCTCTGTTCCAGTGTTTCTGGGACTTGTGCTGAGCGTGGCTGGGGCCCAACTCAGATCTGCTGCTGATAGATACACCTCAACATTTCAACATGTTACCAGCACCAAGTCCTGCAGGGGAAGATCTCAGCTGACTGGTTTGACTTTGTTTTGGTTTTAGTTAACTCTCTGAGCTTAACTAAAAAGATTAGGAAAGAAGGTGTGAAAATGGACATTTGTTGATCAAGCCTGGGCTGAAACACACGCAGAGACACTGAGACACTGAAATGGTGACAGATGTTTCCTGTTTTATACAGAAAAATGAACGTGGAATTTTTTTTTTTTTTAATCAGCAATCAGCTTAGGGAAATCTTATTTCATTTTTCTCGTTAATAAGCTTTGCTTTGTTTTTCATGACCCAGAAACTGCTAAAACGATTAGAACAGCTTCCACTAACGCGTCTTGGATGTGGCCTTCAGGAAGTGGGAGCAAAGGTGCATGAGAGAGAAGGAGAAGAGGAAACAGGGGAAAAGGAGTCCTAATATTCAGTGGGTAAATGTGCTGAGTTTTGCCTCTGCATTTGTGTTGTGACAGGTTTTTAGTCACTGTTACCTTTGGCTATTGAGAAATGCCTACTCCTGTTTGGGGAGACTTGCCAAGGTCTGAATCCAAGCCTGCCTGTGTCCTGGGGAGGACATCAGTGGAAGCCAATGCAGATTCTGTAGGAAATATTTGGTTTACACAGAAGTGCCCAGCAACACCTGTCCTCCAGACACAACCAGTCCTGCAGTGGGCATCAACCAGCACAATTCCCAAATGAGGCTCTTTGGGTTTGCACCAGCTAAAGAGAAAGTGCTATTTGGTCCACAGTGGGAGGCAGAGCTGTGATCCAACTGTTTCAGGCCATCGCCCTCTGCCCCAGCCCCTGAGGCCACCCAGAGCAATTTCAAATCTAAATTTATGACAAAAATGTGAGGATTAGTTTTGGCTCACTCATAGACGTAACTGAAACAAAGTGAGGATGGAATTGCATCCATGTTTTCTGGCAGTTTGGAGAATTCCCATCAGTGAGTCATTTGCATCAGCAACAACCCCCCGTCAGCCACCCCTGCGACTGCAGAGCAGCCAGGCATGAAATGGGAACATTTCCTATGGAAACAGGCACCTGTGGGATTGGGCATGAACAGGAGTCGCTGCTCTCAGAGCTGTAATTAAACATGCAAACAGAAAACTGTGCTGTTGGAAGTGGCTGTGGAGAGGGTCACGTTCAAGAGCGCTGGGTTTGAAGCACTGGATGTTTTGTGTTGGTGAATGAGGCTGGTGAACAGCTTTAACAGGTGGCTTTGTTCACATGAACTCTTAGAGAGAATGTCTGTTGTAGCCAACTGTGGATTTGTAACTCATTATCACTGGCAGCAACAGTGGAATTCAGAGCATAAACCCAATTCAGCTGATTTTACCATCACATTTTCTAACGTAGCTCCAGTTATGTCAGTGATGAGCTGCATGGATACAGCAGAGTCCCCTTCTGGAGCACAGCCCTGGGAGGTTTGGTATGCAAGTCAAAAGACAGGATCCCTTCACTCCCTTCTTCCACATGGAGTTCAGGCACTCACAGTGCAAATGTTCCAGAGCAAGAGCAACTATGACCCTGGAAAGTTCCTCAGTCACCTCCTTTGATGACCGAGGTGACGGATGCTCCTTTACCATGTGGCTCTCTCTGTTCTGATCTGTGTGCCCTCGGTGTGAATCAGCTGATAAAAGGATCAGCTTCAGGAATAACTTGCTCACAGGAGCCTCACCATGTCCCTGCTGCCGTGTGCCACCCCCTGCTTTGTGCCAAGGGACTCCTCCCCTTTTGCTTCCCGTGGGTGAGTGTGCAAGGCTTCAGGAAAGGTGCAAAATTAAACTCTAGGTTATGTGCAAATAAGAGCTGAGAGCAAAAGACAGGCTTTTACTCTGAACTTTCATATTACCTACTTTACCAGTAACTAAGAAAGGGTTACACATGGGGTGGTCTTTCCTTTATATTGCCCCCTTACTGTCACTGCTGCTGCATCAGAGGGAGCCCTCAGCCCACGGGGAGATGAGTCTGGAGTCATGCACAATACAGCAACACTTTCCACTTCTAATCTCTAAATACAGCAATATTTTATCTGCAAGTAGCTCTCCTCATCTTTTGAAGCAGCACTTGCAACAGGGTTGTGATTTATTGTTTGAGAGGTTTTATTGGTGTTTTTTTCAGTGATGCTCTGAGGACTCCCTTGGACTCGGCTGCTCAAACACACGGGAGCTTTGCTTTCCCAGTAATTGCATTGTTGGGGAGATCACTGCAATCTGTCTTATCTCTGCTTGGTCTGCTGCTCATCCCTCACAGCTGGGGACTGTTACCATTGGGGCCCACGGGGGTTCTGCCCCTGCCTGCCATTCCTGTGAGTGAGGGTTGCACAGAAACACAACCAGAGTGATGGACCCCACAACTGGTGGTCTGTGCTCCCCAAGGTGCAGTGCAGACACAGCTCTGACTCTCCTCACTGCACACTCTGAGTGGCCAGAGCTCATGTTCTATACATTTGCCATCTTCTGGGACAGAACATAATCCTTGCAACTGATCTCTCGGAGCAGAAATCAGCCCAACCCTTGTGAATGTGGTAGTTGTGCACAAAGAACAGGGGTTTAACTCTCGGTAATTCCTGTAATTACAGTTCATAACTTTGGTAAGCAGAGCTGGTTGGGCTTATCTCTCCCAATTTTCATTTTCCAAATGTTTACTTTGCCCTGTAAAGCTGTAAACAATCTTCTTAAAAAGAATGCTGTGCCTAATATCTCACCTTCAGTTGAAAAAAACAAACCATGCTCTTTTCCCCACCAGAGCTCTGTGCAGTTCAGCTGCAGGCGGGTTGGCACAGCCAGCCTGGTCCCAGGCACCAGAGCAGTGCCCATGGAGCACAGCCAGCCCATCCCCACCTGGCAGGATCCCACAGCACCAACACCTCGTCCTTCCCCTGAACAGGACGCAGGGGATGCAGTGGCCAGTTTGCTGCACATATGTCCTTTCTTTGGTAATGCCTGTCCAGGTCATATTTAATCTTCCAGGGCTCGGGGGATTTATTCTCTAAGGGAAGATGTTTCTGCAGCTCCTGGGGGGGCTTTGGCTTTGTCCTTCTCCGTGGCTGGGCAGGACAAGCTCCAACCTGCAGGCAGTGATGGTGTCTGAGCTAACAGGGCCTTTCACGGTCCCCTTTGTCACCAGAGATGACCCCCCTGGGGCAGTTACACCAGTATGTCTTTGCTCTCCAAGACTTGGGCTGCTGTCTACATTAAATATTTAATTAACATAGGCTGAAAACAACCTCCATGAATGTAATCCTTTTGTCTACAGTTCCTGCTTCCCAGCCTATTTCCCACAATAATCACTGCCCTCTGACACGTGTGCTGTCCGAGGAAAGATGCTGTGCATGAGCAGGTGTTGCTCACACAGAGCTGCAATACTCGGAATTTTTCACTCGCTTTTGGAGCGAAGTGAGTGGAAACAAATACTAGAAATGAATTCTTCCCATTCAGTTGATCGGATCTCTCGTTAATCCCCGCACGACGATCAGGGAACCGCACCCAGGTGCCCGCAGGGACCCTCGGCCCGACCCGCTGGCGCTGCCCGCGGCTGCCGCGCCCCCCGGCGGCGAGAGGGGGGAACGGCACCCACCGCCCCGGGGTCCATCGATCCCGGGGATCCATCGGTCCCGGGGGATGCACAGCCTTGGGGTATCCACAGCCCCGGGGGATCCACCGCCCCAGGGACTGTCCCTACTCCGGAGGGAAGGGGAAAGCAGCGCTCCCGCAGACAGGCTGGCAGGGCTGGGCTGCCCCGAGAGACATCTCGGTTCCCAGCACTCCCTCCTACTCGGCAGGTCCAGCTCCACCTCTCCAAAACTCCAGACGAACCCTCCCCATTGATCCACCGTTCCCTACAAATAGGTGGTTCTCTCTTTTCGTGTGTCCAAACCTGCCTGCTCGGCAATTCTCTGGGCAAGGAGCACAGGGATGTCTGCTCCATGCTGAATTGGTGCTATTTATTTGAAGTGCATGTGCGTGTGGCACATTTAGCAGAGAATAATATATCCAGCTTTGTTTACCTTCCAGAGAGGAATCTGTGAGCTGGGGAGGCTGGGCTGGCTATTGGCTTTCCATGCAATAGGTTTATGTCCACCTCGCAGCCTTTACTCACAGGGAAACCTTTTAAAGAGACAAATGAAGGCATTTAATAAATATGCTCTTTGTAGAAATGAAATGGCCCAAGCTTTGGCATCTATTCACTGCCTCCTTATGTGTGAGCAGTAACTTCCATACAGCTCTGCTTATCCACAGATTTCCAAGTAGGTGGGGTCAGGCTTGCAATTACTTTCTTACTTTTGGGAATTAAGAGATGTAGTTTCACAGGAGAAGAAAGTAAAGCCTAGAAGACCCAGTGCTCAGGGATTTTCCAGGACACAACACTTCCAACAGCCAAGGGGAGATGAGGCTTAACCACCACTTTGCAGTTCTGAAAGACTTGGGCAATGGGACCTGAGAGTCCCTGTTGGATTGTATCAATAGGATTTACCTTGCACTGTGTTGCTCAGGTCTCCCCCAGTGCTGAGGTGCCTCTGTGCTGTGCTGTGAGTGATCCAGGGGAATTCTTTCCTCTCAGAACTCCCACCAGCCAAAGGAATGGGCATTTCCTTCTGCCTGTCCAGGGCTGTTGCTCCCTCAGTGCTACCCACAAGTCTAACCCTGTGCAGTCCAGGAAATTCCCTGTTGGATGACACACATAGCACATCAGGATCAGCAACATCCAGAAGGATTTGTGCAGTCATTTTCCTGTCTAGCTTATCCCTGGAAGTCTCAGGTTCTGGGACAGAAGAAGAGTCATTGTGAAGATCCAAAGTTGCCTGTGTTGATGTTTTGTCAGCAGAGCCTTTAACCCAGCTTGCTGCACTCAGCCTCTTAGTTGCCATGTCAATCTTTTCCTCAAGTTCCTTGGAGAGACTATGAATGGCCTTCACTTGATCCTTTTTGCTTCTGTAAGGAGAAAGTCCAGAAATCAAGTCCTTGGAGAAAGGTTTTGCATCGTTCTGAGGAGGGGAAAAGCTCAGAGGAGGTGAAGGCAGAGCTGGGGGAAAGCAGTCCCTCAAATCCTCACTGAGAAAGCAGCATTCACCCTCCAGTGGTGCTGGAGGAGCCAATGCCTCTCCCTTTTTAGGGGACTGAGCTCTTTGTGAAAGTTGATGCCTGTTAAAAAAAAACCAAAAGAGAGAAATATGTCTGTAGTGTGTTCTGAGAAAGTGGCTTTATTAGTGCTTTTTAAGTCTGAGTACCTGCCTGTGTGATCTTTGTGCAACAGAGGGCAGGGTGTTCCAGCCAGCCAGGCCATGGAACTCCTCCCCAGGATTCCCCCACTGCTTTGCTCCTGGAAGAGAAGAGCCATCAGTGTAAGTACTAAACAGCTGCCAACAGGACAGTAATATTTAGCTTTTTTACATTTAATAATTGACTCATGTAACTGGGAAACTGCTCATACTACACAACAAACCTGTTCTTTCAGCTCAGGCAATGGAGATTTCCAGGTTTTTGGCCCCGAAGTTGAAGGTTGCAGCCCTGCTAATGAGCTCAGCAGTTCTTGCCATGATTAGAAATTAATTGCTCTGGTTTTCTACATAAAACTTTTCCTCCCTGACACTTCAAAGCATTTGAATGAAGTGTTTCATGTCCTACACAGGGCTGTGCTGATCAAGATTGGAGGGGTTTCAAGCTGCCACTCCTGGATGACTTACGTGCTCAAGGTCACACTGAGGATTTCCTTTTGCAGGAGCTGCTTTCCCAATGAGCTTGTGCATCTGGTCAGGACAGGATTTCTTCCCAATGGCTTCTTTCTGTTTCCTGTACACCTCTTGCAGCCTCTTCTTCCTCATCTCTGCAGCCTCCACCAAAGACTTTTTCTCTTCGAGGAGTTTTTTCTTCCTTTCTTCTTTTTTTCGATTCATAAATTCCCGAACGATTTCAGGGCTGTAGGGGTGAGGTTTTTTCAGGTTTACCCTCCTCTTTGAAGGGTGCTTCAGGTTTTCTTTCTCAGATGCTCTCTGTGCAGGGCTGCTCAAGCCTTTCAGTCTCTGAGGAGATGCACTTTTCCCTCTGCTGCAGCTTCCTGGGGTGCTGGGCTTGGCTCCCTCTGGCATTAGTGAGGGTTGTTCCCTTTCCCCACTGAAGGCAGAGGGAGTTCTGCCCCAAAGTCCAGGTGGAGGAGAATGGATCCCTAGGGATTGCTGCAGTACAATCCCTGGGGATCTCTTTCCTTTTTCAGTATCTTTTGGGAGCCTGGTAGGTCTGTTCCCATCATGGGAGTGGAAGTGGAAGGTGCTGAGTGTTTGATTTATATCCTCAGTTGTTGCATTGCTGCCCCTTCCCACAGCCCTCCAGCTCTGCAATTCAGGGCTCTTCCCCACAAGGTCCCTTCCCTTGTCTCTCCAGCTGTTTTCCACCACTGGTATTGCCTCAAATCCTCTGCCAGGTTCTGTGGGAAACATTTGGAAACAACAGCAGTGTTATTACTCCAGAGAGTACCAATTCCTGTCTCTATCATATGCATCTCAAAACCTGCTCAGGAACTGGGGACTATTGACATGTGCAGCCCAGACTTGGACATCTGCTGGAAAAACTGTGATGTCCAAGTGAGAAGGCAACTCTGCAAAGGTGAAATGGGAAGTTGTAGTGGCCAATGGTTAGTGCAAGAGTCATTAAAGAAAGGTGCTTGGAAGGGCCTGGAAACTTTTTGTTTCAATTAGGTTTAATAAACCACTTTTTTGTTTGTGTGCCAAAACAACCAGAGGCAGCTGTACCAAAGGTGTTTGCTGTGCTCTGCTCTTCAGCTCTGCTCCTCAGGTTTGGAAATTCAGGGGGTGGGCCAAGCAACTTTCTAGCCAACTTCTGTCCTTCTCTCCATGAAGAAGCACCAGGCAGGTTTGCACCTGAAACAGAGCATTTGTTTTGAATTATTACCCCCTCAAATGCTCTATGAAAGAAAATTGTAGCTCTATTAAAAGTATTTTTTAATGGTGAATTCCAGGAATCACACTCAGGGTGCTGGGAGATCTAAAAAGTTTCAGTCAGAGCAGGTGTAAAACCCAAAAAGTTGGTGCTGTTTTGCCAACAGAAGGTTTTTAAAGCACTCCAGCCTTGGGGGCTCTTGCCCTGCCAGGATCTATTCACCAACTTTTGCATGAATCAGATGTGGGCAACACATGAAGGTTTGGTGGTTTCCTAAGGCTTTACCATCAGTATTCATATAATTTTCCACTTCTAGTGTGTTCACACAGATCTTACAAGTTTTACTGAGAAACTACTGACTCTCAGAGTCCTCAAAATCACTAAGAGGTTGGGACATCAACCTGAGGAAACCTGAGCGCATCCTGCAGACAGCTGGGGCACCAGCACATTGGAGAAGGGAGGGAAGGGGAGAACAAAATCATTCTTTCCCTTGTGATTGCTTCAAACTCACTAGAGTAAACTAATTAATTTTTAACTGGTGAGACTCAGCAGGATGTGGTGTGGAAGGATCAATGGCTGACACAGGAACGAGGGACAATGTGTAATGCAGATATAAACGATGCAGAATGAGGCACAAACAAATTCCTCCTGCTTAATGGGTGGTGTCACATAATAGACAACATTTATCACTGTTTTACTTCATAATTTCAGGTTGTATTCACAGCATGCCAATACCTGTACAATTATGTATTTATTGCAAGCCCTTCTCAGCACGAGGTGACTAAACAGGTATTTAGTTGGACTTTGCATGGAAATCCTCCCCCACCAACTTCTCCCCCAATTAAAATATTCAAGCTATTTCAGAGTATGTTGGGCTCAGGAGGGCTGGATCCAGCCCTGTCTTTAAGGATCACTTTCTGCATTACTTTGTTTCCTAGTTTAGCAGTACTAAAGATGAAGGATGCATTTCTTTTCTACACTGTCTTAGTTTCTCTGAATGCACCCAATTAATAGGTAGATCTAACAATGTTTCGCCATGTTTGATTTCAATTAGATCTCTTTTTTATCTGCACAGTGTTCATTAACTACAGAAACAGTGATGCTAAAGTTCAGGACCAGCCTGAATTTCTGATGAGAACAGTTGAGAGACGAAAACCTTTTGATTTAAATATTCTCCTGGGGGGTTTTTTCCCCTATCTATGAACAGATGAATATTTTATAGTTGTTGTGACTTAATTTTTTGTTAACTACAGCAAATTTATAATTCATCAAATTCCTGAGTACTCAGGCTCTGACCCCTGCCCCTCATTCATCTCTTTGTAGCCCTGCCTTGGCTCTTTCCCTGACAGAAACTAATAGCCAATAAAGACACCCTGACACTGGCAGTTACAATGATAAATGCCTCACGTGGCTTGGTCTTATTATGACCCACTCTCAGAGGAAGATCAAGCCATTTTTCAAACAATCCATTAAAACAAAAAAAAAAAGGAGGGAGAAGGAAATTATTACATATTTCATGCATTTTAAATCATACTTAGGCAGGAGAGCACAGAATGCCACTCTGCTCATCATTTCATATGCAGACTGTTGGATTTTTTCTCTGGTTTCACACAAGTGGCTTCCCTGGTAACTTGGCTGGTGCAAAGTACAACCCACAGCACTTCCACTATTTGCCCATAAAATCTGAATGCAACCACCTCTATGCAAAGTCACAGCATTAAGTGGGTAAAATTACACCAGGAATTCAAATCTGCCCTCAGGCCCATCAAATAAAACTGAGAATTAGGATTTGAGGCTCTTGTTCCCATTGTTGACTTTGTAGTTCAGCTCTGGAAAATTCACCTGACTTTTCCCTGCTTTGATTTGGTCCCTGTTTGGCAGGAAATCCCTGCCTTTGGTGACACTCAGTTCGTCACGGAACACAGGACTGAGCAGGTGACAGACAGCTCTTCCCACTGAGAATATATGACTTATTTGTCATTTCTGATGATTTTTAATCCTGGCAGGTCTGGGATTCAATGGTGTGACAGACTCACAGGTAACAAAGGCTGGGTTTGGGTGATGCCAGTGGGCACAGACAAAGCCTGTGGCAAATGCTCTGCCATGGCGTGCCTGGGGGCTCTCTGTGTGAAGGGACTTGCCAAACCTTCCCCAGAAATCCAGGGACAGAAAGTGGGATTGGGTGGCCAGTCTGACACCTCGTTCTGAGGGCTCAGCACAATTCACCAGCAGCTAAGCCAGAAATTCAGCCTTTTCACTTTGTGCTGTCAGGGCTCATCTTCTGCCTCCTCACAGGAATTGTCTGTGTCTGTCCCTCAGTGGTTTTCTTTGGCACCTGTTTGGTACAACCTGTTTGGTGCTCAGCTGTGGATCCTGGGTTTGGGGTTGATTTTGGCAGGGGAGTTTCCAGATCCCACCAACTTGGAGTAGTTTTGTCCATCAGACCATGTAATTTCTCATGGGTTTCATCCTTACCTTTCCCTGCCCCTGCTCTCTCCAGGACAGAGGACTTGGGTGGAGGCTTCCTCTGGCTTTGTGTTTGGGTCCTCTGTGCTGAGCTTCTCCCTCTTTGGTCTTTAATCAGGAGGGGAAATAAAACACAAGCAAGAATTAGTGTGCACCTGAAAACAAACTTCAGGCATTGCTGAGCCAGCAAACCAACCCCAGTCCCAATCCCTGGGAACACAGAACAGGAGCCTTTTTAATGAAACTGGTCCCCAAACAAGCAGGACTGCTGGGTTTGTTCATGGTACAGATGTCCCAGCAGAGCAGGCATTGGCCTGGATCCATCCCTGAGGTTTTATCCCTGTCTGTCCATACAACAGAGTGCTCTGACCTAACTGGGATATCCAGGGGGACAATGGGACACTTTTCTGGATCTCTGAAGATCCAGCCTAACAGAGCAAACACTGATGCTTGGGCAAGTTACCCCATTGCCAACCTGGGATCTTGGGTGCTTTTTTATTGTCCCTTTTATTGTCCCTCTCTACCTGGTGTTCTGTGCTCTGCATCAGGCAAGAGAGAGCAGAGCTCAGGTTCAGAGCACTAAAACCAAGACAAACAGATCTTTGAGACCCATCAGGCTACAAGGAGCTGTGCTGATGCTGATGTTGAACAGCACTGAGCTCCTGGATAGTGGAAAGCAGAGGTTTTCCCTGGGCTGAAGAGCAGGAGTGTGGCAGAGGGAACACCTGGCAGAGCAGCTGTGACACTGTCCCCAGTGGTGGGGGACAGGCAGACACACTGAGCAAGGGCCATCAGGACTGTGTGTCTGGAGCTGTTCATCCTCAGCCTGTTCTGCAAGTTGAGTAGTTTGGTAGCTCCCAACTCAGTTACATAAGATGACCTGGGTTAAAATAAAACCAGCCTTCCCTTGGGATGTCCAAAAGAGGCTCAGCCTGGATTGTGGCTTTGGCCCCTGAGTGTTGGGAGGGGTAACCTGACACAAAGTGCTGCCTGAGGCAGCTACACAGGGAGGTGGCAGTGGGGATGTGTGGCTGCCACAGAGCCCAGGGAGGCACCAAAACACTCCTCCAAGCATCCCTTAAGTGGTGACAGGGAGCAAATCCAAGGGAAATGCCCGTGGAGGCTGGTGGGGTGTGACAGGGATGCCAGTGCCCACTGAATTAACACTAATGCTATTACAGCAATAAGATTTACTGTGTGCAGCTTTCCAGCTCCTCTTCCCCAGCCCCACATTCCCTCAGTAATCCCCTTGGCTGAGCAGGTTCAGGGCTCTCCCCAGGCAGGTCTGGCTCCACACTCCATGCCTTGCTCAGCAACCTGAGGTTTCAAACCACACTAAACCGAGCTAACAGCTGTGCATGGATGGTTCTTCAGCCCCAAATTTAGCAGCAAAGCAGGATAAGGACAGCCTAATAATCTTTGCTCTCAGATCCACACTAGTTCCACCGACTGAACTGTTAAATCTCCTGTAATGCCTCTGAACTGCACAATTCCTGCTGTAAATACCTGCCCTACTGTGCTGCTGTTTCTCATCCCATGCTTTACATGTGGCAAAAGGATGTTGGAGGAAAGGGAGAAAATAGATTTGCACCAAATTCTTTACTATTTTGTGGAAAGAAATTAATGAATTTGTGCATGTTAGGAAGTAAATCCAGTGGAGAAGTGACCTTAGGGAGCAAGGTGTGATGTGCAGCCCAGGGAGTTCTGTAGCTCCAGCAGCGAATGGATTTATCCCAAGAACATCAGTGGTGCCCAACAAGTACCAGGGTGTGGGGTGGAAGCTGTGTGGGAAGTTACTCAGCTGTGCCAAAGCACTGCTGGGTAAGACACAGCTCCAGCTTTTCTCCAGAGATTCCAGACTATCACTGACCTCTGTAAGCTGGAGCAGGAGGAGCAGAGCCCACCCTGCACACTTTTCTCTTCAGGGCTCTGTTTGCCGGTGGCTCTTGAGCAGAAATGAGGCGTTTCTGTTCCCAAGGTGCTGCTTGTTGCTTTCTCTTCTGCTCCTGGATCCTCTTCTTGAGTTGCTCCAACTTATTTTGGGGTGATTTTGTCCACAGCTCTTCCAGCTTCTGGTCACTGGCCTTGCTGGCTGGTGACAGGTGGCACGTGGGAGGCAGGAGAGCCGTGGGCATGGGAGTGTTGGTCCAGCTGCCACCTGGGACAGCCAGGAATGACCTTCTCTCTGCAGGGAAGTGAGGGGGGTGATAAAGGGAGCAGGCAGATTTTACTTCTGTCTGTTCTTGTCATTAGTTTTTAAGAGTCTTCTGGAATCTGGACAGATTCCCTGCTTTTTTCCTTCTCCCTCTTTATCTTTTAGAAATGATTTTAAACACACTATGTATTTCCTTCTAAAGTTAGCAAACAAAATGATGCATTTGCAGCACTTCAGTTATCTCTGGGGAAAAAAACCTCAGAGGAGAAGCACAAGGAGCTTTCACTGTGCTGCAGCTTTTGCCTGAGTAAGGTGTGACTCCGTGTGCCTCGTGATATTTTGCTGTGAACATTCAGAAAACTGATGAAAACAGACACTTCCCTCACTAAAGGGTTTTTTTCACTATCTCCTGTCACCCTCCCTTCCCTCCAGCACCAAAGCAGTCCCATCTCAGCAGTTTCCCAGTAACTCAGAACTCACCAAAGCTCTTCTCGTGCCAAAGCTTTCTTCTGGCTGCCTGAGATTTGGCACCACTCCATGTTTGATGATAAAATTTGTTTTCAATCCTTTGTAGCTGTGAAAAGGCAGATTTGTCTTTTGAAGGGTGACATATGTTTTTTTTTCCCTGGTAGCTTTTTGCTGGCACACACTGCAGCTCTGATTAATTTTGCAGTTACTGTGTAAATACTGGCATGTCTGAGCATGTTCCATGTGGCATTTCCTACAGTTGGGAGGAATGCAGTCGACTGGGAAGATAAGAGATGAAATCACCTCTCTCCTTTATTTAACTTTGCATGTATTTGTGCCACGGATTTTTACTGGTGTTTTTGAGCCAAGAGCAACTCCAGCAGTGGGATCTTGGTGTCAGGCTTTGCTGGGCAAGCAACACCCCATGAATTTGGATAATATTATGCATTTATTCAAGAAGTATCAGTTCTTGATATCAACACCATCATGTTCCCTACTCAGAGGATGATAAGACAGGGAGAATTCAGGATGTCCCAGCTGTTATTCTGCTCAGGGCTTCCACCACAAGCAAGGCCAAGCGTTGTCTGCTCTTGCAATTTATTTTGAAGAGTGTTGTGAAACTGGGTAAGATTCCTTGCTTTCCCCTTGAACCTCTTTTTGTTAGTTATTAATATATTATTAATCATATTTAGCAAAGGATTCAAGGGGTGAGCTGTTGATTGGAAAAGAATAACCCACATGGCATAGTTACCTGTTTCAATGACAAGATTTCATGGAAGGAAACTCTGTGCAGGTGATGCACAGGGAGCTGACAGAGTGACAAAGGTTTGGGACAGCAAGAGTTCCCTGAACCACCTACCACACCTACCACTGCTTTGGCCTCCTGGACACTCTTCCAAGCCAAGGCCACATCTGTGGAGTCAAGAGAGGAAAGATGTTTCAGCATCAATTCAGATCACAGAGGCTGAAACACAGATTTGCTCCAGAAAAATGGTGTATTTCACTGTGTGTTTAGGTCTGGCAGAGCTAATGCTCTCTGGGCTGTCTTAGTGCTCATTCAGCAGAATCCTTCCTGATTTTAGCACATATTTAAGTATTTCCCAATTCAGTCCTATTTGTGGTAGCTAATTACAAAAGAAACCCCATGCAGGATTATTCGTGGGAGCAAGAATGGCTCATGTCTTTGTAGGGAGGAACACCAAAGTGACACAGCAGATAAAGAGAAGCTCCTGGTGTGAACCAGAGTTCCTGGTGTGGACTGGAGTTGGCCCAAGGGTTGGACTTGATGATCTCAGAGGTCTTTTCCAACCCAATCGATTCTGTGATTCTATGAACTTGTTGAACACATTCCACAGAAGTTGAGCTGTGATGATTTTAGGCTGAGGAAGATTCACAGAGCAGATTTTTGTTAAAAAGCAGCATGAAATGGAGAGCTTTGGTGCTGCTGGAAGAGCTCTGAGCAGTTACAAAATTCACCAGCACTCTCCAAAAATATTTGTTCCACTGTGTCTGAATTTGAGCAACTCAGATTAAACTACGCATTAAAGAGAGAAATCCTTGGTTTAAAATAAAGTCACCCAAGTTTCTCAAGGACTGTACAGAGAAGATGGAAGCTCATTGCCCACATACCAGCCAGAGGATCCAATTCTCCAGGTGCAAAGCTGTTGTCCATCTCTCAGCTGGGCTATAGTTGATATCCACCTTTGAAACAGCCATGCAAGAGGACAAGTCATTGCTGCTCCTTGAGAGCAGCCTGGGAAATTCTGATGTCTCTCTCTATAAATATATACACAGATTTTCTCATCTGTGATTGCTGACTGCCCATAAAGACCCTCACAATTTACATTTCTGTGGTGTTTGCAAATGTTACCTGGTATTATTCATTTTCTCAGCAATATGAAGGAGTCTCAGGAGAGACAGGGATATGACAGAGCTGGTAAATGTCCTGCCCTGGGTCAATCCACCCTGAAGGGCTGCCCTGGGAGCTCAGGGCATCCCCCTGAGGAGTGACTGTGGTCAGAGAGGCAGGAGAAGCAGCTCCCTCCTACATCCCTCTGTTACTGCCTGTTCAACACTTACCTTGGGAAGCCTCAGCCATGCATGGATCAAAATCTCCACTTAGGAGCTGTGGAAAAGCACTTTAGAGATGATCTGCAGTCCTTCTCCAGTGGCTCATCCCAGAAGCCACTTCCAAAGGTGTGAGAAAGGTCTCAGCACTGAACATTCCATGTGCTGCTCCTTCCCTGGGCTCACTCCCTGGTACCAGCTGGGAATGCAGAGGAGACACTGCAGGTCAGTCCCTGCCCTGCCCATGAGTCCAGGGAGGAGTTGGAGGACATCCAGAGGAGTGTCCCCAGCCCAGAGGAACGTCCCCACTCACGGTCACACCTTTGTTTGGGCCTCTCTGTGCAGGGCAACAGTGGCCACAGCACGGGGAAAGCTGCTGGGAGCAGAGGAGAACACAAACAGCAACAAGAGGCGCCTGAACGCTGATCTCAGCCTGCAAACACGTGGCAAGATGCCAGAGGATTTCTGGACAAGCCCTTGTGTCCTTTCCAGGAGATGCCAGGGCTGGATGGCTGCAGGGAGAGGGCAGGCTGGCCAGCCCGGGGCCCAGGTGGGAGCAGCTCTGCAGTTCTGGGGTGCCAGAGCAGGGAGAGAAACCAGACCCACCTGAGTCCCCATCCAAGGGCATCTTCCCTCATTGCAGGGCACCTCTTGCCATTCCAGCGCATCTCTGCTCACACCTCCCTCTGGGGGCTCCTCCAGCCCTTTGTCCTGCTCTCAGCTGCACTCTCTGGCACACCCAAATCCCTGGGCTCAGCAGAGCAGGGGGCTTAATTTTGGGGGGTTATTTGGGGAAAAAATAATTCCAAATGCATTTCTGGTCTCTGCAATTATAAACAAAAGCTTGAGAAAGTAAAATATATTTACATTAAAGTCTCAGATAAGGCTTTTCCCCCTCTGTGGGTGTCAGTCCTCTAAGTGTCACGAGTTTTAAGTGTGTTTGAAACTGGGGTAACCATTCTGGTTCTTCAGGTCCTGCCGTTCCTTCCCTCCCGTTTTGGGTTTTCCAGAGGGAACAGTTTAATCAGCAAACAGCAGAGGGCAAACGCAGCTCATAGACTGGAGATGCAGCGCTCAGCGCTGGGAGGCTCCAGGTGCCTGTGTCTGCCAGGACAACCAGGGCAACGGCAGGTGCCACCCTGGACAAAGCCTGGAACGGGAAGGAGCAGAAAACCTCTCACTATAGCAGTGATTCACTTTTCTTTCCGTGCTTTTCCCAGAGCATCTTTTCTGATGGACTTCAATGGGCTGTGACATCCTGGACTCAGCTTGCAAGTGCATTTCCTAAACCCTCCCAAAAGTGTGGCTGAGCAGCCCTGAAGGCACATCTCACCTGGTGCCTCTGTTTGCTGCCCTTCTGGAGATGTGGTTACAACCAAAAGTACTACAATCAACAACAAACAATCAGACCAGGCTGATCATTCAGTGCTGCTTCTCTTCCTTGGTTGGATGGTCCTCAGACATCGGTTTCCTGTGGAATTTTTCCATTTCTGAATTTTAAACTTGCTTCCCACAAACATCCTCTCATCTCATCTCATCTCATCATCCTCTCCTCTCATATACTGAAGCACTGCAGGTCCCAAGGCTATGCTTGCCCTTGGCTCAGATATTCATGGAAGGCATTGGAACACAAGAAAAATGAACAAGCAGGGATAAAACACATTTCTTCTCACCCCACAGCCGTGGCCATCACTTACTCTGCTGGGGTGGAAACTCAGTGAGTGCCCTGAGGAGATGCCCTGTGTCCTCTCCTCCCACCCCACTGCAGAGCAGAGCAATCTGTGCACTGTCCCATCAGCATTTTGGTTGATATGGAGTCTGGCTCTTTTATGTGGTTTATATCCTCAATTATTTGTTCATTTTTTTTATAACTGTGCAGATTAAGCTGTAATGTCAGTATTGTAAGTGCTTGTTACTCCTGGAAAGCTCTCAGAGGGTGAGGCAGGACACTGGCACCACATCCTTCCAAGCCCACGGATCCCTGTGGGCTCTGGAGAAGTCGTCCTGAAGAAACAGCCTCAGATTGCTAATCTAATGAATGTCCCTGCAGCCTGTGCTCAGACCCCCCCAGCACTTCAGCTCTCCAAGTCTGACCAAACAGGGAATTCCTGAGCTGCAGCCTGGAGTCTCAAAGTTCCCACTTCAAGCTGTTCCAAGCCAATGTTTGGGCCTGATTAGAGGGTTCAGAGCTGGGAATGCAGCTCCTGTCCAAGAGGGGAGCCACAGCTATTCTGTGTGAGGAGAGCCCTAATTGCAGTCTGGGGGCTCAGGGGCTGTGCCAAGGCTGTGCCCTCCACCAGGGAGGGCAGAGCACATGATGTGCAGCCTCAGCAGTGGCAGAGCAGCATTGGATGGAGATCTGGGAACATGGGAAGCTGTGACAGCAACCAGGAAAGCCCAGGGCTGGTCCCAACCTGCTGGGCTGGTGGAGGAGCCAAGTGGAGCAGGAATGCCCACGCTGTGACAGGCAGAGCCTCTCCATTCCCTCGGGTCACACTGGAGCCTATTTTGGCACTGTATTTCCTCAGCAAGCTGTTGGAGCTCCCAGGAGCCAGCAGAGTGACAGATTGCCAGCGTGTTGTGCTGCACATCTTGGAGTGTTAGACCACAAATCTGCTGAGAGATGGAGTGAAACCTCTCCCTGGGCCAAATTCCCCCTCTGCAGTGTGTGAAACTCCCAAGTCAGGGAGCCAAGTGTGAGCTGAGGCAGACAGGAGCAAAGCCATTACAATTTGTGTTTCAGGAGCCAGCAATGTCCAGGTCTGACCTGCTGACTCCACAGCTCCTGGCACAGGGAACTAAGGCAGGATTAGGCCCTGTGTTTCCAACCCTGTGCCATTTATGAGGCATCACCCCCCAAACTCTGAATTTTCCCTAAGAGATACTCAAACTACCACCCACTCACTTTAGCAGGTTACACAACAGGCTATCACACACCCAGGGGAGGTTTTACAAAAGACATTCTGGGCTCTTTTCTGGAAAGGATATTGTGAAGTTTTTCCTCTAAGAATCTCCCAAGAGAGATGCAGCCAGCCCATCACTGGGGGTTATCCCATGGGAGCACGTTGTCCAGGCAGGAATCTTTGCCTTTTCCCAGGCAGCACATTCCACTGCTGTTCCACTTGCACACCTCATGGTCAGTGGGGCCAGAACTGCCCCATGGTGGCACTTGGAGCTCCAGTGTGGATTTCTGGGGTTTCTGCATGGCAAAGGCAAGTGGGTTTGGTCATGACTCAACCCTGCATGAGGCTGTTTGGAGTCTGGAGGTTACTCTGAACTGGTTCAGGCTGCAGATTCATCTCCCAGAGGCTTCAGGTTCTGCTGCTGTGCCCTGTCACTGCTTGGGAAATATTTCCCCCAATAACCCACAAGGCCTAGCAAAATTCAGGAAGTGCAGACGAGTGTGACCCCAAACAAGAAATCCCTCCTAAGCCTCTGTGTTTTGAAATTTTTGCCCCCTCCAGAGCTGCTCTAGGGACCTTAGAAACAATAATCCCCACCTGTAGCAGCCACACTCCTTTATCATCTCGCTGTGCTTTGTAGGAATGTTGTGAGTTCCCTCACTTTGGGGAAATATGTCCAGCTGAAAGGAAAGGAAATGGTACCTCTTTTGTTGATTTTTTCTTTACAGTGCCTGACTAAGCAATTTGCATTGTAAGCCATTTACACAGCAATTCTCAGTCAGCAAACAATCGAAGCCCAAACCCAGACTTCGATTGCGAGCTGGATGTGACATGAATTTCATGGTGAGCATATGGTGGGAAGAGGCAGCAGATAAAAAAAAATGCAAGCGTACTCCTCTGAAGTCTGACAGCCAAGGGCCCAATCCTGCAGCCACTGAAATCTGTGGCAAAACACCAGCTGAAGTTAAAAGGGACACCTAAAAAATTGGGATTTGATTTGAACCTGCAAAGAGCTTTGGGTTGACCACAACGCTTTGAAGTCATTCTGAACGGTGCTTATCATCTCTCAAATCAGCTGCACAGGACTGAGATGAACGAGCTGCCCCATTAGTGATGCCTTGTCAGAGTTTCTGAGAGAAGACACAAATTTCTTCCTCCACAGGTCAGTTGTAAGATATCGATATTTATGTAAAACACCCAGATATGCTGGCGAGGAATCTGACCCTGGCTGCAGAATTTTGGCTGGTACCACTGAGAGTATTTCCTCTTTTTTTTTTTCTTCATTCCTAGCAGATTAAATTCCTAATTCCTTCCCACATTGTCAGGAACCAACAGATCCTTTTGCCATGATCTGTGCCACACACTCAGTTACTGGGTTGCACTGAATGCTGCTCAGAGAAGAGCTCAGATGCAGGTGGGAGGTTGCCACGAGGCTGCCCTGAGCCTGGGGAAGGATTTGATGCAATAGACATACGCTTCCTTTGCTTGGATTGCAGCCAGAAACACGAGGGAATATTAAACTTGTATTTTCCTACTGATGTCCTAAAATAACAGGCGTAATGTGTGTCAGGGAAGAACCAGACCTTCAGAATATGTGGATGTTTTGCTGCCTGCCAAGTGATGTGTGGAAAAGGGCAAGTGTTCTCTTGATGTGCTAAAACACACATCTATCATCCAGTTATTGGGGGGGAGGGTGTTAAGGTAGGAAATAGCTGTCCATGGCCCATTTGGGGTTTATTCCTATCAGTAGGAGACTCTGTGAATGGAATCTGAAGGGACCAGGGGGGGCTGCCTGCACTGTGCACTGGAATGTGGGAGAGCACGGCATTGCCATGGAAACACGCTGGAGTAAATGGGGCTCTCCAGCTGCAGCAGAGGATTTATAGTGCCAGGCTGGGAGTGGGCAATTTAAATCACCAATCCACAGGTAAAATGGCACATTTTCCTTCCACATTGTCTCCTTGCACTGTAAAGTGATGAAGGGTGGGTGGGTGGTGGGAACTGCAGTACAGAGTTATGAGGTGCCTTAAAGCCTGACCTAAAACACACAGAAGCTGCTGCCAAGATTCTCATGGCTGTTGGTGGGGGCTGGAGCAGGTTTGTGTTCCCTGTGCCCCAGCCAGAGCAGCAGGCACAAGGGTGCCCCATACCCATGCCCAGCACACACAGAGGAAGGAGAAACAGAGTGTGTTCCCTGCTTGACAACCTGCAGAGGAAACCCCCATAGCTCAGGAATGCCCCCAGTCTGTGCTGTTGGTTTGGAGCTGGGGAAGGGTCCACCTGATACAAGCCCCCAAACCAGCCTGTTACTGCTCTGAGTGAGCCCAAATGTGCTGTGAGCCCCAGATAATGCTCTGGGCCAAGGGATCAGAGGAGTGGGGAGTGATGGACTGTTTCCAGATGCTCCATTTATTGACATTCAAGCACAGTGACCTGTGGAGTGGTATGAGACAGCAACAACATGATTTTTGCAGTGCTGGTTTATCTCCATACATTGCTGGGGGCTGGTGCCACATAATGTCCTGGATCAGCCACCACACACCTTCTGATCCCACTCCCAGATGAGGGCAGTGGTTAAACCTGACTTACCTGGAACCACCATGGGGCCAGAGTGGTCTTTATCTCCGCTAAGTTTAACTAACTTGCCTTCTTGTCATAACTAGTAACAACCCTCAAAGTCTCCTCACTTAACCATGGCTTAGTGTGACTGGATTTAAATACGGGGTTTACTACAAACCTGAGTATATTTGTAACATTAAATATAAGGAGGAAAATTCCTTTTGAGCTGGAGAGTGGAGTCTTTGGCAGCAAAGTTAAAGCTCTGTACACTATGTAAGGCTGTTTTATTGTGCTCCACAGCTTTGTATTCAAATGTTACTTCGTTCTGCTTCAACCTTTCAATGAAACATCAAGCAGCTACCAAGAACAGCAAGATTTAGCCTCTTGCTTCAACAAGAATTATATGTTCAAAATCCAAGTAAGCCCACCCAAAATCTGGGAATTGGGTCCTCCTGTCCTACCTCTGCTACTGCCTGTTTCAAGTGCTGCCCCCACAGGAGGTGCTGCCCCACAGAATTCCACTTTCCTTGTGCATAAATTCCTCTCTGCAGTGCTCTCCTTGGACCTTCAGCTTTCCAAATCCCTCCTGCCACCTTTGAGCTCTTTAAATCTACTCAGCCATTTGCAGCCATTACTCTCAGACCTTGATTCAGAGCTGAGCTCAGTCCCAGCTGAGACACAAATTCGGATCACTCTGAGAGGTTATGGGAGCAGAGGAGCTTTATAAATCCCACTGACTACGAGCAGTCCCCGGGGTCGCTGACCCTCTGCTCATAAATTCACCTGATTCCCCTTGATTAGATTTGTTTCACCACGAAATGCCACTCCAAAACGCTGTCAGGGAGAAGCAGCAGCTTAAGGCAACACAACAGGCCGTCTCCTGCCTTGTTACGCTCCGTCAAGTCAGGTTGCCCTCAGATCTGCTGGAGTTTCACTGCTGCTCTCCCCTGGGATTCCAGGCAGCACAGTCATTTAACCCAAGATCATTTATGACTGACTGCAATTTGTTTGTCTGGGCTGGGTTTTTTTCCCCCCTGTCTCTTCAGATAATAATGTAAACCAGCAAAAATACTGCCTTATTATTGACAAAATTAATCTATATGGAGCTAAGTGCAAGGGAAAATAGATACTCTCTGCATACACATGTCCAATGGAAAATAAACACAGCAAGTGCTGGGAGGCTCAATTCTCTGCTGATTTAAAGTGGTGCAGCCCTGTGCCAGTAAACAGAGCTCTCCCAGTTTATGTAAGCAGGGAAGCTGCCCAGGAGGAATTTCTCTTCAATTGAAGCAAAGGGTGGGCATGTTGGAGAAGGAGCAGCACCTGGACACTTGGAAATGATGGTTATTTAGGGGCTGAGCCACTGGGAGCAAGGAGTGCCAGCACTATGCAAGGATTTGGTAGGGAAATGTGGGTGATTTTGCTGTCTGGTAGAAAGGTGTTTGTAGAGACCGAGATGTAGAGTGCAATGAGCTGTCCCGGGCACAGCCCGGACTAGAAGTGTTCCCAGATGCCCCTTTTTTGTTTCTATGACAATATAATTTAGCAGCTCTGGAGAGAGAAAGCCAAAAGCAGCAGGCAGGAGGCAGGAACTCTGCTCCGAGGAGCAAGGTCAGTGCCTTCACCCCCTTGGTTTTCCAAGGAAAAGAGGGATGGGAATTCCAGGCATTGCCACTCCCAAACCTCTCCATCAGAGCCACACTCTGCTCTTTCCCAAGAGGCCAGGGAAACCCTCAGGCTGCAATCAGCAGAGGACACAACTGTTTGATCCCAGTGGCCAATTTGGGCAAACGATGCCACTCACTGAGTGCCGCGGGCAGAACGGGCTGTGAATCCTGTGAATCCCCCCGGGATCGATCCCACACCCGGGGAACGCTGCAAACACCGCGGGCACATCACCCAGAGCGCTGAGAACTGCCCAAGAGGCCAAATATCAGATAGCAGCAGATAAATCTGATCAATAGGTAGCATGAGAAGAGTGGGTTTAGAGACAGCACAACAGGCTCTTTAATTAGAGATCTGACACAACGGAGAACAAACACTCGCTGAACGCTACACCAGACCCTGAACTCGTGCTGGAACTGCATCATATTTAAACACCCTTCCTGCAGGCACCACCTAATGCAGGGGGCTCTCCTGAGAACTTAATTCTTCCACTGGTTAATTACCTGCATTTAAACATCACATCTTATTTCCAGTCTGACTTTGCCTTGCTGCAAGTTCTGGATGTGCCGCTTTCCACTGGAACCAAACACTTCCTATTCCCAGAAATTTTCTTGTCCATGAAGTTAACTGTGACCTAAGACTAAGTCACACCTTAGAAATCACCTCAGCAAGTGAGATCAATTCACCTGCCAGTTTTGCATCACTCTTGTAGCTGATATTTGCAGTCCTTGCTGCAAGTTGTTGCTTTGTGGTCTTACACTGTGTTTGGCAGCTCCCCAAACCCCAAAGGTGTTTCACAGCCCCTTCTTTCAGCTCCCCAAACCCCAAAGGTGTTTCACAGCCCCTTCTTTCAGCTCCCCAAACCCCAAAGGTGTTTCACAGCCCCTTCTTTCAGCTCCCCAAACCCCAAAGGTGTTTCACAGCCCCTTCTTTCAGCTCCCCAAACCCCAAAGGTGTTTCACAGCCCCTTCTTTCAGCTCCCAAACCCCAAAGGTGTCTCACAGCCCCTTCTTTCAGCTCCCAGGACCCCACTGGCCTTTCACAGCCCCTTCCTTTCAACATGGGCCATTTCATCTTGTCCTTGCCACCAGAACAGTAAATGCAGTGAGGTTTGGCTGTGCTGGAATACCTGCTCAAGGTGTCCCACCCTCCCAAACAAACCAATTCCACCTCTCCTATTAACTGTTACTGTTCTAAATTCCATTTTTTAACACAAACTTTACCACTAATGTCTTTATACTCATTCTCCAGATAAACTGTTAGATTGATAAGAGTGCTGGATAACACTGTATCAAGAGTAAATCCTTTTGGACACACTACAAATTCCTCCATCAGATAATTACTTTTAGATGCATGTTACTAATTTTTCCATCCGTTTAAAATAAGCTACATTGATTTTTTTTTAGTACTATTTTTAACAGAATGTCATGCAAGATGAAGTCAACTGCTTTGCAGAAGTCTAAGTCTATTATGTCAGCAGAATTATCTTTATTAACTGAACTTAGAGGAAAGATTGCTTGTTTGATGAGAAGTTTTCTGGAGCAAGGGATTGAATTCCACAGCCCTTTTGACTGTGTCCCATATTATCATGGCATCACATTTGGACTAATGAGGCCAAAGTTGCTTGGGTCATCCCACTGACTTTTCTAAGATATCTCCTAGAATCCCACAATGGTTTGGGTGGGAAGGGACCTTAAAGCCCAGGTCATTCCACCCCCTGCCATGGGCAGGGACACCTTCCACTATCCCAGGTTGCTCCAAGCCCTGTCCAGCCTGGCCTTGGACACTCCCAGGGATGGGGCAGCCTCAGCTTCTCTGCCCAACCTGTGCCAGGGCCTGCCCACCCTCACAGGGAAGAATTTCTTTGGACCTTTGAAACTTTTCTTGTGTATTTGCTCAAAAATTGCAGAGTGTGTGCTGTGTGCCAGTTGTTAGTCCTAAAGAGAGACTTACTGCATTTAGAAAATGCTGCTTAATTTTGCTGAGATATTATCCTAATATTCTACTAGAGTGCTAAGAACAGTCTTATCTTCAAGTGGAAGAAATGCAGACAGATGTGTATATCCTGCCATAAACACTTGGCAGAGCTGAGCTATAGATGGTGGGGGTTTTGCACTGGCTTTATTGCTGATTAGGAACTCGGTGGGTTCAGACCTGAGCCTGTGTGGTTTGACTGCAGCTTTGGTGATAACCAGGACGTGTTTCCTGTCACAAAGTGCTGGTTTGGGGACCGGAGGGGCTCTGTGACCTTGTGGTTGGTGGCAGAGCCACTTCTCCAGCTCCTTCTCTGGTTCTCTGAGTTGTTGGGAGTGAAACAGAAACAAGTCCTGTGAGTTCCACAGTGAGTGTTGGAAAGCTCAACTAAACAATGCAACTACACTGTAAATATTGGCAATCTGCTTTAAAAACAAACCCAAACATGCTCTTAATTAATGTAATTACCAACACATACAATTCAAAAAGGAAATAAAGCTCCCTTCAAAGGTGAAAATGTGTATTTCCCCCCTGGGCTTTCAACTCTAACAAAAGATTACTCATTACTTCAGTCAATGCCAGCAGGAGTTTTTCCCAGACATCCAGCTGGAGAAATCGGGTTTTTGTCTGTTGACTACTGGAAATTGAAGTTGGTTAAACAAACCCATTGCCCTCACTGTAAATACAAGCTGATCATGAGCTATGGGGTATTGAGGTGCCTCCAAGAAAAGCTCCCTGTTGCTGCCATCAAGACTTCCAAGGTGATAAAGGTCCAGCATATTTCTGGTGACCCTCAAGGGAGGCTCCCCACCACCTTGCTGGGGTTTTGGTTGGAATCGTAAGCAGATCCCCTGGACCATCAGGCTGTTAAATTCTCCTGCAGGAACAGTGAGAGCTCGTGGCCCCAGGCAGTGAGGAGTGATGGGAACTTCGCGAGGGATGGGAAGGAAGCAGAAGTCCCTGTTCCTCAAGCATGCCCAGCCTGCTGCAGACACCACTGGGGTGCCTGGGGGCACTGTGGGAGGCAGTTAATAATGCCAAGGCTGTTCACATGCCCCCAGCTGGCCATCAAACACCATCCATCTCGGACCTGCAGCTGGCTCCAGCTTTCCCTCCAGGCCCATCAAGCAGGTGGAATTTTAGGGAATTCACAGCCATGGAAAGCCAAGCTGGAACACAGACATTCCAGTGATAACTCCTGACTCCAGGAATGGAGGAAGAGGAGTGTGTCTGCAGAGCCCCTGGGCATCCTGTCCCTTGGGAAGCTGCATCCAGAGGGGAGAAGGCAGGGCAGAGAGGATTGGCACGAGGCAGGACTCAGTTACAACACCCATCAGCTGCCTGTGCCTGAAACTTGCTGAGCTCCAAAGCCTTCCCAGGCACTCTGTACAAACAGCCCTTCTGCTCTGAGGCAAAGAGCAGGACTGCAGCAAAGAGGAGCTGCTTTTTGGATACAAGGCAGATGTGCCATTAGCACAAAGACACCAGGACAGCCCCCTCTGGCCCTGCCTAAAACATCCCCAACTACCCAGCAGGCAGTGCCAGGCCATGGGGGCTCATTTCATCAAACTATCCATAAGGTTGAGGGCAAGGGCATTTTAAGGATCTCTTGGTATTTATTGAATGAAGCATTTTCAGTCAAGCCTGAAAGCTGAAGGAAGTGGATGAACTCTGTCTCTCTGTTTGCCTCTTCTGAGGCTGAAAGAAGTATTAATGAAAAGGAAATTCAGGGACATCAGAGACACAGGATGTATGAATATGCACAAAGCAAAGGCCAGATCCTCAGCTGCCAAACATGAGGGAATGGAACTTGGGAGAACTAGCAAGGTCTTGGTATGTGTTTTCATGTTGTAGCAGGAGAAGAGAAGGGTGGGAATAAGGCCTTACCCTGGGATGGGGGAAGAAAGCTGAGATCCCACTTGCTGTCCTCCTGCCCAGCTTCTGGGAGGGGGTGGCACCCAACCTTAGGGCCCAGCAGGCACCTTACCCACCCCCCAACCTGGGCAGAGGAGCTCTGGCTGTGAATGTGACCCCTCAGAGGGTCTCTGTGCTCAGCAGCTGTTTCAAGAGTGTCTGCACACAGCTAAATTATTCAGAGAACCTCATTACTCAGGGCTTTTCCTGGGTGTCTGTGCTCCAGGAGGTTTTAAAAGAGACAATCATAGTCAGCAAATCAACTCTTCACTCTCAGATGATCCTCCTTATTTCAGGTATGAATAATATTCCTGGCTGTGAGTCTCTATTACAGGTTATCTGGAGATTGTAATAACCTTTTGTGCTTCTACTTTGGAGATGAAATAATGGTTCCTCACTGAGTCCTTCTCTCTGATCAAAGGAGCTTTGTTGCCTTAGGACCAGATTCAGTGAAAAGAAGGATTGTAAAAGCCCTTGAAAACTGTAATTCTTTCCCAGGTCCTGCAAAATACAGCTGTGTGGCACAGCAGTTTTATTTAGACCTGTTCAATCTTTCAGAAGCATGGAGGGTTCTGTTCCCCAAACACAGCCACTGAGCCTTGTTCTTAATATGTTGTTTTAAGTAAAGGAATAGCTGAGCCCTCCTGCTGAAACCCATCCCAGACTCCTGCGTGGCTCTGGGCTGTTCTGAGCACACTGTTGCTGCAACTCTGCTAATTATGTTTTATGGAAATCCCAAAGCCAAAGCAAATGTTCCTGGTTCAGACAGGCCATGTGTGGCCCTGAGTTGCACAGCAGCCCTCACACCCTCCAGGGGCATTTCTACAATTCCCTTTTGCTTTCACAAGGCTGACTCCCCTCTTACCCATCCCCACACTGTTGTCAGGCTTATTCAACCCACTGTACTCACAGCTCAGTGACACCCTAAAGATCCTCAGACTTTATACTTTCCCCAGGAGGGACAGGTGGAAGTTATTTTGTTATCTTCACTTTCCAAACTAGCACATGGCAGTGCCAACAGGGATGTTTCCCAGGAGTGCAGCCCTGGGCAAGGCTGCCCATCATCCCTCCCCTCCAGCCCTGTGTCCCTTGTCTCATGCTTGAATCTGTCCCAACAAACTGGCAAAGAACTGGATCTAGACCAAAAAATACCCCCTGTGAGCCATCATTTCCTGCACACAAAAGGAAGTCACACCCCCTGTGGTATTCTGATATTAAAAAGGTGCAAACTTCCTCAAAGATGTGCTTATCTCCACCTACATTTACAGCTGGGAAACCATCTGATATAAGCCAAGACAAAGTTTCTCCAGTTTTGCTGTGTGATTCTTTTCAGGCTGGTTTAAACCAGAACTTCCTTGCAGGCTGCCTTTAGAGGGACTTGGAAAATGGAATGCTGGACAATAGCAAGGTGGTTTAGAACCTGCCAGCTTGAAAAAAAGAGACAGTGCAGAATATGGTGATTAATTCCAGCTGTTGCCAGCAAGAGCTGAGGATTGCAGTGCCAGGGCTGAAGTGATTTCAGCTGGGGGCTCTCAGCTCCGGGAGCTGAACTGCAGAGCTCTTCTTGCACATAAACCCCAGCAGAGGCCCCCAGCAATCCATTCCATGAGCTGCAGGAAAGATGTCATGCTAATTAAGATAAATCTTTGTGTTTTGGAGGGAGTGCCTGGCTCTAGTGTGTCTGGATGATGAAGACATGGAGGCACTGAAGAGCTGTTTCCCATGTCCTGGCAATCCTTAAATTATTGCCAAAATTTACTGCGGACTTCTCTCTTGCTGTCTTCCCTTCAGCATTCTGTGCCTTCTTGTCTCTTCCAAGTGGAGGGAAATATGACAGTCAGAGCTCTCCCACCTTGTGTTGTGATAGCTTTGGGTACCAATTTATAAAAGAACTACTAAAACTGCTCAAGAAGTTTAAGGATCCTGCAATCCTATTGTTAACACTGTGATTCTGCCCATATTTATAAGTGAAGGTGTAGAGACCCCCAGGAACTGGGAGGAACAAGATGATGAGCCTTAAGATTGCAGGAACAGAAGGTGTTGGAGGTTCAGAGGTAAATAATGTCTAACAGAAATGAACCCTGCATTGCCTTTGATGGATTCTAGCCTGGCTGCTTTGAATCCCAGCCTTTTCTCCAAGATCCAGTCCTCCTTTTTATCCATTCTGCAGCAGCCCTTTTCATGTCTAAAGATTACAGCTCCACTTCTTGATCTTATCTGTGCTGAACAAATCAATTTCTCATACCTTTTCCTCAGAGGTCACACTTGTCACATTCATCTGCAGTCCCTCTAATTGCTCCATGTCCTTCCCAACACGTGGCACAACGTGCACTCAGCTCACCAGATGAATTAGTGGTATTTCTGGAGTACTGGGGTTTCTTTCTCTCTCCACTCTCAGGATTTGCCTGTTTCATTGCAGCTGAGCAGTGGATCTGAGTTGTGGCTCAAGTCCAAGTCCTTGCAGGGCCCTTCTTGGCATGAACATGGAGGGTTAACCAAACCCAACCCACAGCAAGGCAATTGAATTGCCTCATCTAATGAATCCAAATCTATTGTGACCTATTTGCCACTTCTACAAGAAGAAGCAGCAGCTCAGTTTGTCAGATGATAAATTACCCACTGCAAATTCATGCATTTGAAGGCCAGAGGGGACCATTATGCTCCTCTCCCTCTGCCCTCCTGCCTAACCCAGGCCCTGGAATCTGACCCAGCGAATCCTGTGCCATCAATGTGTGGGTGCCCCGTTTGCCCAGAGCTCTGTGGCACACCATGCATCTGGCTGGAGCCCAAGCTGGAAGCTGGCCGCCACCCTCCTTTCCCTTGCTCCCCTTTCCAGCATTGTTTCTCTGAAGGGCAATTCCTCCCTCTGCCCACGCTCAGGAATGCCAGCCCAGCATCCTTGTTCCTGTGGAAGGGCTGTAACCAGCAGCTGGTTTGCACTTTTGCAGTAATACTCTTGTCTTGAAGAGGGGCTGGGGAGGGGGGAGGCACGTTCAAACATCCCTCCTGGAAATGCCAAAATCTCTTAGGGCTGAACAGCTCCATGTTTACATGTGCTTGTGAAAAGCTGCTTGCACCAGGTTGGTTGTCAGTGAAACCACAGCCTGGGTCACAACTGGCTGCTGTGAGGGACAGAGTCCCAGCCTGGCCCCATGGATTGGCCGTGGCCCTTCCAGTGGGGCTTCTGTGGCTTCAGAGCGATTCCTTATTTTCGGGAGGACACCATTGCACCTCCCTGGGTGAGGAGGCAGCTCTGAGCTGGATGGTTTCAGCCTTCTCTGCTGTGGTTTATCCACAGGACTGAGACTATTCCTAAGCTGAGGCACAGATACAGGTTTGTTTATGGGGTTTTGTTTTGAATTTAAATGCCCAATCAATTAGCTCTTGGCAAAGAGGCTTTTGTGGTTTGCTAGTGGGGTGTTATTGAGGATGTTTATCCTGAGCAGGATCCGGGTTTACTCTTGAGAGGGGTTTTGAGCAGGTCCCCAGGGTGAAACAGTGCAGCGAGCAGGCATGGCCTGGATTGCCTCTGTGTGTGCAGAACAAGCTGCTGGAACCAAGGGAAAGCCCCAGGTTGTGCTGCTTTGGGGGGTCTGTGATGACAACAACCTTTAATTTGCTGTTGCTGGATAACTGGTACTAATTTTCAGACAGGCTGAGTGACCAGATCACCAACTTCTCCAGGGGCATCTCAGGCCTTGGAAAACAAAGGGAAGTGGTGGATTCACCATCCTTGGAGGTTTTTAAACTGAGATTGGGAGTGGCACTGAGTGCCATGATCTGGTAAAGGGACTGGAGTTGGACCAAGGGTTGGACTTGATGATCTCGGAGGTCTTTTCCAACCCAATCCATTCTATGATTCTATGCAGTGTTTGAGGATAAGCTGCATCCATCTCTAGATAATGACTTAATAAATATTAAAGGCCACAAGGTTGAACAGGACACAGTTAACTGAAAAAAAGCTGGTTTGGGCTGGAGGGAAACATCCCTTCTCCTGGTGGATTCCTCCCTACCAAAGACAGCAGCCAGACTTGGCTTTGTGGCCAAACCTGCCTGTGGCACAGCCCTCCTGCCCCAGCCCTGCCAGGTCCTGCTCCCAGCTGCTCCACCTGCATCCAGGTGCACAGACTTTCGAGGTCAAAAAGGCTTTGGCTCAGCCAAAACTGCTGCTCCTTCTCACAGCTTTGAGTGGCTACACCTGGCGCGGGTCACGAACCAGCGATGCTGAGCCACTTCCCTTTGGCGACAACACGTGCGGTGCCCGCACCCCTCGCTGTGCCCCGACGAAGGGGGAGGCACTGCTGGGCATGTGAGGAGCGGGACGAGGGGACGTGAGCGCGGGGGACGGGCGTGCCCCGCACGGCGATGCCCGGGGCGCGGTGCCCGGTCCCCCTGCCGGGGCCCCCCGTCCCACGCCGTGACGGGAGGGAGGCAGGAGGCAGTGCCGGGCTGACATCAGCCGGAGGAGGGGCCTGCCCGCGAGTTTCTTTGCTCGGTGCATCACTTCCCGGCGCTGCCATACTCCGCTGCCCGCTCCCCGCGGCGGGGCCGGCGCCCATGGCGTGCCCGCCCGGCGGGGACAGCCCGGGCTCCGCCGCCCGCCGCTTCTACTCCAGGTGAGCCGGAGCCGCGGGGTCCGCCCGGCCCCGGGGGCAGCCCCGGCCCCGGGAGCGCCGTCCCGGCCCCCCCGAGCGCCCACGCCCGCGGCACCGCGCGGAGCTCGGCGGAGGGACCGGGAGCTGTTGCACGGTGGGGATGCAGCCGGAGCGGAGCGAGAGGACACGGGGAAAACGCGCCGGTCCCTCCGCGGGGCAGCCCCGCTCGTGGCTGGGGTGGTGGGAGCCGCGGGTGCCCGGCGGGTGTCCTTGGAGCGAGCGGCTCCGCTGCCAAAGGAGGGTGATGCTGAAAGCTGGGCACTGCTGGGTGTTCACATGGGAGGCTCAGATCGCACTGCAGAGACTCCCAAGTCTCAGCTTTAAAACTGGGCGCTACAGAAATGCACGCAAGGCTGGGAAAAAATAGCTCCGGGAATGCCCGTTCTTTTCATTTAGGTCGAAAATGAAGAATAAAACCAAAGAAGGCTAAACGAGTCATTTTGAGGCCTTGCAATGTTGTTGTTCGTGCTGTTCGTCCTCGTGCTTTATTTCTGCTCCAGCAGTCAGAAGTGGAGGTGATGCAGTAGCTGGACTGGAGGGCTAACAAAACCAAGAGTGCCTGAAGTGTATGGAATATTGTAGCTTTTCATCAGTTCTCTTTGTAAGCTCTGCAATAATTAGCATGGCAGCTAGTGGGTTGTCTTGCTTAATGAGTGTTGGTTCATTAGGGCAGCAGGTGTTTCTTGGGTTTGTTGTGTTATGTAGCAGCTCCTGGGAAAATGACAGGAGAATGCAGAGTTAAAACCAGCGCTCTGCCTACTCTGGTGGAGCTCGAGCTGTGGAGAAGCACGCTGGGTTTTAATCAGATGGAGGCTTTTTGTTGTTCTTGGAAACTTTGTGGGGATAGGCTTTGGTCATTTTTTGGGAAGGTGCTGAATACCATGAGCACGTTCCTGTCCAGCAGAGTGAATGCTGCTACCTGCTGTTAGTGAAGAAAAAGAGAAATGGGAAGCACGTTTTCTGTGGCTTATCTGGGTGGCTCTGGCAGAGTGTGTGGTGTTAGAAGTCCCTGCTGTGCTTTTCAGGCCCTGACAGTAGGTGTTGGTGGGGCCTCTCGGTCCCTGCTGCACTGTGAACTGAGTGGTAACTTTGAGTTTCTCCCTTAACTTCACTTTTCTTTGTAGTGTAGAAGCTTCTAGGTTGAAGTAAGTGCCTCCATCTGGTAGGCATGCCTGGGTGAGAGGTGGAACCTCAGGTGACTGTTTAGGTGGTAAAACCACAGTGTCTGGTGTCAAAGTCTTGCTTGGTGTGGTTTCTTTTTGCTTGGGAACATGAACTCAGGTGTAAGATCTGCAGAAGAACCAAAGCAGGCAGGGAGTTCCAGACCCCTTGTCTAGGGGGCTGGAGGAGCCACATCCCTTCTAGGAACTGGGATGATGGGGTGTGAGAAAGTGTGCCCCAAAGAAATGCAAGTGTTTGTTTATTCACTTTGCTGCATCCCTAAATTCAGCCCATCCTAACCAGAGGCATCTGCTCTCTGCTGGCAGCACACAATGTGGGTGCTGACTGGGCCAAACCTTGTGTTTACAGACCAAAGCTGGAGTCTCTCTCTCTGCCACAGCAGCCACACACCACGTGTGTTTTTGTAGAAGGGCCCCTGTGCAGCTCTGGGTGTTTGGCCCTGCTGGTGCCCTTTGCTGCAGCAGAACTCTTAGTCTGGAGGAGGACTTGTTGAAGGTCCAGGGTGGTCTGTGGTGGTCAGCTCGTGGTGTTGGGTGTGGGATCTCTGGTTGGGGCTTGTTGGAAATGTCCAGCTCTGTGACTGTGCTCCACAAACTTGCGTTGGGCAGGTACCACATGAGCCCAAGTTACTGCCTTACCTTCCCTGGGGTTTTGAGCTGCTACTGATCTAAGCGCATCAATTCATCTGTGTGTAACCTCTGAGGGTTCCTGCCAGGCAGAATTGGGCTGTGGGGGCTTTGAAATATCTGTTTGCAGGAGGTGTCCTGCTCTTCTCCACTGCTGCAGGTGCTCTGACTTGCCTTTTTGTGCTGCCTGGCTGATTCTGAATGTGTAGGAAGCACCAAACCCTGGACCATCGTTCCTGAGAGTGACAAGCTCATGCTGGGGCCAAGTCCACCAGTGTCCAGAGAGCTCTGCTGGATCTGGCCTTTGCTTTATAAGAGATTTCTGGGTCTGGGAGGGAGGCATGGGCACGTCCTGGGGAAACCATCACTGTACTGCATTGACATCATGGAGACATTATTGATCCCACACAGAAAGAACATTAGATAATGCTTCAATCGGTCCAAAAATGTATTAATCTGGCATGAGAACTGGGCTAAAAGCACACCTTGTTCCTTCCTCTCCCTTCTCTTGCTCCCTGCTTTCTTGCAGTCTGTGTATTTTCAGTATCACTGTTGGCTTTTGTAATGTTTGAAAACTTTTCTTGATTGTGTTGTAAACAGTCTCCATCTCGCTCATTAGTGTCACCACAGCGAGGACCTGACCTGAATGTGCAGCAGGCAATTAGAGAGTGCTCTGAGCACCACGGAGCTCTGAGAGGAGGCATTTTCCTCCTGTTCTGATGGAAAAACTGGCTTGGAAGAATTGCTGGCCTTCTGACATGGAAGGCAGAGAAAGAGGGAACAACTCAGTGTGGGGGTTAAGGCAGAATAAACTGGTGTTTGCAGGGCAAATTAGAGAGAAAATCCTTCACTGAGGTGACCCTCCCACTGGAGTGATTCCTGTTAATTTTCCATGTATCCAAGGGATCACATCGTGAAATATTCCAATATTTCCCTGCTGCTAATTCTTGTAAACAAAACTTTCACAACTTTTAAGTCTGATCTTTTTATAATGCTAAATCATTAATTGTATCTGCCTCAGAGGTGAAAATTAGCACCAGCAGCAGTGCTGGTTTTGGAGAAGTGCAATTAGCTGCTTCTGTGGGATTGGGAAAGGGCTCAGGTGCACTGCCAGAAAACTGGCAATGACCATTTTGCCTCTCCATACTCCACAGATGGAACTTGAAATTGCTGGTTCAGAGGTTTCTGAAAGATTCCCATTTTCCCCCTGCAGGCCTCTGCCTGATGGAGACTGACTGCAGAAGGACAGGAAAAACAGGACAAACATTTCTAAAATAGCTGTGCTGCGTAATAGGTGGCCTGAGCAAAAATTATATGAGAGCTTAGGCAGCGTTGGCAGTGCTGGTTGTGCTGACATCTGCTCTGGGACATTGTGAACAACTCCCTTTCAGCATTTGTGAGTCGTGTGGGCATCGCAGTGTGGAGCCAAGCAGGACATTCGGCCTCCAGCACAGCAGGGAGAGGGGCCCTTGCTTGTCAGACCCTGGGTTTGGAGGCAGTGTCTGTCTGGCTGCTTTGCAGCTTTCCCCAGGACCTTGGGCATCCTTTTTAGTTCTTCTGGGTTTCACCTTGCAGGGTGAGGGGGAGCAGCTCTGTCCCTCCTGGTGGTAAATGGGCAGGGATGTGCCTTGTGCCCGGCACAGTGTGATCCTCCTCTTCCCTCTGCCCTGTAGGTGCTGCTGCAATACAAACAGTTGTGTCTTCACGGTGTTAATTGGACTTGCACATGCACGTGGCAGTGGAGCTGAGGTGATTCCCTGCCCTTTCCCTGGGCTGACTTGCACTTCGCTGACTCAAGCTCTGCCAGAGCTCCTGCTGGCTGAGCCTCTCCTGGGGTGGGAGCTGTCCCTCTGGATGCTTTATCCCAAAATACTGTGCCTTGAATGAGTTGTGATTGTGCCAAGCAGAGAAGAAAGAGGACTTGGTGTGTTGGCCACGTGTTTGTGGGTTATGCAGAGTTTGCCACTCAGTCAACTGAAGTCAAATAAGTTTGTGACTTGTGTGTGGCCTGAGGGCACCACTTGAAGCCAGTTCAGTTCCCTGTGAGATAAATATTAATACTCTACTGATCACAGCAGAGCCTGGCTGAATGCAGAGCTGGCTCTGGAAGGGAGGCAGCCCTGGACTCTTCCCACCTGGAATGTTGGCTGTGAGGCAGGAATGAGCTGTGCTACCTGGGGCTGCTGAGCTGCCTTTTGCTGCCTGTTCTGTTAGCCATTGGATGTTCCCTCCTGGGAAGGTGTCTGAGGGAGCTCATGGCCAAGGAGGGACACTCTGGGAAGGGTTTCTCTAACCAGGGGATTTGCATTTGGATCATGGTGACCACATGTTGCAGTTTAGTTGTCCCCATGGGTGCTGGGGCCCCTTCAGGCTCCATGGAGTGACAGAGCTTTGGTTGGTGTCTGCAGCATGACTTGCTAATGCTGCATGAAAATGTTGTGTGTAATTAATTTCTCTTCTGCTGGAGGATGTAGCCAATTAGGGATGTGCTGCCCCTCACTTTCAAAGTTAGGAGTGAAGTGCTTTTTACACTAAAGGATGAAAATGTGTTATGAAAGTCGAGAAACTGATTTGTTATAGAAGAGTGATTTTTAAAATCCTCTTTGGCCGTTCCTCTCTTGAGCCAAATGCAGCTGGACCATGACCAGTGATGACAGCAGAGACCTGGAGGTGATGGAAGGGTAGGAGTCCCTGGATGAAGGAGACAGGCACAGCCTGCACAGCTCTGCTGGTGTTCCTCTCCTCCAGTTCAGTGATGAGTGTCCCAGACATTGGATTTATTCCTGATATATCCCATAAACCACAGGGGAAAGCCTTGACTTGGTAGTGCCTTGAGGATGAGCAAAGTCATAGCCAGGAGCAGAAAAGCTTAAAATTGGATATGCTGGTAAAAGTCTGGGGAATCAGCTTCTTTCCTCACTGATCCAGGCCTCAGGCTTGGAGGGAAACTCTGCAGTTGGCTGTGCAGATGGGAAGGGATTTTTTTCATGGACAGGGGTTAAGTGAATGACTCTGTTAAATGAAGATCATCAGGATGGAAGATCCTGCCTGGGATCAAACCAGTAGTGTGTGTGCATGTTCCCATTAAAGTAAGAGGTCTCCAGGACTGCCCTGAGGGGTGACATTCCCACCTCTGGTTCCCAAGGTGGTCTCTGTGCTTGGAAGGTGTTTTCTTTCAGCTGCAGCTATGCCTGAAGCTTGAGGGGAGTCAGTGGGGACGTGGCAGTGCTGGGGTGGGACAGAGGTCTCCTGGAGGACCACCCAGCTGCCACCCCCAGTCCTCCTCCTGCCCTGAGGTGGCTCTGGGGTGACTCTGCTTTGTGTCCTGGGTCCCTTGGTGACTTCCTGGCTTATCCTGTGGCTTCCTGCATCCCTTCTGTTTTAACATGTCCCCAGGGCACAACTTTGTTGCTGCTCTCCCTGCAGCAAACACTGCTGTGTCTCAAGCCTCATCTCCCCATGCTTTCATGTTCCAGCCCTTCTTTCTGCTCTGTGCTCTCCTGCCACCCCTCCAGCACCTCAGGCTTTCTGCCACCAGAGAATATAAACTGGATTTTTTTTGTTCTGGTGTGGTTGCTTTTTTGCTGTCTCATATTTTTGCGCTTTAGGTGATGTCCCAACTTGCATTCAGCCTTGCTTGGAGAACAGGTTTGAACTCTGTCAGGTCTTATGCTGCAAGAATCCACCACCAGCAGGTTTCTGGAAGTGGCAGGATGCATTTTACTTATCTCCTGGTGCTGTGGTGCTTCAAGGGCAGTTTTCTCTCCAGGCTGCTGCTCAGGTTTACCTGGTGCCATGTCCCATCCCTCCCATTCCAGTCCTGCTAAACCCAAATTCCTCCTGCTCTGGGCACTCAGGCTGTGCATCCTGAGCACAAATTGGGGCTGTGGAACTCTGGGCCTGGGTTATTTATTGTCAACTTCCCATCGACTGAGCAGCTCCCTCCCTGAAGATACTTCTAATTAAATGTTATTTGACAGATCTGACTTTCTGTCTGGCATAGATTTAACTGGTATAAATGGGATTATTCTTTTTCTGCTGGAAGCTGAAGAAAATAGTAATAATTTTGTTGGAAGGCTGCTTAACATTCAGAGACACGTCTGGCTGGTGTTTGATGTAATGAGCTTACAGAGTGTCTTAAAAAAAAAGAAAAAGCCAAAATAACCCCCACAAGCAGAAAGTCACAAGTTCTTGGGAGGAGGAGGGGAAAGGACCAAGGCTACTCTACTTTGGAGCTCTCTAAACAATGCCCAGCATTGTTATGCAACTGTCTAGGGAAGGAAGTGAAAAATTATCATTACACTGCAGTTTCAAGGGCAATATTAAATGAGCAATTTGCAGCACAACCCTGTACTTAAGTGTCTTAACTGGCTTCTCCCAGGATAAAATGAACAGGGCTGGGAAGGGCAATAGCCACGACCTCTGTTCTCTGTTCCCACCAGGAGTGCAGCAAACACAGGCTCGTTTTGGAACTGAATCCGAGGCATTGGACTGAGGGCCTTCAAAATGAGCAGCCAAAGCCTGATCCTGTCAGTGCCTGACTCCTCCCTGTCCCCCTGGAGCCTGGGAAAGGGGAGCAAGTGAGTGCTGAGGCATCCCATTGATATCTGCCCTTCCTTACTTCACTGGAAGGAATAAAAAGACCCTCTGCAAGGCCCTGGAGCAGCAACACAAACCTGAGAGACTGACTTGGAAGGCAGTGCTGCTGTCTGATCACTGCATTCATGGGAGGAGTAAAGAGCTTAGAATCATCTGCTATTCCCAGTTTTCTTTCAGTAACAGGATTTTGCCCAAGGATGCCAGCACTGGAACCACAGGACTTGCCTTTCCAACTCTGAGATTAGACAGGGTGTATCTAAAGAACCTTCCCCTCCTGTGTAAATCCTATCTCTGTGCAGCTGCTGCACCTGGAGGGATTTTTTTGAAAGCGGAATTTTGGCTTGGCTTCGCTCCCCTCATGCTTTTCTGTTACCCTTTGCATTTACATCCTCTGGAGCAGCCAGAAAGGCTCTTCCCTGGGAGTTTGGGGCTGATGCAGGGGAAAGATTTAGAAAATGGCTTTAAATGGGGAAAACACCCGTGTTACAGTAATAACATCACTCAGTGTAGAAACCATTTCATGTGGAGCCCTGGCTGGGCCTGGGAGCAGATGTTTTGTCTTGGAAGCTGCTTTTAAGAATGCATGGATGGAGCTGGGAGCTGTCAGTTGTCTGCAGTTTGCTCTCTGAGCCTTGGAGGGTGAGGCTGTGCTGTGCTCCTGGAGGCAGCTGTAGGCACTGCCCCTGTGCCAGGCTCCTCTGCTCCCTGGGCATCCAGCCCCATTCCCCTGCCATGCTGTGGCTGCCAGGGAGCTGCCATGGCTCAGGTGACAGTGTCCCCTTGCTGGGTGCTGGGCAGAGCTCGCTGGGGACACCAGTCCAGCTGCTGGTCCTTGATGGGACATGGGGCAGCTCCTTGATTTGCTGCTTGCCTGGCGGGAGTGATTTCTGCTGTGGGATTGCAGCAGAGCCTGCACAGGGAGAGTGGCTTTGCCACAGGCAACACAAATAATTTATAATTGTGCTGAGCTCCCAGGGGAGCTTGGACAAGCGAGTGCTCCAGGTGTGTGTGGTGCTGACTGACGAGGCTACACAGCCAGGTGTATGCACAGGTGGAATGGAGGGCTTTGCTGTACCAAATGGCTTCACATTTCCATGTTTCCAGGACTTTTTTGCTCGCAGCAGGTGCTGTTTCTGAGCATTCACCTGCACAGCAGGAAGGGACTCAGCTAGTGGTACCTCCCTGGGCATTTTGGTGCAAATTGCTGTGACTGGCCGTGCTCTGGAGCAGCTTCAGCCCAAATTAACTTTGGGACCAGTTTCTGCTGTGATGCAGGATGCAGAGCTGAGGTGGCTCTTTGTGCACTCCATCTGTGGGATATTCATTCATGCCTGGGGAGACCTGGAAAGTGCTGATTAATACTCCTCTCTCTGGGGCTGTTGGTTAATTCCTGTTCTTCCTGGTTTGTGTCATGGTGCTGAGTGGATCCTGGCAGGTTTACATCCGTTCCAGGGCTTCAGAGTGCTTGGTAAACAGCAGTATTTTATTGCAGCCTTTCTGGGAATTACTGTTCCTGTTTTCAAGGATGAGAAATTGTATAGTCTTGGGGGTGAAAGAGGATAGAGGTGGCAAAGCTGGGAGCTGAATGTCCTGGCTCCCACTCCTTCCCTTCAGCCCTTCCTTCCCCACGTCACTGGGAGGGTCACTGTGATTTGGAGGCCTTGGCTTCATCCTTTGCTGAGCTGTGCTGGGCAGTGCTGGTGTCACATGAAGGCACAATGGCTCTGCTGTTCTCCTTAACATGGAATGGAGCAAAAGGTTGTTTTGGAAGGAAGTTACCAGCTGGTGAATTAAACACCAGGCTCTGCCCATTTTACAAGGTGTGCCTTGCAAGTGTGGTGGGAACATTGCAAACCACAGGAGGAGCAGCAGCCTGGGTGGCCCTGGAGTCTGGTCACTGTGGAGAGCCCAACTCCAGGGATGGGCTTGAAGAAAGCAGGAGAACAGCCTTGAGTTTTTAAAGTGCTCAGGCACCTATGACTCTACAATCTGTGTGTCTCTCAGGCTTTGAGAAGACAGCAGTTAATTTTAAAAGGGAGAGAGGGACTCTCAGAAATGTTCCCTGTCCCAAAAACCTGCAAGTTAAACTACAGAAGTGAGTGGAGCTCCTGGGTGCTCTGCCTTTGGGGTGAAAGATGGAGGGGGAAAACCCCACACATCTGTGTTGGGCAGGAAGCATTTGGGATGGGCAGGAGCTGCCAGTGCTTTGAGCAGGGTCTTGTCACCACTGGATGATGCTGTTGAAGTTACCATATCACAGCTGCTGCTGCTGCTGCTGCCTCGGGAACAGCCCCTTTTTTAGCAACTGTCTGCAGAGATTTGTATGGAGAAAATGCACTGGGGATTTCATCTTGCTGCAGAACAGAGGCCACCAGATGCAGCTTTTTCCTCAGCCAAGCTCCTGCAGACAAAGGCAGGAGTAAACCCCCAGCGATTAATGAGTGAAAATACCAAATATTTTAAGCTGGGTGTGTTTCTCTTCCCCTCCTGACAAATAAGCCCTTCTGATTTCAGCCAGGAGCAGCCTGGGGAGCTCCTGTGCCAGCATCTCCTGGTGAGGGAGAGGGGTCTGACATCCCTAACAGCAGATGAATGTCCTGAAATTGTGATACTCCACTTATACCTCAAGGCATTTCCTGAACTCTGAGTTCAGCAGTGTCTGAGCTCCTGCCTGGGTCTAAATAATAAAACTCAGGAGTTCAGTGTGATGTGCCCAGAATTTTGAGGCCACAGCTCTTGGATGATTTGCTTCCATCAGGGCAGTAATCCAGGAAACTACAAGCACCAACTGGTTGATTGATGGCAATGTGTGTTTGCTGCTTTCCTGGGTGAAACCCTGGGAGAAGGGGAGGTTGCTGCTTTATCTGTGTTCATCCCTTTGATGTGCCCTGCTGGGAGTGCCCACTGAGTGCACCAGCAGGGACACAGCTCTGAGGAGATCGAGGTCCACAGGGAGCTTCATCAGCATGGTCAGTGCCTAAGGAGTTAATAATGAAATGGTGGAAATACCCACCTTTTCCTCTGCTGCTCTAGAAGAAAATGAACACTCACTCTGCAGGATGTGTGTTTTCGTCACTAAAGCCATCCTTTGGCACCGAAGTTTTTGGCAGAAAGTTGTCATGGGTTGTGCCACTGAGTGCCCATTTTGCAGAGACCTGTGAGGTGGCAGATCTTTCACAAGGGATGGGGAGTGAGCAGAGAACTGCTGTGTGTCCTGCCCTTGGCTCTCCCCACTGAACAAGATGATTCTTCTTAACCTGAGCTTGGCCGTGGCACTGAGTGCCATGATCTGGTAAAGGGACTGGAGTTGGCCCAAGGGTTGGACTTGATGATATCAGAGGTCTTTTCCAACCCAATCAATTCTATGATTCTGTGAAGTGTCTTTCTGAAGGACCTGGGTGAGGTTCTCATCAGTGTGACTTGGAGTCCCTCCAGGTTTGCTGAGGTGGGTTTTGGCTCTGTCTGTGCTGGGTGAAGCTCCAAGCCCAGGTGCAGAGGGCAGAGCTCCCCTGCCCAGCCTGGGACAGCTGTGTGAGCACCAGCCTGGGCAAGGGAAGGGAAGGCAGGAGATGCTTTGCAGGCCTGGCTGCAACCAGAACTGAGTCATTTGTCAAGGCTGCCAGCTCTGGGAGCTGGTTGCCTGAGGCAAGCATGGCACACAGACAGCAGACGTGAGAATACAGCTATCTATACACACAGAGGAGAGAAAAGTAACAGCTCACAACATGTGACTGGAATCAAAGTGGGGAAAGAAAGAATTCCCAATTAAACCCATGTGTGTTGGAGGATGTAACTGCTCCTGAAAGGTTCGTGGAGGATGTTTGTGCAGCACAAATGCAGCCACTCACTCCATAATGCCCAGGATTAGAACAGCACATGGATTAGAACAGCTCCTCCAGCACATGGAATCCGTGTGGAAGCTCTGTTGTTCCTTCAGAGCAGCCGCTTTCCCAGCCCATCACCTCCTGGATTAAGGTAGGAGCTGTCTTGTTACCTGTCTCCTGCTCCCAAAGCATGTTTCTCCTGCAGCCTCGTGCTGTGCCATGTCTTTCCTTCACCACTGGGTGATGGGGATGTCTCTGCAGGAGCAGAGATTTCTTCTGAGGACAAGCATTATTCAGTTGTCAGGATAAATAAACTCCCTGGGCTTGGGCAGGTCTGTCACCCTGGTGCTGTATCCTCCCTTCTCCCACCAGTGTGAGGCAGGAGGGGAGCAGTGAGTCCAGCCTGTGGTCTTCATGAAGCCACTGCAGTACCTGTGAGGTTGCAAGAAGGACCTGCCCTAGGTGTGAGGAGAGGAGTCTTCTTGCTGTGTTTGGAAAGACTTTGCAAGAAACATGATGTTTATACAAATGAATTCCTCCTATGGAAGAGCAGCACCAGAGCCCATTTCACAGATGCAAGGGCATAACATGCTTTGATCTACATGGCAAGCTCCTGTCACAGCATGTGCCTGCCTGCTGTTCACACACCTGACTGAGCTGCCCTAATGCCACAGTGATGGAGCAAACCTGCCACGGGGTGTGGGGAGGAGCAGGACTTGCCTCCTGCACTCATGCCGTGCCAAGCATTCCCAGGGGAGATGTTACCAGTGGAGCTATGCTAGGACAGAGTGCTAAAAATTTGGGAAGATGTGATGGAGGACTCTGCCACACAATCCTCTGGGAGCAGTGGGAGCAGCCTGCAGGATGCTGGAGCTGCAGGGTTCTCAGCAGGGGCAGCAGACACCCACCACAGCCGGTGTGAGACGCTGGCTCTGCTCTCCTTGGATGGGCCAAGCCGAGTGTGATTCCCACCTGGCATGTGAACTGCTTGGCTTTCTGGGAATCCTGCCACGCTTGCAGAGTGATGGGAGGCAAAGATTTTTTCCATAGTGCTGTGGAGAACCCAAAAGCACTTCTGGTGCTGCTCTGCTGAGTCTGGTTTTGCACAGAAGAGCTGCAGAAACAGTTGACAGAGATGCTGGCAAGGACTGCAGTGGACACCTGGCTGATATCTGAGCTCCTGGGGAGCCTCTTTCCTGGTTTTTCAGACAGATATGGAATATTATCTTTACAAAATCAGAGGGATGCCCTGTGGCTGTGTAGCAGCCAGGGACAAGGGCAGTGTCCTGTGTGAGCTCTCACACTGTTGGCCACAGCATCCTTTTAAATGCACAAGTGTCTCTGGGCTGATGCCTGATTTTTGGCACCCCTGGAATTTTCAGGAAGAGCACAACAATGCTTTTAACAGCCCTCAGAGCAGGAGACAGCTGCAGAAAAACAATGCAAAATTGGTGCAATCTGCTGTGCTGCAGCTTTGCCAACAATTCTCTGTCCTAGTGGCTGGCGACGCTTCAGCCTGGCCGTGAGTTCTGCCCACGTGTCCTGTGCAACCCAGAGAGCCACCCTGGGGAGTTCCTCTGGTTTGGGCACAGAGGGCTGTAATCACTGACACAGGAGCTGCCATGGGCTCTTGCTGATGTGCCCTGGCTTGGTGGCACCCTCCACACTGGCTTTACCAAATGGTCATTTGAAAAAGAAGCTGCTGCTCGCTTGGATTCACTGGCTTTGTTTGGTTCCTGCTGTTTGCTTTTCAGTGAGTTCTGTAGAAAGATGAGGGCCAGGCTGGTTCTGTCACTAAAGTCACATCCAAACCCCTTTCAGGGGTGAGGGCTGGTGCTGCAGAGCATCCTCAGCAGCCTCTGGGTGAGCTGGAATCGCTCAGCATCTCCCTGGCTCAGAGCCTGGATGGCCTGGGATCAGGGTGTGAATTTTCTGATGGATCCCAAAGGCCCTTCTCTCTTGCACTGGAGCACTTGGCTTGGGGCTGACGGAAGCAGCTGAGACAGGAAGGGAGCAGACCCAAATTGGCTGCAGGTTGCTGTGGAGTCAGTGGAAAAAACCACGGTGTGAACTTTGTCATTGTTTCCTTTTCTGCTGCCTCACGGTGGCAATCCCTGTGTGTGCCCTGAGCTCCATGTGTGGTTTGCAGGGGCTGAGAGCAGGGAGGAGGCACATGTGGGGAGTGTGTGCAGCCCCCTCCTACTGCAGGAGGTTTGGGGTGAGGCTGGGCATGGGCTGGCACAGGCAGGGGTGGCTTCCTTTGTCCAGGGGCTTCACCATGACACAGTCCCTGGTGTTGCTGGGACTTGGCAGTGCCTTTTCAATGGGCAGTGGTTTTCCTGCTGCAAGTCCACGCTGCAAGACAGGAGCAACTGGCAGGTTGAGGGAGGAAGGAGAAGTGGGGGCTGCAGCTGGAGGGGTTTCCAGGCAGCTTGAACTGAGAATAGACTTGGGCCTGTGGCCTCAGTGTTTCTGGGAAAACAAGACTTGCTTTCACTTGGCTTTGGAGAAGGAGTCTGGATGTGCAGGAAAGGGAACCTCCTACAGCCCCTGAGCCTGTGCAGCTGCCCAGAACAACTGGAATGATTGTGCTGGGTGGCACTTGTGGAGCTGAGCTTGACCCTGCTGGGGGATGGCAGGACCCTGGGGCAGGAACTGGGGTGGGCTGTGATGCTTTGCAGTCCAGGCTGGCTCACAGCTCCAGTCCTGAGCTCTGCTTTGCTGGGTCTGACCTGAGCTGGCCACCACTGTGTTGTAGCTCCATTGGGATCCCTGAGGACACATCCCTGGCTGTGATGGAGGGGACAGGCAGCCCCTTCTCCCACCCCAGGAGAGCATCCAGGCAGGGGGAACAGTTTCAGAGAAGAGATGTCTGTACATCTCTCATCTCATTTACTGTTCTGAATTTGGAAAGATAATCCCTCAAACCACAACCCAGTCATTTTCAGCAGTAAGTTTGGCCTGAATGAGCCCCTGTATATTGGTGGGCAGTAGAAACTGAATGGCATAAATAAAATGGATGACAAATAAATTGGCTGTTTTCTTTGTGTAGCTTTTGATAAGCCAACTACTTGTTTTTCTAACAATTGTGACCTGCTGTATCCCACAGCAAGAACAGTATGCTGGTTTAAATCACAGCATATATTTTAGTGAGAGGATGTGTTGACCTCATTGCCAAAGTAACTTTATAATGAAAAGCCATTCAGGCTGCATGTCCTCTCTTGCTCTCTGCTTTCTGGAAGTAACTGAAGGAAATAGCACTTCACTGCTGCTGAAATCATCCCCAGAGCGCTGTTTCATGGCAGTCTGATGGATTAATCTCATTAAAGGTGCTGGGGTTGTACAAGAAACCAAAATGCTCTTGGAAAACTTCGGCAGCTTCCCTTGGTGTGCTGAGTTTGTTCCAGATCTCCTCTGTGGTGAAGGAGGAATGCCCCAGATCCCATCCTGCTGCAGGTGCTGCCTTGCCTGGCACTCTGGATGGCACATTGCAGGTGTCAGGGCTGGTCCTGTGCTCTGCAGGTGCCACCAAACTGCTGGCACACAGTGTGGGCATCCTCCCTGGTGCCTCCTGGGCAGGGAGAAGCATCCTCAGGCCTGAGCATCGTGACTCCAGCAGCCTTTGGCAGGCTGGTACTGTTGGCCTCTGTGCTTACTTCTCTTTTTCTCAGCTGGCAGGTGGTGGTTGGGTTTGTACCTTCCTCATGAGCCATGCAAAGAAATTGTGTTCCAGGCTCTTCAGAAAGTTTCCTTCTCGCTCTTCTTGGCAGTGAGTTCTCCTCACTCGCTTCCCCTTCAGAGGCATCTTGATCAGTTCATATGCTTGGTGCATTTATAATAATTTTTTTTCATTTGGGAGTCTGAACATGTTTTAATGAATTAATTTTCAAATTGATATCTCCTTAATCATCATTTCTTTAGACCCTGGAAAATATTTGCATTTTATAATTGAAGTGCTTTGAGGCTGGCTATCAAATGAAACTGTTAACCAGGATGAGATGAAACCCACATTTGCACCTTAATCTTGTCTGAGCATTTTCAAGTGCTGGAAGTTAATCACATCCATCATGGTCCTTTGATATTTGAGTAATTTTGGAGCACAAAACTTAAATTTGTGCTCGTTGCCTTTTAGAGATTTGGCTCCTCAGATGGCACAGAAAAATTTCATTGTGCTCTCTGTTCTTTCTGTGGGTTCAGCTGTGTTTGTGGGAAGGATTTGGTTCATGGATTCAGGATAATTGTTGCCTGTGTATAGTTTATTGAGAGCCCAAGCCTTCCAGGTGTAGAACAGGCTTCTAGAGATTGAGAGTATCTTCAGCTCCTGGAGTTGGGGGCGTCTCTTTGGGCACCTTCAGGGATTGTTTGGCATCAGGCTGAGCTGGTGGCACGAGCTGTGTGAGTGTCCTGGCCTGGGTGGGAGATGCTGCACCTCCTTCCTGATGGATCAGCTTCCAGGACCTGGAGGAGATGCTGGGGGCTCCTGTGTTCCTTCCATTCCCTACAGCTCTCTCACAGCAAGATGGAATTTGCCCTCAGTTCCTTAGCTGCATTTGTTTAAAATGGGCTAATTCCTGCTCTCACACCTCTGCAAAAACATTTTGGGGTCCTTAGGTTGAAAAGTTCCTGCTCCTGCTAACTCAGCATCATGAGTTGCTTCCCCAAATGCTCCCAAACCAGCAAATAACTCCCATCTGCCTTCCATTCTCCACATCCCCATGGATCAAAGCCACAGAGGTTGTGCAAGCACAGGAATGCTGGATGACTTTTGCTTTCAAGCAGGCAGTGGGGAGTTGGAATTTGAATTTCTGACAATGACGCAGCTTGTTGGAGCTTTTATGCATTGAAATGGGGGCTTATTCAGTGCTGCTAATAAGAGGGTAAATGCAGCTAAATACAGCTGTCTTCCTCACTGTCATTTGGTATTTATTAGCAAATATGCAGTGGAATTGAATCCCTTGTAAGTGCTCTGCAGCTAATGGTAGATAGCAATTAGCTGAAATGACTACTGTGAGCACTGATGCTGCCTCAGTGAGGGGAAATGTGGAGCCAGCACACACCCAGCAGCTCCCAGAACTCCCTGGAGTTCTCCCCTCTGGATTCTCTTTCATGCCCTTAGCAAAAGACTGCAGTGCAAATTGCTTGGGCTGGGTAATCCCTGGAGCCGCAGCTTGAGCAAACACCTCCCCAGCAGCAGTGTGTGTGTGTGGATAATATTATTTTCAGCTCAGGGGTCACTGAAAGGACTCACTGCACTGCTCCTCCCAGGGAAGGTGTGTGGAGTGGAAACCACCTCCCCTCCAGATGTTCTGGTGACCCAGAGCTGCACAGATGTGAAGGGAACTGGCCCAGACTCTTGGAACCAGTTCAGAAGCTGGGGAGGACTGGCTGCAGCACTCATGGTTTCATCTTTGGCCTCTTCAAACCAAACCAGAGGGTTTGTTTCCTTCCCCTCACTAATAGGGTGAGCTGCAGGTGGGTGTCCCAGGGGCTCTGCCCTCTGACTGGGCAACCAGCTCCCTTGTGCTTAAATCAGATTTATCAGCAAGCAAGATACTAAAATTGCAAGTAAGATGCTAAAATCTGTTGCTTCACTGATTCATATTAATAGATACACTCAGAGAGATTTCTTACTACTGTTGGTGGTTTTGATGGTTTTTTTTTTCTGCCTTACCTTCTGTCTAAAAGCTTGGGCTTTATTCCTGACTTTAGAATTACAGCAGCTCTGATTGGAAATTAGTTTTGCAGTCACCCCCACTAATATGAATCAAATATCTATAAATATCTTTCCTTTTCCCTTTTCTCTTTTTTTTTTAAAGGCAGTTTCACCTTGCAGGCAGGAAGAGGTTCTCTTGTCCTGTGATATTTGCAATATTTAAGTCAGCAGACAACTGTCTCTGCCTTGTGACATGGTAATTTCCTGGGTAACTTGATGGATTTGTTGTCAGCAGTGACAGCTTTACAAGGCAGCCCCAACAAGGCAGCCCTGGGTGTGGGAAAGGGAGGGCTGGGCTAAGATGACTTTAATTGCTGAGCTTCGGGTGTTCTCCTCTTTTTCCACCTGCCTGGAGCAGAGCTGAGGTGGAGCTTGGGGTCAGTGCACATCCCGTGATCCTGTAGAGCTGCTCTTGACTAAATGCAACCTCCACAGTTGTTTTCCAGCCTACTTGGATGTGATGTTGTCCATGCAGTGTTATTTCCTTGGAATATTTGGCAAGGGAGAGAGCTGGGTGTTAGGAGGTGAGTGTTAAACTCACCTTTTCAGTGGTGTTCTCCCTCTGGGGTCCCCTGTATCATCACCAAATCCTAATTATAGCCTTCTGACAGCAGTCCTGCTGATGGTTGTTGATGGCTCTGGGAACCCCTTGTGCTGTTCCCTTCATTTCTCCCTTGGCAGTGCCCTTGGCACCCCCAGCCCTGGGGGACCCTCCCTGCCTTCTCCAAATTGCCTGTAAACAGTTTTGATGTGCTTGAAAACATTTGATGTGTAAGAGCCTTTGCCTTTTGCCTGTGCACCTTTTGTCAAAGCACATTTTTGCTCTTTGATGCTCTCAGAGCTTGCCAGCAGCCAGAAGGCAATCAGTGCCCCAGCTCATCATTAGCTGCTGTCTGACAGCGAGGGACAGCCCTGGGAAATCATCTCATTCCAGGCAGGGGCTGCTCTTCCCATTCTGCTCAGCGTTTGCTGCCTTCAAACAGTTATCCCTTAGAAAGGAAATTAAGGAGGAGGGAGGGAGGGAGGACCTGCCCTGTGTGTTGGATTGGGAAGGGATTTCATCATCTCTGTCACCTCATGGTGGAAGGTCACCCTTTTCTGCCTCGTGAGCATCAGGAGCAACATCCATGCCCGGATTGGAGAGTCCCAGCTGTTGAACTGATGGCACCAAGTCATCTGGCAGTGCTGTGCCACTCACTCAGCCCCTGGCAGAATTCTGAATGCTTTGGATTTCTATGTAGCATTTTACTGCCTTTCTTTTTTTAAATTTTTTTGCTGTTGTTTCTTAAACACACACATTGCCCTTTTGGAGGGACCTTTAGCAAAAGCAGCTCAAAATGCTCCAGGAACCTCCTTCATTGCTGTTTTATGAGGGGTGTGGAACCCAAGGGGTGGAGGAGCTGCAGGACTTAATGTTCCGTCTGGGAAGTGAGGCTGGGACTTGCTGTGCACACCAGCCCTGTTCTGATTTCTAGATTACAACTGGTGCCTCCAAGACTTTGTTCTTATCTGGGCAGACTTGACATAGTCTGTCATCTCCCTGCACTCAGCAGAAAACAGTTTAAGTGGTGTAGTCTTGTGTTGGTCTGGGAGTGGAGCTAGGAATGTTGTTGGGCCTTCCTGGCTGCTTGTGGTGGGTCTGGAGACTGAGATGATCTAATTAGATGATTTTTAAGGTCCCTTCCAAGCCAAACCATTCTGTGATTCTGTGACTACTTAGAAATCCCACCTGTCTGAGGAACGCACAAATCTGAGTGGTTTGCACTGATTTAAGGCAAGGCTTATGAACTGGGACCACTTCAAGTGACCTTCCCCCCCTCCCATGATCAGGGCATAGTGGTGAGGATGTGGAGTGTGGTGGGAGAATCGTGTTCAGGTGCCCAGTGTTGAGTTCAGTGTCTGAGCTGTGGAAAAGCAGCTCATGTTCTGCAGTGTCTCCTCTGAACTGCCCCAGATGGCCAAGCCCAGCAGCTCCAGCCTGGCAGAGGGATCTGCTGACTCAGGACAGCTGGAATCTCCTTTGCTGGTGTTAAGACCTGAGCAGCAGGTGCATGCTGAGGTGAGACAGGCCCAGGCCTGTGTGTCAGCAGAGGAGGAACTTCATCCCCAAGGGCTGGGAGGCAGCAGGTTGTGCCTTCTCAGACAGGGATGGGTTGGAGCTTATTTAAGTGGCTCTGTGGGATCTGCCTTCTCCTGCTTTTCCCCAGTCTGGGAACTGCTCAGATCATCTCTGGAACCTGCAAAGCTTCCTGGGTGGCAGATGGATGAGGCCTTTGTGGGGACTGGCAGATTAACGAGTGCTGTGCCCAAAGGTGACCTTCTTTAGGAGGAGCCCTGAGCTCCTCACCTGACAGGGAGAGGTTTGTGGCAGCCAGAGCCAGGAACAAAGAGGCACCAGCAGGAATAGCTGATGGACCCCAAAGGAAAACTGCTTTGGGAAGACACCAATCCAGAAGGGAGGGAACTGCTTGCCTTCCATCATCCTGAAGCCTCTTCAAGGGCCCTTTTTCTTGGGCAGTGCTGAAAACATGTGAATGAACCAAGGTACTGTTGTTCCTGGAATTCTGCAGTGAACTCACCTGTCTGCTACAACAGTGGATGAAGGAGGTTGTGTTTCTAAGAGGAAAGAAGACATTGCTTTTTGCAGGACTCTGGAAACAGAAGAAATGCTCCTTAACTTAATGTTGCCTGTGCAGAGAAGTGAAAACTGGAGACCAGTTGAGAACTGGAGAGTAGTGCATGTTGTTTAGAGGGGAAGATGCCATCAGCATCTTGCAAAGCCTGGATCCTGCCTGCCTGCAAAATTGTCCCAAAGAGACCTCAACCCCACTGCTTCCTTCTGCCAGTGGGTTTGGAGCTCTGGGTTTATGCTCAGAAAATGCACAGCGTGCAGAAGAAGAGGTAAGAGAGGGCTTGGACCCTCTTCAGTCTGCCCTCACTGACTGTTTTCCCTTTGCTGCTCTGTCAGGGTGCTTCAAGTTCACCCTTTTACTCATTTTTATGGACAGTTGAGCTCTGGCCTTTGCAAGCTTTTTTAAGTGGAGTTTATGTGCTTGAGTTTGTTCTTTGACCTTTAGTCGATGCCTCTGCCCTGGGGTTGTGTCTCTGAGTGCTTTTAAGGCTGAAGTGATTGAGCTGCATGTAGAGGTGCTTTCCCAGAGCAGCTCTGGCTGGGTGGGAAGGGCAGGTGGGTTTTATAAGTAGGTTGTGTTTCTATTAATAATTGCCATCCCTGCCTGTTGTCACTTTAAAGGGCAGCAAAGGCTTGGCAGAGTGGGATGCAGGGAAAACCTTCCTGTCCCTTCCCCTTGTTTGCTCAGGTCCCAATCTGAGCAGTGATGTTAATTAGATAAGGCAGATACTCTGCAGAGCAGCCTGTTCAAGGACAAACGGATTTTAATTAAGGGCTGTGTGCACTGGAGGGTCATGGCACTGCCTTGTGCCTGAGCAGTTACTATGGGAACACCAGGGAAGCACCCTGAGTGTGTCAGGGTGTGTGTCAGTGTGTCAGGGTGTGTGTCAGTGTGTCAGAGTGTGTGTCAGTGTATCAGAGAGTGTCAGAGAGTGTGTGAGTGTGTCAGGGTGTGTGTCAGTGTATCAGAGAGTGTCAGGGTGTGTGTCAGTGTATCAGAGTGTGTGTCAGTGTATCAGAGAGTGTCAGAGAGTGTGTGAGTGTGTCAGGGTGTGTGTCAGTGTATCAGGGTGTGTGTCAGAGTGTGTCAGGGTGTGTGTGAGTGTGTCAGGGTGTGTGTCAGTGTATCAGAGAGTGTCAGAGAGTGTGAGTGTATCAGGGTGTGTGTGAGTGTATCAGAGAGTGTCAGGGTGTGTGTGAGTGTGTCAAGGTGTGTGTCAGTGTATCAGGGTGTGTGTCAGAGTGTGTCAAGAGAGTGTCAGAGAGTGTGTCAGTGTGTCAGGGTGTGTGTCAGTGTATCAGAGTGTGTGTCAGTGTATCAGAGAGTGTCAGAGAGTGTGTCAGTGTATCAGGGTGTGTGTCAGAGTGTATCAGGGTGTGTGTCAGAGTGTGTCAGGGTGTGTGTGAGTGTGTCAGGGTGTGTGTCAGTGTATCAGAGAGTGTCAGAGAGTGTGAGTGTATCAGGGTGTGTGTGAGTGTATCAGAGAGTGTCAGGGTGTGTGTGAGTGTGTCAAGGTGTGTGTCAGTGTATCAGGGTGTGTGTCAGTGTGTCAGGATGTGTGTCAGTGTATCAGAGTGTGCATGAGAGTGTCAGGGTGTGTCAGTGTATCAGTGTGGGCTCCAGGGCACAAAACTCACTCTGGGATGTGGCAATCATGGCCCAAGTGAGATGCCACCCTAGGAATGTGTTATTGGGTTGTGTTGCTGTGGGAATGGGAACCTTCACTTCAAGCTGTTAAAATCAGCCGAGAAGTTTGATCTGAGCTGTACAGCAATGCCATGATTGAGGGAAATTGGTCTCCAGCTCAAGTTTTCAGCCTGTTTACAGTTGGTGATCTCAGTTTCTCAAGGAGAACCTGGATATTGGAAAGCGTTTTGTTTGTGTTGAAATTTGCTCTGAAATTAGTTTGGAATTTGCTTCTCTCTCTGCTCTCTTCTGACTGGAATCCAACAGGAATTCCTGTGATGGTGGTTCATTCCAGCATTTTAGGTCCTCTCAACATTCATCTCCACTAAGCAGCCTGAAGTTAATCCTGCTGATTTGAGTACAAGGTGTTTCTCTTTCTTCAGTCCCAAGCCACCTTGTAGCTGTTGGGGATGTATCAGCAGAGACTTGTCAATGCCTGATGATGACTCTGGTGATCTACACACCATGGATGTGCCTTCTGATGGAAGTTTGGTGTAATCCCAAGGCAGAAGCCATTCTTACTAATTTTCATGTGGTCGTCTAGTAAGAGGATCAGTGGAGAGAAATGAAACATTTTTAGTGTTAACAGTCTTCGTATTGTTTCCTCTGTCAGACAGAAGCTGAGGCAGGGACTGATGCTGCACTGGCCCCACAAGCAGCTTTCTTGTGTAAATAAAATAACCACTCAAATGTGGGCTTTGCAGTGAGCTTGGAATCAAATATTTGTGGGGGAGTTTGAGGTGGGAGCTCAGGAGCTGCTTTGCAATCTCCTTCTCCCTCTTCTTACTGAGTGGTTTTGGGGACAAATGAACAGTGAGGCAGAAGAGGTCATAGATATGTTTGGAGGAAGAGGTTGAAAGCAGTTCTTTACCTATTTTTTTTGTTTGGACAGTCCTTGTGGTTGTCCTGCCTTGGAGGATGCTGCGGGTCTGCCAAGCGTTGGGTGTTTGGAACCACGTGGAGCCGACTCAGCAGGGAGAAATTGCCAGGCAAATGGGCTTGGATTTCAGACAGTTTATGCTCAGAGAGGAACTGGCTTTGTTTCCTGGCAGCTGAGAAAGCACCATTCTGCCTGTTGGAAGGAAAAATGCTTTGGGATTGGTATTTCCCACGTGCATCTCCCTGTGCCCCTTCGCAGGAAGGAGGGGCAAGCACTGGGTGGGCACTTGGGCAGCAGATATGGGAGTGTGGACCTGGAGCAGGAGGAATTCTGCCCTGGAGTCAGTGTGTGTGGTGACAGGCTGTGTTTGGCCTCCTCCACACCTCTCCCAAGTGGCAGGGCTGGACCTTGGCTGATGGGTGGCTTTGGGGAAGCCTCTCCCAGGGCTCAGCAGGAAACTGCTCCAGGAGGTGCCAGCTGGGCAGGTTGGTCTCTTGGTCTGAGTACCACCAACTTCCTCCAGGTGCTCTTTGCCTCAGAACAGAATTGAAACCACCTTGGGGCATTTTATTATCTTTTGTCAGACTGTTGCTGTTCTGCCTCTGGACAAGGGAGCTGTGGTTTTTGTCAGCAGATGTCCACCTTTGACCTGAGGGTTTGGACTTTTAAAAATGCATTGAGCAGAAATGAAAAAGCCCAAAAGAGTAAAGAGTCTGAATAGAGGAACAGGAACATGCTGTGTCCATCGCCCCCAGGAAGGGGCTGATTTTGCAGCAGGCAAGACATTTCCAGGGTAAGCTTGGGAGTCCCTTTGGAGACCTTTGGATATCCGTGGTCTGACAGGGACAGCTGTAACTCAGAGGGAGTTTGGTGGAGCTCTCAGAGGAGCATGTTTTCTTTCTCTTGAAGCAGTATCACTGCTCACAAAGTACTCTGTCTGACAGTGTGGTGTGTGCCATTGCCAAAGGGTCAGAAATCTATGGGAGGAAAGCTGTCCTGGAGGCTAATGTGTGGAAAAAGTGACAGCAGGAGAGGTAATGAAAAGCAGACACCGAGCACTGGGAGCTGCTCAGCCAAGCAATTCTGCACAGCCCAGGGTTTTCTCTGGCATCCAATGAAAATGTGGTACAACTTTGTTACCCCAGGGAAGGTGGTGAATACCTGAGTGAGTGGCTTCTGTGCTCTGCACCACCTGGAAGGAGAACAGATGCCGTGTCACTCTGGTGGTGATTCTGTGTCCTGGAGCTCAGAGCATTGACTTGCTTGTCCAGATTCCTGCTGGGAACCTGGGGCTGCCTTTGGCTGCTGGCAGATGTGATCTGTAAATCATAGAACCCCAGAATGGTCTGGAGGGGACCTCTAAAGATCATCTAGTTCCAAATCCCCTGCCATGGGCAGGGACACCTTCCACTAGAAGGTGGAATCTGGATGCTCCTGTGTCTCATGTCCAGGAGAAAATTGAAGACATCCCATAAAGCAAACTTTGTAAGCATTGCAGGGCAGGGTGGGAGTATTGCAGGGGAACTCCTCTAGAAATGGTGTCCTTGGTTTTGGCAGGATGGAGGCCTCCTGCCTGGAGCTGGCCCTGGAGGGGGAGCGGCTCTGCAAGGCTGGAGACTTCAAAGCTGGGGCAGCCTTCTTCGAAGCAGCAGTGCAGGTGGGGACAGAGGACCTGAAGACTCTCAGTGCCATCTACAGCCAGCTGGGCAATGCTTATTTCTACCTAAAGGAGTATTCCAAGGCCCTGGAGTACCACAAACATGACCTTACCCTGGCCAGGTGAGTCAGCACTGCTTCATCCTCCTCAAACACAACCTTGAGCCAGGGCAAGTTCTGTGGGGTCTGAGCCCAGCAGCCTGAGGGGATAAGCATCCAAAACTAGCCCAGAAGTTTGGGGTCCCTGTGCTGTGGGGGGCTTGTGAGGCAAAGAAAATGGGTCAGGTACCTTCAGAGCAGGGAGGTGGAAGGGATATGGGTGTGGGGAGGGTGCTTGGAGCAAGAGCAGGGCTCGTGTCCCCAGGTACTCATTGTAAGCACACCTGAAATCATTAGAGCAGTTCACCAGAGGCAGCAAAACAGGGAACAAGGATCTGCCTGGAATTGTGGGACCTGTACGAAACTCTGCAGCTGGGTGTGTGTGCTGGGAGCTGCTGGATGTGGTGCACATACCACACAGCTCTTGCTGCAGCTTCAATTCTGCTTCCAACAGGAGAATAAAACTCTGTGAGCTCTTTAACACCTTCATCATCCTCTAGGACAATTGGGGACCGCATTGGAGAAGCCAAGGCAAGTGGCAACCTTGGGAATACACTGAAAATACTGGGGCAGTTTGATGAAGCTGTCGTTTGTTGCCAGAGGCACTTGGACATTTCTCAGGAGCAGGGAGACAAGGTAATTGGTTCATGGCATCCAACAGGAAATGTTTCCTGGCTTTAAAAATAATCTGTCTGTGGGTCAGTAAATGTGATCTTGTGGAGGTGGGTTTTGGAAGGAGGTGGAGGGTAAAGCTCTGCCTTCTGGCTGCAATCACTGCTCAGCTCAAACAGCTGCCAGGAGGGTGAAGATGAGGAGGAAAAATGTGGGCTCCTGGCTTTGACAATCCCTGCCCAGCAATGGAAAAGTCCATGCTGGGATGTGAAGTATAATAGCTGTTCTTCCTCCCTGTAGGTAGGTGAAGCCAGAGCACTCTATAACATTGGAAATGTTTACCATGCAAAGGGAAAGCACTTATCGTGGAACATGGCCCAGGACCCAGGCTCCCTCCCTCAGGAAGTCAAGGAGACACTGCAGAAAGCTTCAGAATATTATGAGTAAGTATCCAAGCTTGGCCAGCCCTTTCTGCTGCAGGGAACAGGGCCCCTGAATGAGAATGTGCATGTTGAAATGAATTAGGAATATTCCCCTGAGATGCTGAGTTATGATGACAAATTAATCCCAAGGAAAGTGAGAAAAGGACTACAAGCTTTCTCTAAAATTTGAGCTAAAATTCATCCTTGGTAAAACTCACTGTGGTTTGAATTAGGATCATGCACTGAAGTTCAGTAGTCTGTGTTGGAAGCTGAACTCTTGGCTCCTGTAGGCCCTGCTGCTCCCTGCTGGCCTCCACCAGGATGAATCCCTGTGTGTCTCCATCGCTGGGGCCATTCTCTGTCACCCAAGGGAAAAGCCACTTTGAAGTCCTGCTTGTCCTTCTCAAGGATCTGTCCTTTATCTTGCTTGTAACATCCTTCCTTTTCCTAAATAGTTTCAAAGATCCCTGTGATGTCCCACGCAGGAAGGTTGTCACCAGACTTTGGGGCCAGTGTTTTTTTCCTTATACTTCAGAGTTTTGCTTTTATTATGCAGGCTTTTTAAGTAAGCTTTTTAAATGAAGAGAGAGACAAGAACTTCTATCTGTCTCCTCATATCTGAGGGTGTGATAGTGCCTATAAATAGCTCACCATCCTTTTTTCCAAGGGTGCATGTAGCATAGCCAGTGGGTGCTCTGCCATTCTCTGTGTGCTCTATGGGTAAAAGGGGAAAAACCAGAGTGCAGAAATGCTGGGAAGCTCCCAGAGAACAGCTCTGGCCTGGCACTGTGGATTTTGCCCCATTCTCTGGGTTGTCCCTGTCCTGCTCCAGGTAATCTCCTTCCTCCTGTGCCCCTGGTTCTGCCAATGAAGTGGTGCTTCTTACTCCATGTGGGATCTGTCAGACCCTCAGTGAGGGCACTGAGGTGGTCCCTGCACCAGCCACCCATTGCCTGAGGACAGAGAGCAGCAGGGACTTGCACCCCTGGGTCAGCAGGAGCTCCCAGAGCTGCCCCAGCACAGGTCACCAGACTGTCCTGCACCCTGGGTGGGAGGGAAATACCCTCTCCATGTTGGCTCTCCTTCCTTTATGTGCAGGTTTCCTCCCCAGGTGCCCTGCAGAGCACTGGCTCTGTCTCACTGGACATTCTGCTCTGGTGTCTTCCAGGAGGAACCTGTCCCTGGTGAAGGAGTTGGGGGACAGAGCTGCTCAGGGCCGTGCCTATGGCAACCTTGGCAACACCCAGTACCTGCTTGGCAACTTCAGTGAAGCCATAGCCTTCCACAAAGAGGTGAGAGACCTTGGCCTGCCTTCCTGGGCTCAGGGGCTGAGACTGGCTGTGGGGAGCAGCTTTCCTTCTCACCACAGCCCAGCAAGCACAGGGAGATGTTTCCCTCAGCTGTTCTTCTCCCTCCTGTGTGAACCCCATTGTAGTAACTCACACTGAGCAAATCTTACTCCAGTCCCCACCAGCACCCAATGATCAGCTTGAGGGAAGGGTGCTGTTGGCTTGGAAACTGAAGGAGGTATCCAAGGGCAAATTGCAGCTGGGTCTAGCAAGGTTTTTTTCTGCTCTTAATTTGTCTCAGTCTAGATTTTAATAAATGCAAGCCTTGAATTTAATTAAGCTGCTGAAAGAGCTGTTGATCAAGAATAAATGCTGCTTGTAGAACATAACAACTTTCTGTAAAGCTTTACAGGGGGGTGAGGTGACACAGTCCCAATTCAAATGCAGTTTAGCTTCTGTTTCAGGGTGTGTGGGGTTCCTCACAGTGGAAGGTGCTCAGCCCCCTGGAAGTTCAGCCCTGCCACAGCTCTGGGTGTTAAGGTCTAGGGGACAGCATCAGGGTGCAGCGTTACTCCCACTTTCCCAAAGGTTTTCCCTGATGCTGAATTGCAGAAGATGGGGAGGTTTCCTGCTGCCTCCAGCCCTGCTGGGCAGGTGCAGCACCACCTAACTGGATAGGAGCTCTGCAGGGCGAGGTGTTGGTGTCCCAGAGAAGCTACTGTGGGACAGAGGGTCCTCAGTGCCCCCTGTGCCCACTGGGCTGTGTCTGCTGCAGCGCCTGGCCATTGCCAAGGAGTTTGGGGACAAGGCAGCCGAGCGCAGGGCCTACAGCAACCTGGGCAACGCTCACATCTTCCTCGGCAGGTTCGACATCTCCGCCGACTACTACAAGTAAGTGCTGGGCAAATCTTCATCTGTTCCTCTTTCCCTGGAAATCCTGACCTGTTGCATGGAATCCCTGAGCTCAGGGGGCTGTGACAAGGGATTTGGAGGCCAATGGCATGTGTGATGCTCAGCAGTGGTGGGTGACACATCCACCTTGGTGGCAGTGTGTGCCAAAGGGGTGGCTTCCCTGCCAAAGGGGTGGCTTCCCTATTGCCTTGCAGTGACCAGGTCTTTTCATTCCCACGTGTTCCCTGCAGGAAAACACTCCAGCTCTCCAGACAACTCAAAGACCAAGCAGTAGAAGCCCAGGCTTGCTACAGTCTAGGAAACACGTGCACGCTGCTTCAAGACTATGAAAGAGCAATCGAGTACCACCTAAAGCACCTGGTGATAGCACAGGAGCTGGGAGACAGGTAAAGGAGTGCCTCAGGGAGGGGGGGTCTGCTGGGTGCAGAGCACTGACCCTTCCCTGGCTTGCTGTTCTCTGCTGCTGGGGTTAAACAGTGATGTCTATCCTTGAAAGTCGTTAGAAGTCTCTCAAAACCCAAGCATTGGTCCAGTCATCTCTCAGAAACGTGCCATGATTGACACCCTTATCACGTCATTCAAACCTGGAGATTGTGCCTAATCCTGTGTCTGTGTGGGCCGAGATCTCTAATGAGGGGAACTTCAAGAAAATGCGTCACATTCAGCTCTTTGCCATGTGGCTACTGCTGTGTTACCCCAAATGGCTCCTCTAAAGCTCCCTCAAGTTGACAAATACTGTATCTTCCTTAGAAACCAGTTGATTAGGGCATAAATATGAGCCACTTTGCCCTGTTGCTCTGGGTTAGCTCTGGAAACTTCTGTGTAGAAACAAATGAGGACATGGAAATGTTGTTTCTTGGCCTCGCTCCTCCTGATTGGGAGGCTTGGCCTTATTTTTTTTTTAATTTTAAATATATTTTTTAAGAGGAGTTGGTTCCTTTTTCCTGGATACTCTGTGATCCTGAGCCTTCTTGCAGCTGAGGTGACTTTCAGCATTATGCTGAATTCTCTTGGAAGCTGAGTGTCCTCCACTAGATGGAGCAGGGACATCAGGATGGGAGAGCTGTGCCACCACCCGGGCAGTATCTGCTCAGAGAAGGTACAATCCCACCCCAGGGTGAATCATGCTGTGGGGGTGCAGGCCTGTGGGCTCCTGCGTTTCTGGGAACGCACCCTATGAGCAGTAGGTATTGAACAGGGTGACAAGAAAAATGTTGAAATGCTGATCAACCCGCCCAAACCTCTGAAAAGGGAGTTGCAGTCATGCTGAACCTCCCCCTGCGCCCCCAGGTGCTTTTTTTAGCCCTTCTCCCCCCACATCTGCTCGTTTGCAGAGCTCAGGAGGCTCTGCCTGCTCCTGCAAACAGCTGCTGGAGCTCCAGGGACACCCAGAGCCAGGCTGGGGGTCAGGGCTTCTCAGAGCAGGTCCCACATTCACCTGCTTTCCCAGACTTGTGGAAACAAGGAGCAGTGTCCTGGAGACCTTGTGGAAAGCAGTCAGTGTTCTCTTGGCTGTTGGTGCAGTGTCATGTTGTCCACCCTGGGTGATGCAGTGCTGGGGCTCAGCTGAGGCTGTTGCCTACCTGATGTTCTCTCCTTGCCATCTTCTCACTGGGTTAGCTCTGGGCTGTTGTTGAGCCAAAGGGCTGGATATTGTGTTCCCTCTTGATGTGTTGTGTGTCTCTAGAGAGGAGCCCTTGTCATGTGAGGTGGCAGCTGGACAGGAGCTCTGGCTGCTCCTTTTGGGCTGGTGCTCACTGATAAAGCCAAACCATCCTTGGGCCCTTGCTACACTGCTTAGCTTTTGGTCACTGTGGGGACAGACCTTCTTCTGAGGCTCTTGTTCATCCCCAGCTCTTGCTGGGGTGTAAGAAAGAGTTTAAGATGTACAGACCTGCTTCTGAGGCTGTTGTTCATCCCCAGCTCTTGCTGGGGTGTAAGTAAGAGTTTAAGATGTCCAACACACTTAATTTTCCTCTATAGAACTGTTGTGTAGGTGAAAGCACAGCCAGGAGGGCTGGCAGGGTTCTCAGGAAGGCCCTGGAAGGGCTGCTGGGCTCTGCCCAGTGTTCCTGTAGGTGACAGTCTCCTGTTCTGCAGGGTGGGAGAAGGAAGGGCCTGCTGGAGCCTGGGAAATGCCTACGTCTCCCTGGGGAGCCATGAACAAGCTTTGCACTTCGCCAGGAAACATCTTGAAATCTCCCAAGAGGTAAGAGATGCTGGTTCAGCTCAGAGAGAACCAGTCCCCTGTGGTGAGAGGAAGACTGTTTCATGCCAATAAGTTCTCTTAATGTAGTTCTTTCCCTTGCTGTGACTGCTCTGGAAAGCCCTTCTCTGTGTGCTATTTCAGTGGTGTCCTTTGGAACTGCAGAGCTTGGCTGGAAAACATTCTTTTGATGGGAGGCTCCCAGTCTTTGCCTTAATCACAGCAAATGCATTAGCTGTGCCCTGCTCTTAACCAATATTCCTGAGTGAGAAAGGACCTGGGCACTAGTTGTCATCACTGCTGGCCAAGGTGTTGTGCACCCAGATGAAGGAACTCTGATAGCTCCTGATGTCCCATCTCTTAAGAAGATCCCTCTTTCCTGAGCACGAGGAGATCCTGACTGAGATGGCCCTGGTGATCTCACCAGTGTTCTGGCTGCAATTGCTGGCCAGTTAAACATGTAGAGAACACAAGGGCAGTTCTGAATGCTCTTGTGTTCTGCACTGCAGCAGAGTGCACGTTTGGGGAGCTATTTCCTCTTAGTGGAGCTGGCAGGGGGTCCCAGCTGCCAGGTGGGGACTCCAGCAGTGTCCTGGAGCAGGAGATGCTGTCCCTGCACACAGCCAGCCTGCAGCCAGCCCTGTGCCACTGCCACACCAGTTGGGGTGTCATGTGCAGCTTCTCTGGCTTTCACAGACCTGCTCACCCCACTCACTGCAGCTCCTGCTGCAAGAGCATACAGCGTGTTTGGGTGGCTCAGAAGTGCAAAAAGCAAGAATTCCATTGTTTGCTCCTTCCAGTGTGCTGAGGAAATCGGCTGTGGCCTCTTTAGTCTTCCCCAGATGAAGAAATTTCCCTCTTGAAGCACTAATTGAAATCACCATATGTGAGTGTGCTGGGTGTTCTCCTGCCTGCCTATTAGATTGGCTAAATCTCAGAGTTAGGGCTGACACAGCAGCCTAATTACAGATTTAATTATACTTATCAGGCACACAGAAGAAATGCTGTTCTTTGGCCTTGTACATTTTAGGACAAATTAACTTTTCCAGCTCTGTTCTGCTCAGATGTGGCAGTGTGGGCTGAGTCCTCCGAGCCAGACTCTGCTCTCAGAGTGAAGCACAGATCAGGAGCAGTGGGAGGACAAGCAATGCTGGTCCTGGGGCCTTTGGGGAGTGGAAGGGAAACCCAGCATGGTTTCCCATTCCAAGGTGCTGGGTGTGATCACAGGCCATGTCAGGCATAGGCTCCTATGGCAGGTACCTAATAAAAACCCCTCCATCATTAATTATGGAGCAGAGCAGAGACTGACCCTTTGAGGAGAACCTGCACTGGCCTCTGGCAGTGACTCTGTTAGAGCTGATGTTTTAGTTTAGCCCTGGGAACGAGTGAGCTGGTTGTGCTGTGGTGACAAGCACCAGCATTTTGCCCAGGAGAAACCGTGGGAAATTAAACCTTTTCATAGTGATGTTTATAACTCACTCCCCATCATCTTTTCCCCTTCTCCCCCAACAAAAATCCAAATGAAATCTGCTGAGGGTAACCACACTGGAAGCTGCTGCAGGATGATTACAGATCACTGACAAAATTCCTCTAAAATAGCTGGACAAAAGGATGTGTACCTAAAAACCTTGGGAGCTGCCCCAGCTCTTGGGCACTGCTCTGGAGTACATTTGCCATCTCCAAGTGTGTCAGGAGGCTCCTGGGAAGCTGAGGGCAGAAACAGGGCTCTGCTGTGGGTGGGGGATGTGTCACAGGTCCTGCCCAGGATCATTGTCCAGCCAGTCTGTTCCTCAGTAGTTAATAGGGCTTTGGAGATGATCTGGAATGAGTGGAAGTCAGGGAAGCATTTAATAGAGCATCAAGGACTGTAAGACCTAACCAGGACATTGTAATTTCTCTGGAGATGATGTCAACAGCAAATCTCCTGTAATTGCCAGGGGGATTTATGGCTGGTGATAAGCCCTTTGATCTGCCTCCCTTTACTGGTGCTTGGGGCTTTGTCATAAATAATGTGGGGATTTATGACTTTGTTCTAGGACGGCTCACGCCACTGTCTATCGTAAAGGGCCACAAAAGAGCATTTAACAGGGAATTGGGCCTCTCCAGGGGAACAGCCAAGGTCTTCCTCTGTCACAGAGGCTGCTCCTCCTCTGAAGATTAGAGGCCGTTTCTGGGTGACCTCTCTCGTGATGTGCAGCACCAGCATTTTGTCTTTCAGTTAAACTTTGAGGAGGACCCAGCATCGTGTCCTTGTCATAAGTAGCAGGAGCTGTTGGACAGAGCTCTTCCTGAATGTGTAACATCAGCTTGCTTGGCCTCGGGCCAGCGAGAGGTGGAAGTTTGGGAAAATGTGGACTCTGAAAGATTTGTTGGAATCTTGTGTGGGCAGATCACTAGGAACAACTCAAAGTTGTATGGATCTGAGCCAGGAGAGAGGGGCTTTCAGAGCATCCGAGCCCTGGTGTGACACTGCCCACATGGCTGATGGCAGTGCGGTGTCTGGTGCTCAGTAACCATGGAAATACTTGAGGAAGGGGGCTGAGAGTTCCAGGGCTCTGTGCCAAGCCATGTGTAGCTCCAGGATGGGCCAGACATGCATGTTTAGCTCCGGCCCAGTTCAGTGGCAGTGGGTGAGCTGAGCCCTCTGGGGTCCCTGCAGTGACCTCCACAGAGCCCTGTTCTGGGGTGCAGCACAGCACACACAGCCCCCTCCCAAATCACCCCCGAGGAGCAGTTTCAGAGAGCTCCTTTGGTGCTGAAAGCTGCTCTGTGTGCTCTCTCAGGGTGTCTCCAAGCTCTCTTTTGGCTCTCTCTGTGTCTGCTTTGGGATGGGACTGGCAAACCCTGTGCTGGGGGCTCTTGGCTGGGAGCACATGCCCTTAACCAGGTGCCCTGATGGTTTTCCTGCTGCAGATTGGGGACCGGAGCGGGGAGCTGGCGGCTCAGCTGAACATGGCCCAGCTCAGGGCAGCCCTGGGCCTGGGCCCTGGGGACGAGGACGTGGGGACAGCTCAGCACTATTCTGGCTACGAAGCACAAGGTGAGTTCCTGGGCTTTGGGTGGCATCGTCAGGTCTCTGGAAGGATGTGCTGTGGGAAGGGGGAGGCGTTTGCAAGTGGGCAGGAAATACAAGTGCCTTCACCAGAAAGGAGGTTGTGATGTGTTTGCTCTGTGCTTTCCATAAGCTGCAAGGACATGGAAGGATCCCCCAAAAAGGGACACAGAATGAGTTAATGGAATTAATCTGCATTGGGAATAAAATTCCCTGTGCCATGCAGCAAATCGACTTTTGTATCTTTTAGAGCTCTGCAGGGCCCTTTTAACTGATTTGCCTGATACCACAGGATTTGGGAAGTGACTGGCAGGGTTTTTTGGCTTCTCTTGTTCTGATTAGCACCCAGGAACAAGCCTAGGGTGTGGGCTGAAGGCAGGTTGGGAGCATCAGAATGCTGGGTAACATCTCACCCTCAGAACACCTGCAGTGATGCTGAACTTGGAGACGAGATGTGGCAAGACTTGCTGACAGCAGATGGAATTGCTTTACTCACCCACTGAGCCCTGGGTCATTCTGCCCCTGCTGCCAGCCTGCAGCATGTCCCCAGCTCAGGGAATGTCTGCCTGTCCTGGAAGTGCAGACACTGGTGGGTGCCTGGCATGGGCACTTCCATCTGGCTGCTCCGTGCTGTGGACAGACTTATTAATTCCCTCAGCCCAACCCACATCCCAGGAGGTGCCAACTGATTAAATATGACCTTGTTAGCACAGACACCTTTTCCCAGGTGGCATGTTCTCTTTCCTGCTGGTAGAACTGACGTGGTGAGGGTTATGCTTGGGCTGAGGCTTGGAGGGAAGGGCTGGCTCTGTGTTTGCTCTTGGTATTGATCTCGAAGGTGTAACCTGCCACGTCAGTGCTGAAGCTTTTTCTGGGAAATCAGACACAGTGAGTGAGCCAGTGTGTCCTGCTGTGCCACATCAGAGCTGAGCTGTTGCCTCAAAGGCCATAGGGGCCACAACAGCTGTCTCAGCCTCCTTTTGCACGTCAGCTCATCCTTGTAACTCCTGGAAAATGCATTAGCTGGAGCCTTCCATTCATTCCTGACATCTCCTTAGGGGCTTCCTTTTGGCAAGTTATCTTGGTGTGAAAGGGGAACAGGAAATGAACCTTGGTGTTGGTCAGCGGGAAGTGTGGTGGAAATGAACTGGTGGGGTGCCAGGTCCTTTGGGCTGGGAGTGGAGGGGGCAGGAGGAGGGCAGTGCCAAGGACCAGGTGGGCAGGAGAGCACAGGCTGCTGAGACGTGTTTGGGTGGGGGTGTGAGCGTGTTGTGTGGGAGAGCTGTGGTGGAAAGGGTCAAGCCAGGGAGAGGGGCTTTGCATCTGACCATACTGCACAGGCAGGAGTGCACAGCCTTTTCTTAGCTGGAAGAAACAGAGGCAGTGGTGATGTTTTCTCATCAGCCCGAGCTGTGCAGGTCTGTGTGTGAGCTCGCTGGAGGATGGGAAGGGGGCTGAGCAGCTGCAGTTGGAGTTCTGGAGGTTGCAGTGACCTCGTTAATCTGTGGTGCTCTTGCTCACATTCCCAAGGCTGAAGCTGTTTGCCAGCAGAAGGACAAAGTGTTCTCAGGAGAGACCGGGAATTGCAGGGGAGAGAGGGAGGGATCTTGCAGAGCAGTGCTCCCCTCGCTGGGTCCTGGGAACCTGCTGGGGAGTGAAAACCAGCTGCCCCCATGTTTTGGGGGCTGGGGCTGTGCTGCACTGTCCTGCCACAGGCAGGGAGTGTGGGAATGACACCTGGCCAGGCACTGTGTGCTGTCACACAGGCTTCTCAGGTGGGAAAAGTGCTGTCCCTGTCACATGAGGTTTGGATAGAGGATGGGTGTGCAGCACAGCCTGTGCAGAGGAGCCTGGCTCTCCTGATTTCCCCTTAGCTTTTATCCGGGCTTCAGCTCTCTGACTCTGAAATCAGTGGAGGATGAGAGGCTACCAATGTGTCTCTGGGCCCTTGAGAGAATGGAGATGTATTTAATGAGTGCCAGAAATTTTGGTACCCTCCTGTGCACCTATTAAATGATTAGAAAAGCATAATTATTTATCTTATTAATAGCAGCAATTTACAGCAAGAGGAACATCTGGTTCTGTAATAGGAAGCAGGTGAGAGAGTGGAGATTCAAGTTGACTTCTGAACCAGCCATGCCTTTTGATGTCGACAAATCTCGTGGTCAGGGAGAGCTTTCCATTTTTTTTCCCCTTCAGATTCTTTTCCCTGTTTAAGGTTATAAAAGAGCTGCATATTCCTAAGGATGCTGAAATCATCTGATAAGGCAGGCCTGTTATAAAACTCATTAATTTCATCAAGCAGGTGGAATACAGGCTGAGAAACCTTGAGCCAGACCTTCACTGTGATGTCCTTCACAGGTTACTTTTGCCTCTGGGTCTTGGGCATTGCCATTCGATGGGGCAATGAGGATGGAAGGAGTGTCTGATGTTTTCCTCTGCTGTTTTGGCTCCTCTTGCTGGACTCTTTGTGATTTTAATTAATATTCTGAGAGTATTTGAACGTCAGAAGGCAAAGCTGGAGGCCAGGGGAGTGGGGCAGTGCTGCAGAAGTCTTGTGAAAGCAACGACCTTGTTGAGAAACACAAACACAGAGAGCTTAAAGCAACAAACTGGAGGAAGCTGGAGAGTAGCTAAACCATGAAGTAAATAAACAGAGGTTGGGTTTGTTTCTCCAGACAAGCAAGAATGTGGCCCTGAAAAAGTGGTCTTGTCCTCTTTCACACACTGCAGGTTAAGAACTGAGGACTGGTAGACTCTGCCTTTGGAGAGAATCACAGAATGTGCTGAGTTGGAAGGACCCATCATGGAGTCCAACCCTTAGTCCTGCACAGGACCATCCCCAGGAGTCACACCCTGTGCCCCAGAGAACCATCCAAATGCTCCTGGAGCTCTGGCAGCCTTGGGGCCGTGCCCACTGCCCTCTGGAGGCAGAACCTTTTCCTAATACCCAACATAAACCTCCCCTGACACAACTCAGGCTTCCGGTCCTGTCACTGGTCTCCCCAGAGAAGAGACCAGTGCCTGCCCCTCTGTGGGTGGATCAGGAACACTGAGCTGAGCCTTCCTAGTCCCAGCCTGGAGGCAATGCCTGCTGGGCTGTCCCTGGGTAGGGAAATCTCTGGTGCAGGTTGCCATGCAGCATCCCCCTCTTCAGGTGCTCGGGGCCAGCTCTTCCCAGGACATCCTGCCAGCTGGGAGGGGGGTGCAGGGTGGGGCTCACCCACCACCCAAGGGCTGGAGGTGCAGGGCAGGAGGCAGAGAGCAGCCCAGGCCAGCCCTGCTGCCTCTCCAAAGTGAAAACCGACTCTGAGGCTGCTTTTCTTTTGCTTTCAGCAGCACGTCAGCCTCAGCCATCATCTCTGCTGGCAGCAGCAGTGTCAGGAGACAGCAAGCAACACCTCTCCTGGCAGCTGGGTGTAGGTGGGGAGGGATGCAGGTGTTCCAGGAGGCGTTGGCATGTGGGTGCTTTCAGAGCTGGCTCCTGGCACGGTTTCTGTGCTGTTTGCAGTACACAGACACGGCTGCCCTGCCATGCCCAACAGCTCTGAGGGCAGGGAAGGACTCAGCCTGACTTCCCCCACTCTCTGCTCATCTTCTGCTCCACTTGTTTGGTGTTCAGGAGGCTCTGTGCTGGGTACTGGCAGCCCTGCTTCAGGTTGTGTTCTGCAGTAGCAGCTGAGCCCAGGTGGGCATCAAATCTCACTCCTTCCTGAGCAATGCTCAGCTCTGGGGGGCTTTGATTGTGGGGCTTTGCATCCTCAGTGCAGTTCTGAGTTTGCCTCTTCATTAAGAATCTTTGAACCCTTGGATCAATCAGACAGGAATAGAAGAAACCTGCTTTTATGTTTTCCAGCCTGTTTGGTTTTGTTTGTTTACTTGCTTTAAATATCTTTGAAGTACCTAAGAAGCGTTTAGGGATGGAACAGGCAGCATTGACCATCTGCTGACACAGGCAGGGAGGGACGTGGTGGTGCTGCCACCCCCTGCCAGCCCGTGCCTGGGGCTGGGATACTGCCCAGGGATAGGGATGTTCCTTCTCGTGGTTTGCTCAGCCCTCCTGTGCAAAACTGACTGTCAGCAGAGAGATGTGGCTGTCTGAGAGCAGCATCTTCCTGCCAGTGGGACAGCCCTGCTCCTTCAGGCTGTGATTTCACTGTCTGGGGAGCATTTGTCTGGTGCAGGGTCACATCCCCAACGGCTTCAGCATGGAACCTGCCCCATCCTTACCACTCACACTGAGCAAGTGTAGCAATTCAAATTGTTTAATATTAAATGTCCTCAGCTCGGTTTGATTTTTCCCAGGAGCTGATGGGCTGCAGCTCAGCCTTTTTTTCATTCTGAAAATGAAAGCCCGAGGCTGTGCTGGTTAATTGGAGTTGCTTACGCAGGGGTTTGATGGATGAGGGCATGGATGAGGTTTTGGCCAAGTGGAAGGCAGGATGCAAGGTGGTCTGGTTGCTTTTTTGTGCTCCAGCAGAGGAGAGCTGGAGCAGATGTTCCCAGGTGCCTGCAGAAAGGTGTCCAGCAGACCTGTGTGTGTGGTGGTCCTTGCTGTGGTGCTTCAGGGGGCAGGGCAGGAGTGACAGGAATGCTGCTTCCATGGGGGGATTCTGGAGTGACAATTTAGGGCTTCTGAAGCATGAGTCTTCATTATCTTCATAATGAGTTTTTTCTGAATCTGAGTAACCTCTGCTGTTACAGCTGTTAAATCACTCCAGCAGCTCTCATGGGGAGGATGAACCTCTGAGTCATTTGGATTTAAACCGAGTAATTTAGCACTCGCTTCAGACTGCCCCAGTATTGGCTCTAGGAAGTTCTAAAATACCCTTTTCAGAGTGTTAAGAAGAATTTGATATCCTTCTCTCATCTTGCTGTATACACGAGCCTCCTTGCCTGCATCCATGTAAAATACAGCAGCAGTTCTTGGCTCACAGCAGAGGAAATGCTGCAGAACCAGAGGAGAAGATGCTATGCAAGTGCAGCTCGGGTGGGTGCTTGTTTTATCTTCATGTGAGAGGAGACAGCAAGTGCTGGAAGGGAGGATGAGGAAGAGGCCGGTTCCTGAAGGCTGTGGCAGAGAAGGCGCAGCGTGGCTTTGGGCAAAGCCATCTGTTAAATCAAGGGATCTCTTTTTGAGGGGAGAGGGACCATTTTGGAAATTCTCTGTTCTGGGAAGCCTGAAGCTCCCTGTGGCTGCAGCTCCAGACTCCAGCAGCCACCCCAGCTCTGGTGGTGCTGCCTGGTTCCCAGATGAACTTTCCACAGACAGTTTCCTTTGGTAGCTGCTGTGTAGGAAATGCCAGGGAAAAGCACTCAAACAGCAGACCTTTGCTTAGTAACAACCCCTGGCAGCTTGTGGAGACAGAGCTCAGGGATTCCCAGCCCTGCTCAGTAGCTGGGCAGTGCCTGGCTGCTGGGAGCTGTTGGGTGCTGCTGGCTGATCCCAACAGCATCCAGGAGGAGGGATCAAGTACATTCCCCCTCTTTTGGAGGATTTACTGTGGGTGTCTGGCTGCAAAGCTGGCACGTGGTTGCTGTTTCTGTGCCCTCCCTGAGTCCGTGTGGAGGACACAGTGTGTCCTTGGGCCTGTCTGGCTGCTGGAGAGGTTGCCCCTGTTAATTACTGTCACTGTCTCGCTCAAACTCAGCTTCTTTTTGGTCTGTGCTTGTTCAGCACAAGCTGATAATGGAAGGTGGGAGGTCGTGAGACTCTGCTGTATCCTGGCAGGGAAAATCCTGCCCTGAGAAGGGAGCCAGGTGTTCTGCCAAGTCTATCCCAGTGCTCCTGAACTAGCCCTGGGGTTACAATCCTCCTCCCAGCCTGCTCCACCCAGTTCAGTTTATCTCCCCAAAGATCCTCCTGGCCCCACAACTGTTAATCTCTTCAGCAGACGATTGCCTGGGGGGTCATGGTTAGAGGAGGCTGTGCCTGACATGGCTCGAGCATCCCTCAACCTCCCAGGCTTGTATTTACTTGTGAGGTGTTCCATGATTGGATGCTTTGTGTTTCTGCAAATACACCCCAAAATACTTCATTCTTTGTCCCGAATTAGCAATGCTTTATTTGTAAATAAGCCTTATTCCAGCCTTGGTTAGAGAAAAGCTAATGCCTGTTGCATCATGGGAGTTAGGCAGTGTTGTAGGGCTACAGGTTGGGCCACCTGGTATTTAAAGACTGCAGCTTTCCCACTTTGTCTTTGCTCCCACTGTGGGAAATAAATAGGAAATAAGAAAAAAATAGTATCTCCCCTGTGCCATCTTTGTCTCCAAAGAGGACTCTTGCTCCACATCTTATCTTTCCCATGTGAATGGGAGGACTCGTTGGCCTGTGGTCCAGAGTGTGTCCTTGAGTCCCTCTCCCCCCTGAGAAGCCTCTGTGGTGGCTGCTCACCCTGAGTGCAGTCAGCAGGCGCCCCAGGGCTCCTGGGTGCCCTGTAGATGTACAGCATTGCTGTTCTTTCAGCTCTTCTCAGCCACTGCTCAGCTGTCAGACTGGATTCTGGAGATGCAGAACTCAGGTGACACATACACAGCATCTTCTGCCAGATCAGCCAGACGAGCATCTTGATTCAAAGGGAACTTCTCTTTGTTACCACATATTGTGTGTAGCTTTTGTAAAGGAACAGCTTTGCCATGTAGGAAAAAAACCTGCAAGATTCTTATTCTGGAGCAGGTTTTTGTAGTGCTCAGGCTCTGTCTGTGAGGTTGGTATTTGCTCAGCTTGTGCTCAATGTACCAATGGCTACAGCTTCTCAGAGCAAACATGCTGGAGCCTGATCTTCCCAGGTCTTCCTGTCCTTATGGCTCCCAGTTTTGCCATGGAGGACCTTGGATGGGCCCAGAGCATTCCTGAGGAGGTCTGATGTGACATTATATTGATAACAGCCTCCCCACAGCTTTCCCTGGCCTTTAGCTATGGGCTAGATTTACTTTTTTTTGAGCTCTCCTTTCTGTTGTAAGCTCTGACTCTTGGCTTTTGTCTGGGCTGTGTATCTGGAAAGACCCTCATATAACTGATGGGGAGAAAACCACGGTGCCCCTGTGGCTGTGTCCTCACAGAAGGGCCCAGAGCTGTGGGGATTCCCTGCTCCTTTCCTGCCTGCAGGATGGGGGGAAAGCAGATGGTCCTTCCCGGGGTGGGCACACAACAGCTTGGTGCCAGCATTTTATGGCACCGTCATCGTAAATAACTGGTATTATTTGCTTTCTCTGTTTAGAGAAAAGTATTGTTCTACCCCAGTAACAACTGGGAAAACAAATGCCACCATTATGAGAGGAGTGCTGGCAATAATAGAGGTCAAGTGGATTTATAGTGCCAGAACCCATTATGTGTTTGAAGACTAATTAAAGCCTTAAATGAGATGCTTGTCCTACTGGAGGCTGATATTTTTTTCCCCCTGCTTTCTTTCCTTGCTGCTGTGCTTTATTCCCCCTCCCCCTTTCCTCTTTAAGAGCTTTGCTGTAATAATGGAGCAGGAGCTTGACAGAGCTTCCCTGATTAGGTGTCAGCAGTGTATGATTTGAGATGCTCTGTGAGCCCTGGGATCACTGGACCGAATCTCCACTGTCACTCCTGAGCTGGGGAGGGTTTCCAGACCATATTCCACCCCAACCAACTTCCTGGCTGGGCTGATTTAATTAAATTGAACAATATTTAGAGTTGTCTGCCAGAATCAAGGTTTGGGTCTGTACAAATAGGGAGGCACCATCCAGGGCTGGAAGAACTCATCCCAAAGACAAGTCAGTATCTTGGTTATACAGATACAGAGAGGAATGACCTTTTCATGAAAATACAACAAGAGCTTATGCCACATTTGTGTTCTTTGGGGTGCAAGGCCTGTGCTGTGTGGGGTGAGCACTGAGCTGTGTGTGCAGCTCACCCAGGAGTGCTGGAGGCAGTGAGGGCTGATGTTGGCTCTGCAACCTTTCCCTGTCTGTCTGCTCTGGGGTCCACTGTCAGGTTTAATTCTGCTTGTTCTGGTACAGCCACCCAGAGGGGCACAGCGTGTTCCTCCCTGCAAATAGAGCCGTGGCAGGGGGGGCATTGCCTCCCCTCCATCCAGGAGGGAGTGAGTGGGCAGCTCTGGGAGCTGCTGGAGGTGGGGCAGAGCCCAGGAGATACCAGAGCACATGTCAGCTTGATAAGAGCTCCTGGCAGGGCTCCCTGAGCTGCTGCTGCACGTTCTGCTCCATTGTGTCAGCTGGCATCTCGGGAGACTGTCCATGGAGGGGCAGAGCTCTGCCTGCACTCTCTGCCCAGCTCGGTCCTGCTGCTCCTTTCCACAGGATGGTCCCTCACCAACCTGTGATCAAACTTCCTGGTGTTCTCTGTGGCTGCATCTCACTTGGTAGTGAGGTACTGCTTGAGATTTTTTGCTGCATGAGCATCCAGGAGTTGGACTTAGATCCTTGTGACTCCCTTCCAGCTCAGGGTATTGATACTATGATTTCCTCTCTAATTGCACCCTGAAAACTGAGGACTTGCCTGTCCTGGTACAGGAGTGGAGTCCTTCCCTCTGGAGACCACAGTGATCCCACCCTTCCAGGCAGTGTGGAGCTGAGGGCAGATTCCAAGGGTAGGAGAAAAATGGGAGGAAGATGCTGTGGCTGCTCTGTGCACCAAGTTCTGGTTTAGCCTCTCCATCAGACATGCAGGGTCCAGGTAGCTCTGCACTGAGCAGCTTAAGAAGCCCAAGGAGAGCAGGGAGGGTTCAGTCCCAAACCTCTGGCTGAAGGAGAGACTGTACATAAAGGTTCTTGTATCCATGTCATCACAAGGATATGCAGAGGGCCCATCCCTGTCCCTGCAAGTGGGGAAAAAAGGTGGATCTAGGTGGGTCTGGATATGTTGGGTCAGTGTCCCCAGGATAGAAGAATAGAGAGTACGTGTGAGGTGGGAGGATGGGAGGGAAGCCAGGGTGTCTCATGCATGGAGGCAAGCACAGAGCATTGCCCTCTGCTCTGCTGCAGTGAACTTCCCCCTCCTTGGAGTCCATTACTCCCTTCCAGGGAGAGAGGTGACTCCTTCAAGTTTTCAAATACAAAAATGTGAAAACCGTTTAACTCACCTCAGGAATGAAATTTCAAAAGCAAAAAGTTTAAAAAAAAAAAGAAAAAAATCCCCTTGGTTCCTGGCGGTGTTGAGATTGGGGTGGGGGAGGAAAAGATTTTGAAAAAAAATATTTAAAAAAGGAACAGCACCCCGAGCAGTGACAAGAACAACATCCAAGGAGCTGCAGGAAAACAGAGCATGAATACAGCCAGTCAGGAGTGTTGCTCAGCTGATGTTCACAAGAAGGTTTCAACTTGCTCTATTAGAGACCTCAGCAAACCTTGGAGACAGAGGGAGCATTTAGAAATGCCCCTGAGGTTTTCCGTTACTCTGCAGCAGGCTTGGTAAACATGCCAATAAATGCTGGAGAGATGGGAAAAAACCTTCCAGAGGAACAGCCCCGAGGTTTCAGCTGCTCAGCCCTTCACATCCACGGCTGCTGCTGCTGCTGTGGATCAGCACTGGGGAGGAGGAGGCAGAGTTCAGCTTTTGCTGGGTATTAAGTGCTGCTGTCGATATTGCTGGAAAAAACACCTTGAAGGAGGCTGGAAGTTACACCTGGAGCCTTCTGAGGGAATGTCCTGGTTGGAGACAGAAAGTTAACGGGACTCCTCCTGTCACGGGACGCTTGTGAGTATGGAAACCTCTCTGCTCTCCTGGTGTGGAGTAAAGGGGAGAAACTGCCTGTGTTGGTCCAGTTTCTGGTGGTCCTGAGTGATAGATAGCCTCTTAATTCTTCCTGCTGCTTGTTTTGATGGTGCTCCTCGGCTCGTGGGGAGCAGGGACAGCGTTCAGCCCCGGCACTGGTTGGGTTTTCTCCTGGAAGAAACAGCCAAGTTCGTTGGATGTTGGCTGGAGTTGTTGGTAACTCTGAACTTCTTCCTCTCTTAGTTCAGCTCTGTGTGAAAGCCACACAGTGGAAGAGACCAGCATCAAAACAAGTGAAAAAGAGGAGTTGTTCTGCTGGGGCAGCCTCAGCTGACTCTGTTAAATTAGCACTGGGGAGAGCAGGTTCCCTCAGGTCAGAGATTAATGGCTGCTGGCCAGAGTTGGAGCTGTTGGAGACACAAAAGCACCTGGGGATGGAGGTGTATAATTAACGACTCTTTAGACGCTGGAAATGGTGTGTGTTTATCTAATGGGACACACTCTGCTGCTTTCTTGCTTTCCTGGAAGTGGCTGTTACAAGCACCGTGACGCAGTTCACTCCCAGGGGCTGGGCTGGCATCGCCTCCTGGGCATCGCTCTGAACCCCAAACCTGCCTCTGCTCAGTGTTTGGAGGTGACTTTGACTCCAGACCCACTTCTCTGCTCCCCAGCTGAGGCTGTGGGTTATTCTGAGGGAAGCTGAGGGCCATGAGCAGCCCCAGCGATGTCCACAATGTCATGGTGCATAACTGGGAGGCACTGGGAGCAGCTCCCCTCTGCCTTCCCCACACCTGACTGCAGTGGCACCAGCCAAAAGCCCTTCACCCATTTGGCAGCTGCTGTGCTGCCTCACAGCCACCTCTCAGTGCTGCTGATGGTGGGAGTGTGGTGGAGCTATCGGAGCTTTCTTCATGGAAAGGGTGGTCAGGCAGTGGAAGGGACTGCCCAGGGAAGTGGTGGAGTCCCCATCTCTGGAGGTGTCCAGGGAACAACTGGACGTGGCACTCAGTGGTTGGTCTAATTAACAAAGTGGTGATCAGTCAGAGGTTGAACTTGATGATCTTTCCAGCCTAAGTGTTCTGAGGCATTGGGGAGGAGGGTGAAGTTTGATGGCAATGACACTGCTCATCATCACTCTCTTGTGAATTCACATCAATATCTGTTCTGTACCTCCTCACCAACCCTGATGTCAGTCCCTCTGAACTCCAAGCCTAGTAATGAGTCACCTCAAAATGAAGCTGGTGCTGATGTGCTTTTTGGAGTAGAGAGGCAGAAACATGCAGAAATATTTTGCTTATTTGAGTCTTTATGGCTGCAGGAGGAAATCACTTCAGGGCAGTGAGGGGCAGAGACGTTAATTTTAGGTCACTTGTAATCAAGGTGTGATGTGTGTGCACGACTCTTGGTGAAGTCCCACCTGATCTGAGCTTGTTTCACATCTCATGAAGCTCAGCAAGGCTGGAATTTCAAAGCAGTGGTGTCCTTGGTGCAGTTTGGGTACAGCTGTGGTGGCATCTGGAGCCCCAGCTGAGCTGGATGGGTGTTCCTGCTGGAATCCCTGCTACCTGGAGACTTTTTCTATTTAATCCCCATGTTCTACTTACAGTCAGTCTTGATTTATGAATTTTCTGCCTCGTCTCTGTTGCAATTGTCCAGTGAGCAGCTCTGTGGCACCCTGGGCTCAAACAGGGTCTGTGGGTGCTGGTGGTGGTGGTGGGGAATGGTTGGGTTTGGTGAGTTTGCTGTTGCAGGAATCACACAAAGCTCTGTGGTTTCTGTTGTCAGAGCTCAGCCTGGGGATGGGTTTCCATTCACATCCATTCCTTCCCCCCAGGGTTTCCCCTGAAGCTTGGAAGTTGTCATGGGACCTTGAATGGAGAGCTTTGGTTTCTGCCCTGCACGGTGTTGCTGGGGTGGGGTATCATGTGGGGATCAGCTAAACTTTCCTTCAGGAAAGATCAGGGAAGGGGAGCAGGAGGGGGGAAAGGCAGAAGTTTTCCCAGGTGTGGTGGAGGCATCCCAGGGCCATTGTGTAAATCCTGGCTGTTTGTCAGCCAGGAAGGAGCAGCTGGAAGCAGGTTGGAGGGATTCTGTGAAGGGAAAGAGGGTTTGGAAATGAGGATTTAGAGCTGAACTGTGTTTCACCCACTCTGTTGTTGTCAGAATACTACGTTAAAATGAATTTTATGAAATCTCAAATAAATACCATGAGTGCTGCCAAATTTTGATTTCTCTGTCAGGTTCAAGGCAGGGTTTTGTTTCCCTTAAGTCTGGGCCTATGATAGTTAGAAAATATTTGCTCCTTCATCTAATGTTCCAGCCCTTGTGTCTATAGAGAAAAGCTCAAAGTTGAGTCTCAGAAACATTCTTTCAGTTTTAAAAACACGAAGATAAAGCAACAAATCCACAGATGTATTATTAAACTATATTTTTGTTATGATTTTTCTCAATGCCAGTCCCATGACTTTTGTGGTTTAGAGCAGGGTTTGTAACTCCTGAATTCCAGAGACGTGTTTGAGATCAGGGTCGCAGTGTGATCTGGGCACTGGTTCAGCAGGGAAAGCCTCCACAGCCTGACCTAGTGCTGTTTGTGCTGGGACAGTGCTTTGAAAAAGACCCAAAACAGTGGAGAAAACCCCCACATTTGAATCTCAAGGCCAGCACAGCTGCAACATCCCACCCCTTTGACTTTGTAGTGAACCAGAGCAGAGACTCTGCCATGGTTTGAGTTTCCTCTGTGTGAGGTTTGTGCTGTTGGTGGGTGACACCCCCCTGATGTGAGAGTGAATTGTTTTGCAGGGGCCAGGCCAAAGAGACTCCAAAGGAACAGCATGGACAGCTTAGACCTCCTCAAGTTCCCTTCTGAAAAGGTAAGCAAAGATGTCTGGCCTCAAAGATTAAGTGTCAGTAGGAATCTGTACACAGATTCCAACTGGTTTGTTGACTGGCTTCATTTGCAGGGAAATATGCAATTAGCAGATATCACTGGAGTCAATGGGATTAACCAAAGAGGGTTTCTAGAGAGCTTGGAGGAGAGGAACAGCTGGTCTAACTAAAAAGGCACTTAACACTCAAAGCTGAAAAGCCACTTCTGTGCTTTTTTGAAAAATCAGCCCTTTATTGGAAGGATAATCGTGAGCGGTTGTGGTGGCACATCCCGGTGCATTGTCACCCTGGTGGAGTGACACAGAGGGCAGCCACAGGAGCTGGAGCCTTGCAGGAGGCACAGGGGCTGTGCCAGGGCCTCTGAGGATCCACAGCTCCACTGCCTCTGCTCCACTTCACTGCTGGGAATGTCAGATCTGAACAGATCAGCGTTTTCTCCATCTCCCCAGGGCAAGAGCTGTTTTTGCAGCCAGTTGGGAGGCACTGAGCCTTTCCAGCTACAGGGATCATTTAAGTCTTTCAAAAAATCCTGCTCAGGATGCTGTGTCTGCCCAGCAGCAGGCACTGGTGCTGCCCTGGGGCTCAGTCATGCCCGTTCCAGGCAGGCAGCCCTGCTCTGCCGTTTTGGAATGTCTTTGGCACAAATAATTTACATCCATCCAGTGCTTTCCAGGCACAGCTCTCACAAGCATCCCAGTGAGAATTTCCCCTCTGCAGAACTGTCACAGGGAGGAAAAACTCACCCAAGCTGCAGGTGAGTGTAAATGGTCAAGGGGAAACAACCTGAGGCTTGAGAAACCATTTGGGTGCCTAAACATCCCAGTAAGCACTGGGGAGACCAGGCAAAAGCTTCTCCCTGAACTGACTCTCTTTGGGAAATAAATTCCATGTGCCCTGATGTGTTTTGATCAATTCTCTCAGCTGCCCCTTGGCCATTTTGGCTCTTGCTCTCACCAGCGTGACTCCATCCCTGGGGTGCCCATGGCAGGGACAGCAATGTCCAGTGTCAGGGGACATTGGATTGTGTGTCCTCAGCAGAGCAGCACAGCCCAGAGGGGCTGCCTGGGGGGCTTTGCTGTTGTGTGACTTGGTGCTGATGCTGTTAATGCTGTTGGTTCCCTGCTCTTGGCCGTGAAAGCTGAGCCTCGTTCAATAGCTCAGGCAGGGTTATGGATTTCAGGGGTTTCACGGGGAGGGTGGAATAAGCAGGAGCTGTGGAGTCAGGTGTGAATACTCCTGTTCCTCCTGCAGTGGCCCTGTGGGGTGTGTGTGAGTTCACCTCTACGTGAGACAATGTTTTGGATGTAATTCCCCTTCCTCTGTGCTGCTGTGCTCATAGAAAGAGGGGATTACAGCCATGGGAAAGGCTTGTTTGCTTCAGGCTTGCTGTGGTGGGAGTGATAAGATTGTAAGGAGTAAATCAATGGAGTGAACTGTGATCTCTCCAGCATCCTCTCAGCATTGTCTCACCTTCTGCCCACCTTCTCTGCCAGGGGCAGCCTTCAGAGTCAGCAGGGAGCTCTGTTACCACACAGGCCAGGACCTCCTGTCTGGTGCCCCTGCACAGAGTCGGGTGTTGGGGCAGAGTGTGTCTGCCAGGGAATCCCCACAGTGGTTCTGAAGGTCCCGGCAGATTGCAGGAATGCTCTTCCTGCTCATCCTGTTCTCTCCATCCTGTGCCCTTTTCCGTGGTTTGATCTTCTCTGGTTTCAGCTCCCAGCCCTTGGTTCTTGTTTATTCCTCTGTACCAGACTGAAATCTCTTTATCACATGCTGGGTTTCACCCTGAAGGTGCTTACATGCCATAATTGAGTCATCTCTTCTGGTTGTCATGCACTGAGCAGTTTGAGGGCTCCAACTAAGGCATTGTAAGGCAGTTTCTAGTTCTGACATATATTCTTGTGACTGCTTTTCAAGCTATGGACACCAGCCTGGCTGTGCTGGTCCCATCAATGGCATCCAGGGAAATGAATCTCTCCTCACTTCTTCTCACTACTCCTGTTTGGAATCTCTACCACCCCCATTTCCCCACACATTATCCGGGAGTGATAATGCTGTATTTGTGTGTCTGTGGGAGCACTGAGCACAAGCATTTAGGGGAGCAGAGAGGGCAGGAGGGAGACTCCTCAAAACCTCCTGCTGCAGCCACATTACCCTTCTGGCCCTGTGTCCTGCTGGTGTGAGGATTGGCAAAGAGATGGATGAGACTCCAGCCATCCATGTTCATCTTCCTTTTAGAGCCCTTCCCCAGTGGTTTCCTTCTTGCTGTAGACAGTGGGAGGCACTGAGGCAGGCAGTGCTCTGTCTGTGCTGGGAGCCAAATCCTAGAGGTGGGAAATGCTGTGGAGCATCCCTTCCTGGGACATGGTTGGGTTATCCAAGGCTCAGCATGGGCTACTCCAGGGCTGAGCACTGGGAAGAGGTGCAGATACAGTGGAGGGACCTGTGCCAAGAGTTTGGTCTCCTGGGCAGGATGGGCTTGCCACTCTATTTAAAAGAGGTTTTTAGGAGTGCAGTTGCCAGAACTTGCTCACAGCAGTGGCTCTTTCTGCACTTGTCATCCATCATTCCCTGTGCCCGTAAAGAAACCAGCCCTGCTTCCACCTGCATACCTGGGGCTTTTAAGAGGATGCTGCCTATCCTTGTGGAGGAGTTGACTTGTGTGTGTTGTTTGGGTGATGGTTCCTCTCCGCTCATTATAATCACACACTGCAGGGACAGACCAGATGTCCTGGTTCAGCCCTGCCCATGGTCAGTGGCAGCTCACACCATCCAGACTCCACTCTGTGCTCTCCTGCTCCATGGATCTGTGCCAGCCAGATCTACCTGCAAGCCTGAGACACATCAGTGGTGCAGTGACTGTTTTTTGCTTTCCCAAGGACCAGAATGGGGACAGCCACCACGTGGGAGACCTGAAGATCTCAGGAAAGGAGTTCTTGTCACTGCCTGCAAGGACAAGGAGATACCGAGAGCACCAACCCAGTTTGGAGAGGAAGTCCCAGGGGCCAAGTGCACCACCTCTGGATGCTGGTGAAGTCCGAGTCCAGGTGTCACAGTCGGTAGGAAGATGATTTTTGTCTCGTGCTGATTTGGGAGTTTCTCAGAGCATATTTGTTCCTCCTTCATTTCTAACCTGGTGCAGGAGGGGCCTTTTGGCTGGAAAACAGAGCTTGTGTGGAGCTCTGCTGTTGGCAATTGGGCAACTGTAGGCAAATCATTTTGCCTCAGAGCCTCAGCATCACTGACCATTTAACAGAGCAGTGGTGCCATCACAAACTGGTTTATGGGAGATTGGTACTTAGCTGTGATATTTGGAACCTTCTCTTGAGGGACAGGAATGTAGACCTGAACCTCCCTGAGACTGTTGGGATGTGATGCCTTGAATTCCAGAAAAACACAGCAACTTGGACCCCTCGCTTTGTTGAGCTTTATTTATCAGCCTGCTGGGGCTCATGACTGGACTTGTTGCCTTCAGGACAACAAAGCCCTTCTGAGGTCTTTGATAAGCAGCCAAAAGTGCTGATTGCCAAAAGTGGGACCTTAGGTGGTGTTCCCCCTCATCTCCTGATCACAGAGGTCAGTGTGCAGAGTGGTCTCTTAGAATTCATCAATCATTAGGCAGAGATGATAGAAACCATTGTCCGGGAGCTTCTCTTTGGAAGCAGTGGAGGTGGAGCGCATTTCCTCAAGAGCAGGAGCTGCCCCCATGTCAGGGATTGGCAGGTCCCTGATAGGCAGCAGGTCCCGTGTTCGGGAGCTTTGACTCAGCCTGTGCTCTCTCCCTGGATGATGGTGGGGGATCCATGTCCTGGAAAGCTCTCCAGGTGCCTTTTTGATGTCTTTAGCCTGATAACGGAGCTGTTTGCGGGTCGTTGCCTTCCTGTTGTGTTGATGTTTGTTGTGACACGAGGCAAACACAAATACTGGGGAGGTTTCCTGCAGCTGTGCTGGGTTTGTTCTCAGTCCTGGAGACACGGATCACACCCACAGTGATGGCATGTTTCTGGATCGTGGGAGGGGGCTTGGAGATAACTGAACTCTGTGATCTCAAGTGAGAAGGCCCAAGTCCTCAGCTTGTTGCCAGGAGATACCAAGAGTTACAGGGAAGATCAATGATCTCATGGTGCTTGGAAGTATTCAGGCTTTTGCTTTTTACTGAGTCTGTAACACACTATCACAGTCCTGATTATGCAGCAATTCCAGATGGAATAAATCCAAGCCAGGAAAGATAGGCCTATTTTTTCTTGGCATTTAAGAAAAGTGAAATTAAATATTTTCATGCTGGGTCTGAGCTGCAGAGCTTGGGATGAAACGTGGCTGTGGAGTGGGGATGCTTGAAAGTGTGTTACTAGCTCTGAGTCCTTTTTTCCTGGTCTGTGGATCATGGGGATAACATATCGTGCTCTACCTGTGAGCAGGGGTGTGTGTACACATCCCTTTTTACCACAGACATTCCTGATTTTCAGTTCTCTGGCCACTGGAGACAGGATCTTTACACCAACTGGGTGTTTTTTCAGCCTTCTCTGAGCTGATTCTTCATTCCCAACAGTGCTCATGGAACCGGTCTGATGGGAAAAGCATTTCCTACTGCTCACCGGTGCAAACATGATCATTGAGAAGGAAAACAAAGCTCATCTGAGCCAGAAAGGAGACAGCAGCACTGGGGGCACACAAGGCAATACAAAGGCAGAAAAAAATCCCACTTCTGCCAGAAATAGCCTTGTATTTTTAACTCAGACATTCAGCCAGAGACCAAACAAAAGCCACGCTCCATCAAGAGCCAGGAAAAAGCTTTCCTTAGGAGTGTAGCTGTGGATCCTTAAGCTGTGTCTAAAATAAGTCCTGTGGGACTTTGCCAACCGCTGGTGACCTCTTGGCAGTGCCAGTGGGGTTTGGTGAATGGCCATGACAGGGTGTCTCTGTGGGACCTTCTGAGGGACACAGTGGGGTCACCTCAGGGCAATCCTGTTGTGTGTGGAGCTCCCAACTGAGCTTTGCCAGCCGGGCTCTGCAGCACAGCCCAGACCTCAGAATGTTTAAAGGCAATGTTGTCTTGCCAAAAGCAAAGCAACCCATTGCCTTGTGTCCTGCTGTTGTCCCCTCTGACCAGAGGCTGCTGGTTGTGGGTGAGTTTTTTTGAAAAACTGCAATTCCCATCCATGGGAGGTTTTATTAATCAAACACAGCAAACTCCTCCCAAATGGGAGAGAAGCTTTTCCTGATCAGGCTGTTCAGAGAAGAATTCTCCCAGATTGTGAATGCTCAGAGCAAAAATTCTCTGCTATCCATTACAGCGAGTCCTTAATTAGAGGTGATCTCCAGTGTTTGATCTGAGGTGCTTTTATGGGGTGCCACAATCCCTTCTGTCCCACCAGCTCAGGCTGCACACGTGGCCCCGTGTGCTGCTCTCCCACGGTCAGGGCAACCCAGGCTGTGTGCAGGGATTCCCAGGAAAAAACCTTATCCCAGGACTCCCAGGTGGAGTGATGCAATCCCTGGATAAGCCCAGCTGTCAGCACAGCCACTGACCTCCTTCCCAAGGGGCTTCTGCAGCGGGCAGGTCCTGGGATGGGAGGTCCTGGGAATGCTCAGAGTCAGCAATAGGACAAGGGGGCACAATGGGCTCAAGCTCTGCCAGGGGAAATTGAAGTTGGAGAGCAGAAAAAAATCCTTTGCAGAGAGAGTGCTCAGGGATTGGAATGGGCTGCCCAGAGAGGGGGTGGATTCCCCATCCCTGGAGGTTTTTAAGGTGAGCTTGGCCGTGGCACTGAGTGCCATGATCTGGTAAAGGGACTGGAGTTGGCCCAAGGGTTGGACTTGATGATCTGGGAGGGCTTTTCCAACCCAATCCATTCTATGATTCTATAATTCTATCCATTGCCTCTTGTTCTCCTCCCCTCCGTGTGATGGGGCAGTGCTGCTTCCCCGCCCTCCCCGGGCAGGTTACAGAGGCTGATGATGGCTCTGAGGTTGGTTGAGCTTTGGATGGCAGGAGCTGTGGTGGTTGTTATTAGCATTGGTGATGATGGTGCTAATTACCGAGCTGCTGGGAAACTCCCCATGGGCGGAGGCGGGAGAGGGGAGGGAGGCAGGGAAAGTGCAGGGAGGCAAGTGAGCAGGGGATGGAGAGGAGCCTGACCCTCCTGGAGGCTCTGTCGGGCCCGGAGAGAGGGGCTGAGCCCGCTGGCAAAGCCGTGGGGATGCTGGGATGGATAGGAGAAGCCATGGCCCAGGTGCTGCGGAAGGTAGGAGAGCGTGGCAGGGCCCTCCCTGTGCCTCCCCCTCCTGCCACTGCTGTGCCAGAGGCTGGTGCTGCACGTGGGGCTCACACAGGAGGGTCCTGTCGCTGGTGGGACAGGGAGGCGCTTCCTTACCCCTCCCGTGGCCACATGAACTGGGGGGGGTCTCCCCACTGGGAGAAGGACCAGCACTGTCTGGGTCTGGGGACAGGCAAGGGCAGGGTCCTGGCCACCTCTGGGCTCAGGTGTGGAGCTCCCATGGGGATACTCAGGGCTGTGAGTGCCTCTCCTCCACTGGCACAGCAAAGGTAGGTTTGGTCTGGGAGAAGCTGGTGAGGCTGAGACGTGTTTGGTCACATTTTTGCTCGTTGCAGCAGAGCCCTGAGCAAAAGCAGCTGTGTTAGAGCTCGGTCCCTGTGCCTGCTGTTGTGGACAGACAGATCTGAGTCCCTCTAAATCCCTCCCTGGGCTCGTGCAGTGCACCCCTTCTGAGTTTCTTCCTCTAAAATGAACATCAAAGCAGAGGTTTTGTCCTACATGAAGCTTGCAGACATCAAAGGCTTGCTCATAAATTTAACCCCTCTGCTCCGCTGTGGAGAAGGTCATGATGCTCCAGCTCGTGATTGACTTGGTAAGAGATGTGTTTTAGGGGGTTACTAGAAGGTTCCTGGAAGGATGGGATTTTTCTAACACTTCAAAAATATCAGAGATTGTGTCCCTCACCCTCCCCTCTGAGAGAACAGCCACTGTAGAAAAAGTACAGGATCTACAGAAGAAAGGGGCTGTGTATTCCAGAAAAGACTGCCAGGGGAGGGGCTGGGGACCTGCCCCAAATCTGGGCCTCGTGTTTAAGGTCAGCACTGAACTAAAGTTTTTGAGGTCAGTGGGACTCTGCATGTGCCAGAGTACAAAGGCTAAAGCTCTTTAATGGATCAAGGTCAAAGAGCTGGAGCAAAACCCATGGGGAGAGGTAGGGATCAAACCCGCTCCTCTCCCCTCCTTGGGGATCTAGAAATGGCCCAGTTCCCCTTCCCAAAGAGTGCCCCAGCTCGAGGGAGCTCTCCAGACCTGTCCCCCACCCTGTCCTCAGCACAGACCATTTATAGTCAAGAGCAAGAGGAGCTGTGTTTGATGGCAGTGACGACTTGCAGAGATGGGATGCTGATGTATTTTAGACACCAAACAATTTTCGAGCTGCATCACCAGACATTCCCTTGGACTAATGTTTTTATAAGACCTTTTTATGATTACAGTGAGAAGCAACCATAAAAGAATATTTTGTAGATCATACTCCCCGCCCCAAAGGCAGATTGCCAGAGCTCTTTTGGTGGTTTTCTGCCTCATTGTTTCCTGGGGGATTGTTGGGCTGGAGGATGCTCATGGTTGACCCTCTGCCTGGCCTGCAGATAGGAGGGGTCAGTGCTGGGGGCAGTGGCAGGGAGGGCAGCCTGGCATCCATGGCAGGGAGGTCCTGCCTGTCCCTGCTGAACCCCCCCCCGTTGTCCAGGCAGTGCTCAGGTGTCAGGTGTGCCCATCCATCCCCTGTGATTTACTGGGCACTGCACAGTGGGTTGGCTGGACCCCAGGGTGCAGGGATGCATCAGCCTCTGGGGCTTCTGGCCCCAGAGCATCATTTCTCTGGGTGTCTTGTTTGAAAGATTGAACTGATAGTTTCAAGGCCCTCAGGAGCTGGAACGTGGGGTTTGCACCAGGCAGCCCTTGCTGCTGTGTGCTGTCTGTGCATCTTCCCTCTCTGTTAACATCGGGCTGGTCGCTGCTTCGTCTCCCTGATGTGTGAACTCCCTCAATGAGGGCAGTGCAAAACACACCCTCCTTTGTGCCACAGCCTTGATGTTTGTTTAACTGCAGGGGTATAATTATGCCATTAGTGTCGGTCGGACTTTCTGGTGTAAACGTGCTGTGAGAGCAAGGGGAGTGGAGGGGAAGGGAGAAGCCAGAGCCAGGGGGAGAGGGAAGGTGGTGCTGCCAAATTCAAGCCTGTTCCTATGACCCCTGGAGGCTGCTGTGCTGGTGTCAGTCCTGTTGGAAGCGAGCAGGTAAACACTGAGCTTGTTCTTGGGGTGTTTTATCTTCCTCTTCAGCTTGTGGGACCTTCCAAAGTGCTCTGGGCAGCCCCAGCCCCAGCAGGGAGGCTGTGCTGTTTCCTGGCTGGAGGCAGGATGCACCAGAACGCCTGGAGAGCCCAAGCCTGGCAGGTACTGGGAGGGTCTTCCGGGGATTTGGGCTGTCTGGAGAAGCAGCCAGGGATCTGGTTATCTCCACAGAGTCATCTTAAATTGTCTGACCTGTCTTTCCTTGAGTCTGTGTTAAGCTGTAAGGCCCTTCTTTAGCTGCCCAGACTCAGGTGGTCTGATGGTGCAGGAACCAGGAGGGGTGTAAAAAGCAGAAGTGCAGCAGAGCCAGAGCCAAAGCTCCCAGGAGTTTTGCAGAGCAGAGCCCTGCCTGGCCTGCTGCTCCTCCATGGGACTTTGGTGCTGGCATGGGAGGCAGGGAAAGAAATGTGGGGACAGAAAACCTCTGCAAAGTGACAGCACGGGGAAGGTAGGGGGAGGCAGCAGCGTTTTCTGGCTTGTGCTGCCTCTGCTGCATTCATTGCCTCAGAGGCAAATTATCAGTTTCTTCCTTAAATATTAACAGCTGCCAGGTAATGAATTCCCCCTCTCTGTTTTATAATGGCACTAAAATTGGGATTTGCCTTGGTTTTCTCTGTAATTATCCAGTGAGCCTGTGTGAGTGAGAGGGAGGCAGGGCAGAGCTGCCCTCCTGGCTCTGCTGCAGGAGTGTCATGCCAGGGGCACTGAGCCCAGGCACGACCCTTCCCAAGGGCAGCTCCGGGGCTGGGGCTGCACAACCTGTTGCCTGAGGCTTAGGGCTTTATCCTTCTGCTTTAAGTCCCTTTTTCTCATGCAGAGGTGGTTTGGGAGGGAGACTAACGTGCACAGTTGGAGTCAAAGGCAGAACTACCTTCCAGGCTCCTCAGACTAAGTAGAAAGGAGACCCTGTCACCACTTAGGATGCAGGAAACTTCCCCGTGCTCCCTGGCACGGCTGGTGTGGGCAGGGCACGTGCTGGCACTGTGGGCTGCTGGTCACTCTCCTTCATACTCCAGGAGATGCTTCAGTATTTAAAGTCCCAGAGGTAAAGATGAACTCCCTGTTTCCATCTTTGGGATATTCTCGCTGGTTGCACACCGTCTTTCTGCATTTTCCCCCTCTGCCTGTCCCTTGTTTTCCCTCCTCCCAGTCTGGGGCCAGGCTGTGAATCAAAGCTGTGTGGAAGGGAGATGGGAGGCAGGATTTAAACAAGCCTGTGCCTCAGCCCCACACAGCAAACAGAGCACACTGCCTGTCCCATGTGCAGGATGGTGTCCAAGCCCTCGGCTCTGCAGAGGTCACACCAAGGACCCCCAGGGTCTGGATGCTTCCCAGATCCCCTGGGATGAGGCTCAGGGGATTGTAGGAAAGCATGCTGAGATTCCATTCCATCCACAACTGAGCAGAGTTAGGAAACTGTAAGAAGGAGCCTCTTACCAGAGGAATCTGCTCGAGGAAGGAGGTAAAACCTGAGCTGGTTGTCCAAGGTCTGTCCCCCAGCAGACCTTTGTTGGAGGTTAAGACTGAAGGTCTGTGAGTTGCTGGGCCAGTGGTCAGGGCTGGGGTTGACTCACCAAGCTACCAAAATCCATTTTTCTTACCTTGACTCATTGGAAGAGAGTTTTCAGTTATTGGCAGTTTAAAGCCATAATTGAGGTCTGCTCTCCTCCTTGCACAACCTTTTCTCCTGGCAAACTGTCAGCCATCAAGTGGTATGAGACAGTAAAAGAGATGTTACACTCACTATTTCCTAGAAACTGTCACTTTAAAGAGAACAGCACTAAAAAAAAAGGATGAATTGAAGCCAGAGCTAGAGCAATAAAGCTCCAAATGTTTGATTTCTCTCAAAACCTGGAACTTTTCATTCATTTCTCAGGTCTCTTCTGTACCTGGGGCACTTTGTACATTCACAGTTCCGGCCTCTGGCATTTATTAAACTGCACATGCCAGAAGAGCTTAAAAATAAATCATAGTGCAGGTTCTCTTTGGATGTAAATCACCCCAACTCTGCTGAAGTCCCTGGAGCTGCAGTGACACCAGATGACACAGGGGCCTTGGGTGACTGGGGATTGTGTTTGCTTTCCTTCCCCACCTGTCTCTGAGCCATGGCTGGTGGCATCTGGTGAGTGAGGGAGCACCTGATGGATCCTGCAGGACTCTGTGCTGGGAAGGGATTGTGGTCTGGCTGTGCTTGCTAAACTGTGTGGGTCTACATAGAGAATCTTTTCTATGCCAATAACTCGTGTTTGTCTAAATTGTATTTTAAAACAGGAAATGCACCCCAGTGTTACGTATTTTGGGTTTCATTAAAGGGCAGAGTTGTGGCAGTGCAGGAGCTGCAGGACCAGACCTCTTTTGTCTGTGCCTTATCTTCGATGGTGACTGTTTCCAGCAGCAGGGCAGGGCTGGAAGCTCCCCCAGAGGACACAAACACAGCTCAGCCTTGGGACAAGTTTGGGTTTTGTCTGTTATTGCCCAGCTTTGGGGAGGCCAAATCACCCCCACCCCATGAGCAGCCACTGGGGCTTCTTGCCCAGAGGCCACCCCTCTGCCTTCCTTGTCACCTGCACAGCTCCATCCCCAGAGTTCCTTTGTGGTCAGGGAGGGGAGTTCAAGGAGCCACTGATGGGCAGTGCCCTCCTTGGGTGACAGGTTGTTCCTTAAGCTGCTACTTTTGGATGGATGTGGTTCCATCCAGTGCAATCCTCTGTGGATTTAGGATAGCAGAGTTTTTGGGGTCTGTCTGGGCTGTGCTTGTGTCTGTACTTAGAGTGGGTGCAGGAAACTGAGGCTCCCTGGGAGCTGCCTGAGGGTCCTCCATGGATGCAGGAGTTGGGAGAAGGATGCAAATCCATAAACCAAAGGAGCCTGAAATGAGGAAGGTTCAAACACTGTTTCTTGAAGCTGTCACAATAAAAGCCACTGTGGCAGCAGGAAGGGTCCCTCTGCCCCTGTGTGAGTGTGCAGGGTCAGGGGCTGTCAGGGTTGGAGGTGCAGGCAGGCGGTTCCCAGCTGGCAGAGGGTGTCCCTGTCCTTGGCAGAGGCTGCTGGGCAGGGCACAGCCTGTGTTGGGGTTTATGTGGCCATCACAGCCTCTGCTCACACCTCACCTTCAGCCTGTGTCCATGGTTCCCATTAGCAGTGCTATTTTTAAGCCTCCCAAGGCAATTAACACCAATTAGTCTAAAAAAGCCCAAATAATGGTTTTTCAGAGCCCCCAGCAATTTGCTGCTCCCCTTGCAGCCCCAGACCTGGCAGAGCTGAGCCCATGAAGTGCTCCATGGGCAGGGACTGCTGGGGAGGCTTCCCGGGGAGATGTGCAATTAGAGCAGGGCCCCAGACCATCCCCATGGATCCAACTTTTCCATCCTGGATCGTGCTGCCCGTGCCAGAGGGGCAGTTCCAGTTCCCTGCAGTGCTCACTGTGCTGGAGGAGAGGGGGAACCACCTCCTGCAGCCCTGACTGGAGAGCCAGCAGAGAGTGAGAGCACTGAGTGTGCTCGGGGGCAGGAGGTGCAGCAACCTGGGATGTGCCGGAAAGTCCCAGGAGGGTTTTTTTGCCTCTATCCAAAGCCATTTGCATCCCAGTATTCTCAGGGCACTGTCATGTGAAGCAAATCCCAAAGAGGCTGTAGTTTCATCCTGCCCTTCACAGCAGCAGGGACCAGATGCTTTTGGCTGATAGGAGAAGCTGCTCCTGCCTTTGCATGTGATTTTTGTCTTACCTGTTTGAACTCTTCCGAGAAGGGCTGTGTCTGACCATCCCTGCGATGGCAAAGCCACAGGTACCAGCCCCAGGAACCCTCCCTGCCCCAGCAAGGCCAGGATTTCATGTTTTGTGGGGTGCCTTGCACAACAGGACCTTGATCTCGAGCGCAGCCTTCAGGCATTACAAGAGTAGAGTAAATAATAATTAAGATCTGGGTGTTTGCTGCAGCGAGGGCTGTTTATGTGCAGGTTGGATGTGTTATGGGTGCTGATGGAGATGGGTGTGCACAGATCCACCAGCAGCTTCACCGTCACCACCACCCCTGGTGAAGGTGCTGCATCTGCTCAGCTCCCTCTTAAAACATCGCTGCGCTCAGAGCAAGTAGGTGTCTAAATAATAGTCTGTTTCAAGAAAGCAGCACAATTTTGGCAATCCAGAGTCAAGGAGGCTTTTTTTGCAAGGCGTTTTCAAAGCAACTTGTCAGCAGGTTCCAATCTGAGATGCAGGGAGAGCAGTGGATGGATGGGGGGCAGGAGGGCACCTCTGGACCATCTCCATCTCCAGAGATGAATGTGCCCTTTGCTGGCAGGGACCTCACCTGTCTCCCCATCACCTCCTACGGCTCCACAGGGCTGGCAGTGGGGGGATGGTGGTCTGGTGGAGGAGTAGGTGACTGGCAGTTGAGCTCTATATATTAACCTTGGCCTCTGTGCTAATTAATCAAGAATACGGGTTATATCCTTTAAAGCAACAGAGTTATTTCAGTTTAGCAAATTATTCCTGCTCAGCTGAGACTCCACAGTCCATCATGGTCCTGTTTCCATCTCCTTCCAACTGCAAAGGAAATCACTGCAATGGGTTGCACTAAAACATTGTTTTGCTGCTTGGGTGTGTGTTGGTGTGCAGAGCCAGGTACCACAGCCCTCCAAACTTACTGCTTGGTGGCATCCACCTATAACCTGAGTTGTTTCAAGCAAGTAGTTCAGGTTCCCTCCCAGTTCTGGTGTTTAAGGGCTGTTCCAGGTTTTTGCTGGGCCACATGGACCTCTACAGCCACTTATTTTCTTCCACAGACTGGAAAGACTGACATGGAGTGATGATGCTTCTACCTTGTCTCCTTGGTTAGTAAAACAAGCTTCAGGTGCTAAATCCAGGCTGGTGTGTTTTTGTTAAATGGTGCCAGGGAAACCCAGCCTGGTGTGGTAAATGCTGTCAAAACCCATGTGGAAGAGTCACTGCATTAACTGCAGAGACAGCTTGAATGCGTATTTTGCCTCCCCAGGAGAAGCCAAAAGTCATTTCCATGCCACAGGTGCCCTGGTCTCAGCAGCAAGGGCTGGGCTGACCTCTGGTTCCAGGGTAGGTTGTTGTGTAGCTGAGGAAAAAGTGTAAATCCAATATTAACGTGGTTGTGGCCAAATCAGGTCACAGTGGCAGGAGCTTCCAGACAGTCAGCTCAGCTCTGCAAGCAGCAGAGGTGTCAGTAACACTTGAGCCAGACACCCACGAGGCACAGCACACACCCTCCCAAAATGAAATCAAAAATTACATTGTCACCTGCTGTTGAGCCACGGATTTAAGGTGTGTGTGGCAGCAGGGCATGGTCCCCACAGGTCAGCAGTTTCTGTGTTACGGAAGGAGGGAGTGTGGGTGAGTTATTTTGATTTTGTTTGGAACAATAAAACCCAAGTTATTTGAAATCTTAACAACAGAACCAGCTTTTAGCACCAGCGTTTATAGGGATGAGTGGGCGAGTTGTTTAAAGGGAAGGAAAAAAAATCTTTGAAAACAGTCCAAGTGAGGGTGATAATTTCATGCTACAAGGGAAGCGTGTGCATGTCCTGGGTTTGGGCAGGGTGTGTCTGGTCTGTGCCAGGGGCTGGGCAGAGCACCCTGCAGGGCACACTCAGTCCCTGGCTCGGAGCTGGAACCGGACCTTGCAGGTGGTGTCTCTGCAGATCACACACATCTCACTCACTCCCCTTTCCTGCATCCTGAATCCAGAGGGGACATGATGTTTCCTCTTGCTGTTCCAAGCTCTGACCTGGTGTGTGTGGGTTCTGCCCGTGTTACCCCTCTCATCTGCAGGAGTCCTTCTCTCAGGTCCCACACAGTTTCCATCTTTCTAATTGCAGTGTGACTCCTGGAAATAAATGCTACTGGTGTGGAAAAGCATGGGCAGTTCCCTAAAGCTGCATTTGTTCAGAGTAAAGAAATGTACTACTTTTGCAGTGAAAAATGAGAATGAAGTGTAAGAGGGCAGCGTAGACAGAGAGCTGGGAGTGCCACCTGGGCTCTGTCCCCATCTTGCCCCTTTGGAAAGCTGCTTCTCTTCCTAGTGCCTCATTCCACTGCCAGAAATTCCCATTTCACGACTGTGAGGTAAGAACAGCTCTTTGGCTGCTACGTGGCATTTCCATCTTTCCCTGTTTAAAACCCTGTTGCAATTAGAAATTTCCCTCTGTTGAGCAGTGGTACATTTAAATCAGGAGATGCTTATGGCTGAGCAGCTTCAGCTCTTGCAATAAGACAAAAAAAATCTCATCTCTAATAATACGAGGAGCAGGAGGACTATCAGGAGCTAAAAATGGTCCTTCAGTATTTTGGGGCTTGAAATCGGAGTGATCATATTGTGTCTGTGTGTTCAGAGCGTTTGCTGCCTTTGCCTGTGGAGCCGAGTGTGTTTGCAGATGTAGTTTAGGAGAATCGATCCCAATCTATTTTTAAGGTAAAGTGAGTGTGGCGGGTGGGAGGTGAGGAGGTGGAAGGAAAGCTAAATATTCACGTAGCTCCACTGTGTGTTTAAGAGCATCATCTAATACCACGAGGATCGTGGCAGCGAGGTGAGGGAGAGAGGAGCCCTCTCTGGAGCCCACCCCCCCGTGCCAGGGCACCGGAGTGGCTCTGGGAGGAGCAGGGCTGTCGCTTTAAGCCTCCTCTCGCACCCAGCGGGTCACTGGAGCTGGCGACGTTCTTCACATGGCTCCGCGCTCCGCATAAATCGGCGCTCCGGGGAGCGGCGCTGAGAGAGCTCCGGGCTGGGCAGCGCTGCTGCCACTGCCCTGCGAGGGGAGGTCGCTGCTGCCCTGGCCATGTGAAAGCTGGAGCCTGGGCAAGAGCTGGATGCTGAGGTCAGTAAGGGAAACTCGGGTTTCGTGTTTCCTTCTTTCTGTGAAAGGAGAGGCTGGATCGGGAGGAGTAGGAGGAGGTGGATACAGAGACACAGAGCAGAGATTCACTCAGGCCGGGATGTGCTGTGCATGCTTGGGGGTTTTAAAGTTTTTAAGTAGATTCAGTGTGAACTTTTAATTTTTAATATTTTTGCAACTTTATTATTGGTATTTCTGCGACCTTGTGGGCTGCAGGCAGTGCTCAGGCTCTCGGTGTGTGCCCTGGTGCTCAGCAGAGCGTGCCAGGGGTGGGTGGTGGATCGCTGAGCCCGGGGGGCACACGGGGTGTCTGTCACCAGCCCTGCCCTCAGGGGGGAATGTGGCAGCAGCGTTGAAGGATTGGCATGGAAAGGGAAGTGGATTCCTCAGCAAAGACCAGGCGAGTTTTACAGCTCTGCTGGCTCTGAAGGTGACAGGCTCGCCAAGGAGTGGAGACTCCAGCCGAGGTGCTGGTGGCCGGGACTGGGAGAGCCCCAGCAGGGACGGTGCTCCAGGCATTTCAGCTCCTGGTGAAACAGGCTGTGGCTTTCAGCCAGGGATTTCCTTCCACTCCTCTCCTCCAGCCCCCACTTACCTTCCTGGAGCCTTTCTGCAAACCTCCCGCTCACTGCCTTTCTCACCAGGTGAGCTGGGGAAGTTCAGAGCCTGATGTTTCTGGGGTTTGGGGTTGTGGCTGTGCCAGAGGTGCAGCCCCCATAGTGGGGTCTCCAGGATGAGGTGTTGGGGTGATGCAGGATACAGAAAAGCTGCGTGCAGGGGACTGGCAGACAGTGGGGCAGCCCTGGATAAGGTGCTCCCAGCTCTGGTAGGACCACCAGGACCACCAGCCCTGCTCCTGCCTCGGGATTTTGAGGTTGGCTACCTTGAAAAGGAGGTGAGGAATGGTGGTGTATCTGGTTCCCAGAGGGAGAGGCAGAGAAGGCATGGCACAAAGGCATGGATGTGTGGGAATATCTGCCAGGCCCTGGGCAGGTAACGTTGCCAGAACAAGGGGCACGGTTTTCCAGGGACTGTTGGCATGGGAGAGCCTGGCCCTGGGGACGAACTGCTCGGTCCTGTCCCAGCTCTGCCACTGTGTCTCTGCGCGACGTGGTCAGGTCACGTCTCCAGGTTGTCTCCTCCCAGAAATGAGGTGGAATTGTGGTGGACACATATAAATGCCAAGGCAGTGTGTTTTGAGAGGGTGGCAGTAAAAACTGCTGCGTTATCCTGAACCCGCTGCCGTCCTCACCCATCCCTGACCTGGCCACGCACCAGATGCCATCAGGCAGCAGCTCCTGAGCTGGATCTGCTGTGCCAGACCCACTGGGGTCCATTGGCTGCTGGGCAGCAGGTTCTGCCCACAGGTCCCTTCCGAGGGCTGGACAAAGCCAAGGGAGCAGCCCTTGAGCCTGGTGGCTCCTTCCTGCATCAGGCAGGTCTGCAAGGAGCTGAGCCTGAACGAGAGGAGTGGAACCAAAGGCAGGTCAGTTCCCTGGGGACACCAGTTGTGGGAGGAGGGGCTGATCTGACAGAGGGACAAGGTTTGGCCCTTGGGGTGGCTCACAAGAGTGTTGGCAGTTTGGTTTGGTGGGAGAAGCTCCTTTTGCAAGGGGCATAGATGGACCATGGAATGGCTGAGGGACCTGCCATGACTTGGCCAGCACAGAAATACCTGATGGTATATGGGGGTCTCTGGAGTGCTGTCCCAGAGCACACTGGGATTGATTGGACAGGCTTTGGTGGGGCTCAGCAGTGAATGTGGGAAGAGCTGCATGCCGAGCTGCTGCAGGGGCAGCTGGAAGCTGTGGGAGAAGCCACCACTGCTACAGCATTGGATTGAGGGTGCCTCTGACAGCAGGTGTTGGTGCCCAAGGGATGGGGATGGGGATGGGCTGCTCAGGGACCAAAGAGAGAATGGGGACAGGGTGCCCATCCTCGGATGGGTCTTGGGAATGAGACTGTCAGAGAAAGGCTGTCCTGGGTGGGCAGCGGGGCTGAGGGCGTGAGCCCTGCAGGGCATTTGTGGGCTCTGATTTCAGGTGCTGGGAACTGGGAAGTGGTTTAGTTCTTGCAATTATATCTTCTGCATTTGTTTAATGGCTTTGCTGAATCTGAGTGAAAATGGCCAAAAAGGTTTAGCAAGCCCAGGAGTTGATTTTGACTTTGTTTTGCCCTGCCTTGGCTTCACCTGCACATCTGGAGTGGCCAAACTGAGGGATTTCCCCAAGAGATTCTTCTCCATGTCCTGCATGTCTGTGGCAGAGCTGGGCAGCCCAAGATGTTATTTGGTGTGAGTGAGAGTTTATCAGAGAGGGATTAGGGTGGGTTTGTGCTCCTGCACAGAGCAGTGATCTGCAGCCTGGGAGTGGCAGGGACTCTCAACCTGTCCTGGAGAGCTGGTGGTCTCAGCCTGCAGGGAGAGGGGAGAGTGGCAGCAGCACCGTCACTCCCCACAGCTGCTCTTCGCTGCCTTGCCAGCACCTCAGCTGTGGTTTGCACATCCTGAACCCACCCAGGCAGGTTAAACAGCCTGTTCATCCACCAGCAGGGGAATGTATGCAAAAGCCTGGATGCCTTCCAAGGGGGGAAGGCTGTGTCAGGAGAGAGTCCTGCTCCCAGGCTGTCCCAGGTTGCTCAGCTCTGCGATGAGCTGGCATGTCCAGGTGGGAATACCACTCTCAGAAAATGGGAACAAAGCTCTGACCCCCATGAATGGGACCTTCACCTGCCCAGGACAGAGCTATTTCTGTCCTACCCAGGTCAGGGAGCAGGAGCAGAGGCTCCAAACTTGTCCTACCCCAGCGTGGGGAGAGGTGAATGTTTCTCTGTGCCTGTGCTGAGGGTGAAAGTGTTTGCAGCCAAATCTGCCCCGGGGTGATCTCTGCACTGCCAGCAGCACCCAGGTTGTGGATGCCAACAAAAGCCCTGGGTCCCTCTGCCCCGTGCAGACAGGATTGGTTTTACTCTTTGTGATGGCCTCTGGCTGACCACAGAAAGGTGACAGCTGGCACAATTCGGGCAGTTTTGGTGCTGGAGGCAGAGGATGGGGAATGAGACCAGGTAGGGGCACCAGCCATGGGGTGAGAAGTGGTCTTGGGACTGGAAACCAAAGCTGGTGCCCAGGAACCATTTAGGGGGCTGGGCTCGTGGTGCCTGGTGTGTGTGTCTGTACCGTGGCAGGGCTGTTGTCAGCGCAGGTGAGGATGCCCTGGCTCTCAGGAAGCCTCTGACCGCCCTGGATGTGCCAAGCCCCGGGTAAGCACAGCACGATGGCAGATGGTGAGCCCCAGGGTGTGATTGCACTTCCATCTGCCCTCGCAGCTCCTGCCTCGGGGCTCGGAGCAGACTGGGAGGGAGGGAGCCAAGCACTCTGTGCCTTGTCAGATTTGGGCATTTTAATTAGAGAGGTGCAAGCCTGGGGTGCTGTTTGGCTGGGGCAGGGCTGGAGGCAGCCTGAAGTCCGCAGGTGCTGCCCTGCAGCTCCCAGTGTCCCATCCTGGGCTGGCACAGCATGTGTGAGCCCCCGTGATGGCCATGGGCACCGACCTCCTGCCCCTTGAGTGCCACCGTACTGGGAGGCACCCAGGCACACAGCCAGCCCTGTCCCACACTTCCATGCACTGGCTGCTCTTCCTGCTGATTTAGAGCATTCTCTTCTCTCCCCGACACGCCGTGAGCAGGGATCCCAACGCCCTGGATTGCAGGGTCTCTGGCAGGACGTGCCACAGGGGAATCTGGTCCCTTTGGGGGAAGCCCCAGGCTGGGTGCTCTGGTCACACACTGTCAGGCTGCTCCTGCAAGGTGGAACTTCTCCCATGGATCCAGGACTGCTCTGATTTACTCCATGTGGCCGTGGGGAAGCTGGAGGGAGGCTCGGTGTGAATGAGCCGCTTCCTCCTCTAGCCTGAAATTTGGGTCACACAACCCAACGCAGCAGAGCTGTAAGAGATGTAGTTCACCCTCAGTTCAAGCCCAAGCAAGCTTTGATTTCCAAGGTGCAACTGTTGATGGCTCAGAGGGTGCATTGGAGCCACAGTTCCATTAACAGATTGGCACGTGGAGGGAGGCGAGAGGGGTTTTTCCCCTCCCTGATCAGCTCCCACATTGCTAATGTTCCTCTCTGGCCCGCTGCTAATTTTGACGCTGCCCTAAATAGAAGCTGAGTGCATCTCATCTGCTTCGCTTGGCATACAGGAAAATTGTTTTCCTTCATTTACTGAATCCAACTTGTGGCTTTAACCCTGTCAGCACAAGTTTCCCCATTGCAGAGCTCCTGTGAAGGAGCTCCTGCCCCAGGTAAGAGCTCTGCTGGGAATGGCACTGTGTGTGGTAGGATTGGGGAGGCTCCCAGGCTGCCTAGAGTGGTCACCAGCAGAGCTGGGTGAGGGACTTTGCTTCATCAGCTGCCAAGGGGATCCCTTCTCCACTGGAAATCTGGCACTCCGGGCTGGCTCTCCGTGTACCCTCTCCATCTCTCCGGTGGGATGTGCTGAACCCCAGGAGGGATCCAGAGCTCCTTCCTGGACTCTGTGCTAGCAAATAGCACAAATAGACCCAGTTGTAAGAGTTTTTGGTTGATTTGTGTTGTATTTTTTCCAGCAACTGATGGGACCAGCTCAGCACACAGGGACCATCCTCGAGCCTGGCAGATGCCCTGCTTATTGCTGGCTAATTTTATGTCCCATTCCAAGTGACTCCTTGGAAAGATCTCTTGTTCCTGCTGCTTTGGGCTTTCTCTCAGGGCAAGCAGCCCCTCTCCAGTCTGGAACTGGCTGTTGGACTGGCTGCCTTCAGTGCAAGCCCTCCTGCAGCACGACTTAAATATATCCCTGTCCAGTGCAAGGTGCTCATTTGGGGCTCTCGTGAAAGAGCTGCTGTCCTGAAAAACTGTAATTTAGTGGCATTTTCAGCTGGGTGACTCTTACAAATGCTGTGCTGAGGACACGGGGGCACCGAAGGGAAGTGTTGGGGTGTGAGGGGCAGTGGCCTGGAAGGGTTGGATTTAGCTGGTGGAAAAGCAAACCCTGAGCTTGGGCTGAGCACTCAGCAGCACTTCAGCCAAGGTCACTGCATGGTTCCCTTCATCTCTCTCTGAGCCCAGCCCTTGCCAGCCCAGGAGCTGCCCAAGGAGCAGTGCCAGGGTGAATGCTGTCCCCTTTTCTCCCCTCTTTCTCCTTCAGCCTCCAGTTTGCTCTGGGTACTCGAGGCACTGCAGCAACAGCGGCTGCTCTGCATGAGGCTCATCTGTGCACTGGTGGGATTCGGGCTCTGCTTGGGGCTGTGGAAGTGCCCGGAGCTTCTGAGATCAGAGGGACAAAGGAGCAGTGACCCCAGCAAGCTCCAGGCTGTGGGGCTTGGCAAGCCACGGGCACAGCCAAGAACCAGCCTCTGAGCAGACCAGGAGAGGGCACGACCATTCCTGAGCCGTGCTGGATGGAGCAATTGGAGTTGTTTGGGGTGTCGTGACTCTCTGCTCTCTTTGCAGAAAATCAACAGGACCCCTTCGGACGAGGAATGCTTCTTTGACCTGTTGAGCAAGTTCCAGAGCAACCGGATGGATGATCAGCGCTGCCCGCTGGAGGAGTGCCCGTCGGAGGCTGCCGAGGCGGCTGCCACCCCGGTCCCTGCCCTGGGAGAGCGGATATGTGAGCACCGGAGCGTTTCTAAGGCTCTATTTCTGTGGGAGTGACGCTGCTCCCGCAGCCTGGCCAGCTGTTGTGGTTTGCTGTGAATCCCGTGATGTTTTCCCTAAGCCTCAGCTCTCTGAACTTAGCAGTTCCTTGGCAATCTCCCTCATTGTTTAAGGAAGGAAGAGACAATCTTATGTTAATGGTTGCTGAGGGAAAGGCTGGAGAATGTGAGCTAAGGCTTGGGGAGTAAACTAGCAAGAGAAATGCAAAATACACTTGGATTTTTTTCAGTGTGGATCTTTAGGTCTTGGCTTTGGAATGGTGAGGTTGGCATGGGGATTTCTGCCACTTCCAGTATCTTCATGAGGAAGATGATGATGGTCACTGCTGAGGGGGCCTGAGTCATGCAGGGGCTGGGTGAGGCTTTCTCAGGCAAGTTAAAATATTGCCAGTTTTTGTAATAGCGTTGCCATGGAGGGGAAACTTCTGGATTTTGTACTGTTCTTGGATGCTGTGGTGATAGGTGCTGTGTAAGGACAGAGGAGCCAGAGGGATGGATAAACAATGGGAAGCTCCAGCAGGCAGACAGGGAGCTCGGCTCTGGGAAGGGGGATAAATTGAGGAAGGCGCCTGACAAACAGACGGGACAGGAAAGGCAGGGCTGTGTTTGCACTCGGGTTTCGTGGCTTTTTCGGTGTTGAGGGCCCTTTGTTTAACCCAAGCTGGAGAGGAGCTCTAAAATGTGCAGATCACAATCAACAGCACAAGGGTCTCAAAACAGTCTATTTGAGCTGAAGGATTTATCAGTTTCCAATTGACTACAAAGTGCAAACAGGAGAGGAGGAGACCCCTGACACCCCTGTGAGCGCAGCCAGAGCTGTGGCACAAGGAGCAGGTGCCAGGGCAGGGACGGAGCGGCAGCGAGAGCAGAGCTGTGTGGAGAAGGTCAGGAAGGCAGGTTGGCTGTGAGGTGAGAGGGTTTTTATCATCTAAAAATAGGGTGGAAATGAGCATCACTTTGTCAAAAGATGCATTTCTGACACAGAAGTGCATTTGGCTGTAACAGCTGTGTAATTTAGGAGACTGGGTTTAAAATACAGAGCTTTATAAAGAATGCACAAGCAGGCACATGTTCTGTTCGTCTCACTTGGGCTTGGAGCCTTTTGGATGTGTTATTTTCAAGGATTCTTTGTGAGTTGAAGGGGAAGAAACTCATCTTTGTGTCAGTGCTGAGATTTTCCTGTGTTTCAGCAGCTCCACGAGCTGGGGCTCCAAGATTGAGCTTGCAGTGTTGGGAGGCTTGAGGGGCTTGGGGCAGCCTCTGCTCCAGTGCTTTGTGCTCAGTGGGACAAGAACACCAGTTGGGCCGGATTTCTTTAAGTTTTCCTTTGCTTGTCGCTGTCTGAGTGCAGTGTCTTGTTTGGGAGCCTTTCCCTGCCCAGAAGCTGCCAGGAGCCAACAGGCTCTTTCCAATGAGGCATTTCCAAAGGGTCTATAGAGGACAGATTATGTGTACTGGTTCTGGACTGGACTCCCTGGCACCAGCCTGTGCCAGCCCCATCCCAGCAGCGCAGCCAGGCTGGCTCTGCTCTGTGTGGTGAGAACAATCAGAGCCCATGAGTGTTTTCCTCATGCTGGTCCTGCAGCCCGTGACAGCCAGGGTGGCTCTGGACTCACCTTGGCAGTGCCTCTCCTTGAGCTGGCCCAAGCCAGCGGGGCTTCTGGGAAGCCTGGGAAGGTGCTGACAGGCTCAGCCAGGCCTGGGCTTTGCTGATTACCTGTCTGGAATGACATCCAGCCCTCGGGACTGTGTGGGTGCCTGTCACTGTCCCACATGAGCACTCAGGAACTCTGTGCTCATCTACAGTTGTTGGGGTCTGCCTGGTGCCTCTTGGCTCTAGGTGGGAACCAGAGTGGAAGCAGCAGTGGTAGTAGTGCTTCCTGTAGTGCTGGAAACAACCACTGCCTGGGTGCAATGGCCATTCAGGTCAAGGTACTGAATCTCCTGGGCTGAGGTGGCACCTTTGGTGGCCTCCAGGAGCTACAAAAGTGCAGTCAGTGGCAGGGAACCACCGGAGGGGTCCAGCAGTGGGAGATGGGTGTGAGGTTCTACTTTTCGCCCTGTCACAGCACCTCCTTCCCTGCTCTGCTGCCTGCCAGGTCTGTGCATGTGTGGGAGGCGGGTTGAAGAGCAGTTTGGTGCGGAGGATTTGGGCTCTGCAGCTTAGGTGGTGATCCTGCCCTGTCTCCTCCACCCCCAGCACAGTCTGCCCTGATGGCATCTCCACAGACAGAGGAGTTCTTCGATCTCATCGCCAGCTCCCAGAGCCGGCGCCTGGATGACCAACGTGCCAATGTGGGCAACCTGCCGGGGCTGCGGATAACTCACAACAACCTGGGGCACCTGCGTGTGGAGGGGGACGCCCAGGAGCCCGGGGACGAGTTCTTCAACATGCTCATGAAGTGTCAGGTACTGGTACTGGTGGGGAGCGGGAGCTCTGAGCCCTCTGCCCCATTTCCTGCCCCCCAGGCCTGTGCTGTCCCTAATGCCCGCTCTCCTCCCGTGCAGTCCTCCAGGATCGATGACCAGCGCTGTGCCCCACCTGACTCCATCCCCCGCGGCCCCACCATGCCCGACGAAGACTTTTTCAGCCTCATCCAGCGCGTCCAGGCCAAACGCATGGATGAGCAGCGGGTGGATCTGGCCTCAGCCCAGGAGGAGGCCGAGGAGGAGCAGCATAGGCCTGGTTCCAGCTAAGAACTGGGGTTTGGTTTGGGGGGGGTTGATTTGGCTTTATTTTGTTTTTTTAAAAAGAAAAGAAGTGTAGGTGGTTTTGAACCCCGAGGGCTCCTGCATTACCACAGACTTGTCCCAGGAGCCACCCCAGGGATGTGGGAGCTGCACCTGTTGTGTTTCTACAGGAAGGCCCAATGGATGGGGCAGTTTTTAAACAAAGTGGTTTTTTTAGGACACACGGCCCCTGTAACACTGGGCACAGCATGAGGGAAGGCTTTGGCAGCCCCTGTGCTGATCACCTAAAAAACCCAAGAACTTGGAGAAGCCCAGAGGGGGTAGTTAACTCCAGCCTTGATGTCTTTTATTTCCACAACACTTTTAATTAAATGGGGGAAGGGAAGAGCACCTTTTCCATTTTGAAGTCCACCTGTATTGCCTGCATCACGAGGTGACACAAATGACTTTGGATCCTTCCCTGGAACACCTTGCTCAGCTTTGTTCCTTTTACGGGAGAAAATGAGCCCAAGTCTGAGGCTCCACCAGTCCTTTAAATCTTACCCCATCTCAGCTGCATCACGATCCCACACACCTCAGAGTGTATTTTAAGTTTGCTGAGGACTCTGCAGAGCCCTGGACTCCCCTCTGCTTCCCCAGCTCTGGGCAGAGCTGTCGTGGGACCTCCTGGGCAGGAGCAAAGTCTCACTCACCCTGAACTTTAGTGGGGTTTGTTACCTCTGGAGCTCAGCCAGCTGTGCAGCCCCAACTGCAGGCCTGAGGCAGGGGCTGTGCCTGGGAAGGGAAAAGGAGGTCTCTGCCCACCTGTTCAGCCCATGGCAAATGTGGGCAGCTCCTGGTGCCACTGAGCCGAGGTCTCAGGCAGGTGAGGGTGCCCAAGGCAGAACTTGCCTGTGACAGGGACCTGCTTTGTCAGCCAGCAAAGCTTTTTGCCCACAACTTGTCCCTCCTCCCTTCTATGTCCATGTGTCTCCCCAAACCAGTGCTGAGCTGCTCCTGGCCCTGGCAGAACTGCTCCCAGTGAGACATTCCAGTTCTGCCCCATCTGTCTCTGATACCTGGAGCCTTAGGAGAGCTCCAGCATGTGGGGAACTCAGTCCCACCCCACACACATTTACTGTCATTCCCTCTCCCAGTTGGAGAAGCTGGAGAAGGGAAGCAGGGACCTGACTTCAGGAGGTGCAGTATGTTTCCTCTGTTTGATCAGAGACTGTCTTGGACTTCAGAAACTCCAGTACTGAGTTCTGCAATGTTCCTGTAGAGAATAAATCGGCACTTCCTCCTGAAATGTGTATGATGGAAACATTCCCAACCAGCAGTGAGATATTTTTAGACCCAGTGATGCTGCTCTTGGGGCATTTTCCCTGCCTGCACTGACCATGTGGAGTGGTAGCTGCATTTTACCTGCTACCTGGGAGCACTCACCTGCTGCATGGATCACTTGGCCAAGGCTGGGCCTCCTTCCTGGGGCTGGGCAGAGCTCTGGAGAAGGGGGAGGAGAACCTGCCCAGCCACCTTTGTACCAGCCAAGCTGGCATTTGTAAAAGAGGAAAACAGTGATGATGATGATGAAGATGACCTGACTGTCTGCAGGCTCAGGCCTGTGCAGCTCTCAGCCAGGTGGTGAACTGGAATCTGACCATTAAGCTTTCAGAGGTATTATTGAGGTATTATTTGCCATATACTTGAATGTATGAGCTTATTTATTTTTTACATGTGCATTTGCTAATGTCATTTTAATGGGAAATTTCCAACCCACAGGTACTTGTTTTTTTCTAAAAAATAATCTGCCAAATGGATTAATATATTAGAAATGAATACAGCTCAAGGGGAAGGGGCAGGGGGGTGGGTGGTTGTGCTTAATAAATATTTGTGTCTAAGCTTCAGTGCAAATACTCATTTTCATTATTTCTTGGCTGACAGCAGGGCTAATCCTGGCCATTTGGAATGGGGGTAGGGGTGGGTGGGGGTCTCTGCTGACAGACATCACCCCACATGTTAAGAAAATGAAGTGTGCACTCACATGCACATCCCTTTACACTGAGAGCACACAGGTCTCTTGGCAGCAGCCCTTATCCCAGCTCTGCCTGCCTTCCAGCATGGATGTGGCTGTGGAGGGAAGGTACAAAGCACTGAGACTTCCCTGCCCAGAAGTTTCCAGGACAACAAGGCAGGCAGAGCAGCCCTGCATGGTGAGAAAAGCCCCTGGAAAAGGCCGAGGAGAGGCCAGGCTGTTCCTTTCAGGCTCTGCCTGTCTCGGTGCCTCCCCGGCGCCTGGCCCAGAGCTGTGTTGGTGCCCCAGCAGCAGCTGCAAGGGGACAAGGGCAGCAAGGGCTGTGCACAGCCCTGGCACCAGCCCTCAGAAAAGACACACAGGAGCAGGCACTTGGACTCTGCTAGGAAGCTGCCTGGGAGCAGCAGAGTTTGGATCCCAAGTCCTGTGAGGATAAAGCCAAATCACAGCTGGTCTTCCCACGCCTGGGTAACTCGTGCTGGCCTGAGCAAAGTTTCATGGAGAGCCATTTTCATACCTCTGGGTGCCTGCACACAGCAGCTCTGTGTCAGAATTCTGTGTGGAACCTGGGAACAGAACCAACCCCAGGTGTACAGGCTTAGATTTCCCAGGAGCAGGTAGAATCCCTGTGAAGGAGTGATGGGGTCTCACCTCCTGTCTCTCCATCCTCAGCAGCAGGGGAAGGCAGCACACGCTCTGCAGCACACACTGGCTTGTTCCTCCTCATTGATATTCCTCAGCTGGAAGGGCTCCCAGCGCCCCAGGGCCTCTGTCTCACCCACCTTTACCTGCACTGGTTCCTCCTGAGAGTGGGCCCAGTGCACCCCCAGCTGCCAGTCCTGCTCTGCTGGGTTAACACTGGCAGGAATACAGAGGCAGAAAACAACAGGCAAAGTGTTTGCTCTTCTGCAGAAAAGCCCTTGTGGGACAGGATTCAGGAACAGGATGCATCCCTTAACCACAGTGGAATGTGACAAGGAATGTGCCAACAGCTTTGTTTGCTGCCCTGTGAATGCTGCTTTGCCCTTTCTGAAATCACCACCTCCCTTCTGTGTTCCAGCAACTTACCTTGTGTGGCTGCACCTTCAGTCTCTCCCATGTTCTACTGTGCACTTTTCCCCCATCCTGACACACCTCCAGTTCAGGCAAAAAGCTGCTTCTCTCTGCTCCCTGTTTCTGGCTCCCCGCAGACACAGCATGTCACCTGTGTCCCCCTTCCACAGCAAACCCACAGCCCCATGACACCACATTTTTCAGAAAAATCCACTTCAGAAGGAGCACAAAATTCCTTTTTGACCTGGAATCTCTTAGCATCAAACCTTTCTGTATTATATGCAAATTCCCTCACATGATGTTGGCCTGAGCCTTCAAGCATCAAGAACTGTCACCCTCCATGCTCAGGAGCTGGGGCTGGAGAGGCAGCCCTGGGGCACAGGGACCTGCCTCTGTCCACCTGGTGCCAGAGGACTCTGGGACAAGGAAATACTAAAATCTGGGAACAGCAACAGAAGTTTTGCTACATTTTTTACTATAACACAGCAAAACCCATCACCACCTTCCTGTAGCTGGAGCTGGGGCACAGTAACAGGTAAGAAAGGTAAGGAAAACAGTATAAAAGAGCCGGGTTGTAAACGAGTTGTTTCCAGGGCAACACAGATCCTGCAACAGCTGCTCTGTTCCACCCCATCAAAGGCATCAGCACCATGGAAGCAGAATGCTGATTTTCAGATTAAAGGTAATGAAACAAGCACTTTTCCAGCAGTGCTAATAGGTGCCAACAGCTCAGCACAGGGTGAGCACACAGCAGTGCTCTGAGATGCAAGACTCCTGTTTCTCAGTACTGGATCTCTCTAGCAGTTGTTGTTTCAAGGAGGGCTGTATTTCATCAGGATCTGAGCACACATGAACTGGCTGATGGAAGTTCCTGCCCCTGTTTCATCATTCTGAACTGACACACCAACAGGAACACGACAAGTTTCCTGCTGCTCTGACCCAATACTTATAATGCAACATGTATAAAATGGCCATGAACAGTTGAGATGAAGGAAACTCTTTATGACCCATTAATACACACAATGCCTTCACTGAATCCTTGGCTGATTAAGGACCATGAGCACCTGGACAGGATTGGCTGAAAGAACTGGGTTTGCTCAGCCCAAGACACAAAGTCTGAGAGGGGTTTTAGTGCCTTCTGTGCCTCTCTAATGAAGGGGATCCAAAGAGGTTGGGAGATTTCCCACTCTCAGAGGTATCACAAGACCCATGGAAGTTGGACTGGAATCCTCCAGAGGGCTCTTCCAACCCGAGTCAGTCTTAGATAGCAAGTTCAAATCCATAAGAAAGCAGCTACTTCACTGCCCTAAAAAAGTGCAACCTCTCACTGCCTAATCCACCACTCCCTGACTGGTGGCAAACACCTACATTTGTCCTCTATTACTTTTTTTTCTTCCAACCTTAATATGCATCAATAGCATTAAAAAGCCCCTCAGTATCTTCCAAGGAAGGCAATTTTGTAGGTGCTCTACTTCTCTCCAATGTGCTCCACAACTATTAATTCTGCCTTCACACCCATCCTCCCCCTTCCCAACAGGAGGCTACAAAACCCTCATGATACCAGAGCCCAGGAGGACTCCCTGAGTGTGGGGGCTGATGTTGTAACCCCCAAAATACAGAACTTTCCACCCTGACAGCAGGGGCACAAAACCAAAACTCTGGAAGTTAAAGATAAAAGCAGTAAGAGTTGGTGATCTTACCCTCCTGCAGAGCCATTTTGGCTTTGGAATTTGGGACCTGATTCCTCAGGTGGTATCAAGTGCCCCCTCTGCTCAGCTGCCATGGGATCCAGCTCCAGCAGCTCTGCTGGACCTGGGAAGGGCAGGGGCATCCCTAAAACCTGCAGCTCCAGCTGCACCACATCTTGTTGGGCCAAAAACACAGAGATATCAGTTTGATCAAAGGCAAAACTACACAAGACAAAGACACAGCACAGAGAAAAACCCACACCTGAGTTTATTTTAAATACAGACTGTTGAAATCAGGGAATGAAGGGGAAGAGTCTCTTGGCACCAGCAGGACATCCCAAATCCCACATGTCAGCTCTGTCCCACTGGCCACAATCCCACGTGCCAGCTCTGTCCCACTGGCCACAATCCCACGTGCCAGCTCTGTCCCAAGGGTCACAGCCCCACGTGCCAGGTCTGTCCCAAGGGTCACAGCCCCACGTGCCAGCTCTGTCCCAAGGGTCACGGCCCCACGTGCCAGGTCTGTCCCATGGGTCACGGCCCCACGTGTCAGGTCTGTTCTTTGCTGCCAGGCTCTGGGAGGGCTTCTCTGCCATCCCCCTCTGCCAGCTGACCTTGGGAGCCAGGCTCTGCTGAGCTCTCCAGCAGCAGTTCCAGGGCTTCCTCACCAGCCACATGTCTCACCTTCTCCCCTTTGGCTGCCAGGATCTCCTCAATATTCCTAACAGTGATTGGAGAACCAACATGACACCACAGCAAAGGCCCAGCACAGCTAAGGCTCCTCCACTCTGCCCTCAGGACTGACACCACGCAGACACTACCATGGGATTCCTCCATAAAGAGTTTGGGAAGTAGAGAAAACCACCCAAACCTCCTGGGACTACTTTTACCCATTACAATCAATAATTCAGCAATTACAGCTAAGCAGAAGCTTTTAAAGGTATCTCAGAGATTTAGAAATCACTGGAATTCCACAGCAGATGAGTCTACATGCTTGAAACACTTATCCAGGGAAGCCCAGCAATGATGTGGTAAAAAGCCTGAGGGGAAGAGAAGCCCAGAGGCAGCAATTCACCAACAAGGATCCCCGTGTAACCCACAGCTTCTGCTGCAGCTTCACACCATTTATCTGGATCCCAGACAGTGCCAGTCAAATTACACGTGACTTAAAACTGCATTTATCTGTTTTAAGGAGCTGGATGAAACGGAATTACACCCAGCAAAACTTTGCTTTTTCTCTGGGCCACGTTTTAAAAGCATCATGGAAACAACGTGTGAGCTCGGGAGGGTCCAGAGCGGGAGGGGAGAAGCATCCCTGGGCACACTCACCTCTTTCCCTGCAGGTCGGAGAACCAGCCCAGGTTGTCGGCGATGACATGGTGGTTCCCGCAGCCGGGACAGGTCACGATCACCACCCCGCGGTGATAGGCGACCTTCGAGATGGATTTGGACGAGCGTGTCTGGCACACCTGAAAAACAACGCGGATTTTATGAGCATTTCCTGGGCCATTACAACAAACTCACCTTATGCGATTAAAGGTTTATTTCCCTCCTCCCTCACCTCTAATTATCCCAAAGCGGCTGGATCGCGTTACGCTGCCGTGAGCCCAGCCCGACACAAAGGCTGAGCGGGGTTTTGCTGCTCTCTGTGACTCCCTAACGAGGGGCATCCGCAGGCGCTGTGGGATCTCCACCTCGGCGATACCCAAAGGCCCCGAACATCCTCCTCGCACAAGGAGGGTGCACCGGAAACCTCCAGCGGGCTCTAAATTAATCTCTGACCGCAAGTTTAAACTCATACGCGAGCAGCTACACCGGGAGCGCCCCCGCCTGTCTCCCTGTCCCTCACAGCTCACTCACCTTGCAGGTGTACACCAGGCGATAGTGTGTGGCCGGCGGCGGCCCCGCGGCGGTGCAGGCCGGGCGGGCGGGGACCCGGAGCAGCCTCGGAGCGGTGCAGAGCAGGCGGGACGGCCTCGGTGCGGTGTAGAGCGGGCCGGACGGTGCCGGTGCGGCGGCGGGGCCGGGCCGGGGCCGGCGGAGCCTCCACAGCGGCAGCTCCCGGGGCAGCGCCCTCAGCGCGGCCCGCGCCGCGCCATGCATCGCACTGCGCATGCGCCCCAGGGAAGGGCGGTGAAGCTCTGGCGGCCATGTTGGGTGAGGGCGCGGCCATGATGATTTCGGGCACCTGCCTTTAATTAACCTTTCATTAACTTTTAATTAACCTTTTCTTAACCAGCAGTCCAGCCTGGGCACTGGCGCAGGTATTCACCCGTGTTTATTAATTCATAGGAGACATAGACGAGAGGGTGCCAGAGACAAAAATCAGTTATGTAGAATCAGCTATGCTGGAAAAGGTCTCCGAGACCTCAGTTATGTAGAATCAGCTATGCTGGAAAAGGTCTCCGAGACCATCGAGTCCAACCTTCTGCACGCAGGAACTTGTCACACAGGAACTTTTGCACACATTAGCTTTTCGCACAGTAACTTTTGCTCACATTAGCTTTTCACACAGTAACTTTTCATGAACGTTGGGTGGGGTGGTTTTAAAATCTAAAGTCCCCAAGAGTGGAAGGCAGAGGCACAGCCACCCTAGAACAGGCTGAGGTTTCCTCACGTGTGGCTCCTGAGGAGCCCTTGGTGTCCGTGTTCTTCTTCATTCCAGAGCCATTGGTGTTGTCCCCCTCTGAGAAGGCCTTGGTTTCCATGTTCTCCCTCCTTCCAGAGGCATTGGTGTTGTCCCTCTCTCCGGAGCTCTCAGTGTCCCCATTGTCCCTGTCCCAGCAGTCCTCAGTGTCCCCATTGTCCCTGTTTCAGCAGCCTTTTGATGTCCCTGTTGTCCCTGTCTCAGGAGCTCTCTGATGTCCCCACTGTCCCTGCCTCAGCAGCCCTTGGCGTTGTCCCTGTTGTCCCTGTTTCAGCAGCCCTTTGATGTCCCCACTGTCCCTGTCTCAGCAGCCCTCGGTGTCGGTGTTGTCACTGCCCGTGGTGTTCTCCCAGTCGGCCTCGTGGTGTCTTTCCTTTGGCACTCTCCTCATCGCTCTTTTTCTGAAAAAGGAGACCAGACATGTAAGTTTTCAGATGTTTTCTGCAAATCAGCAGCACTTCCACGCTGTGGGGGTGTTCAGATGCATCAGCCCATTCTGTGGTTAGTTTTATGCCCTCCCTGAATCGAGCCTGGGGACAGGGATGGGCAGGAAAGGAAACACAAGATAGGCAGCAAAGCCACACAGGTGGGGCTGGGTTAGTCCTGCTTACTGCAGCCCAGACCTTCGGTAGCGCTCAAAGCAGTCCTTCATCCTCTTCCTCTCCTTTTCTGCCAGTTCCTCGTTGGCCCAGCCACACTCCTTGAAGAAAAAAAGCACCAAAAAACTGTGAACTGGATTCCTCCAAACCTCAGGTCAGTGTTAGCACCATGCAGCTGCCTGCAGAATGAAACACAGAATGAAGTTCGTTCTGGGCTGTCCCTTAGTGTGTGAGCAGGGTGGGGATATCTCTGCTTCACAGAGTTCTGTCATCTGTATTCCCTCAGATTTGTAAATCTGGGATTCTGTTTCCTGTACCAACAGTATTCATGCAGACAATTAAACTGGAAAATGTCCACACCCAGGGATGAAGGGCAGAAAATAATTAGGGGAAGTTTCAATGCACAGATGGAGAAATAACCACAAGTGCTCTGCTGTTCAGAGCTCATGCCTTTTGGAGGGTGAATTCTGCACTAAGTGCTAACCTTGGAAAAGGAACAGCTTCTCCAACCTGGTAAATCCATTAGTACTGAGAACATTAAAGACCACAAACCCCAGTTGTAGCAAAGAAGAGCCCACAAAGATTCTCTTACACTGGGTGACTTTGGGGGCAGATTGTTCTCTCGAGGGCTGAGCTGCTGGTTTTGTCCTTCAGTGCAATCTCCTGAGAGATGGAAAAAAATCACAGCTTTAGTCAGAGTTGCCATTGCACAGTAACTTCTCCCTCCACCAGAACTGCTGTGATGTAACTGCAGAGTCCTCAGCAGAACTGAAACCAGGCCCCAAATGCCAGGACTTGGTCCTGTGATCAGCACACGAGTCACTTCTCATTTTACTTGAGCCCTGAGTCTTGCCCAGGTGATGGAGTTCCCCACTTTCTGCTTATGCAAGAGCAAAACAAACCTTTGCCAAGGAGCACCTTTGCTCAGCATCATTAAAAAATAATAATCATATTAGAGGTCACCATGAGAAACATGTTGATCATTATTTTAACATCATCTATCCCTGTTCCCCAAGCTGTACATATCAAGGCACTTCATATCAGACCATATTTTGGTGAAACTTCTTATGCAGTGACCAACTGTCATGATATATATTTTTGAACTGTACAAGGTAGAACAATAAAAAAATAATTATGGATGAGTGTTGTTTAACTATTGAACCAAAAGATCATTTAGATCTTCCAGGAGAGCAAAACAGAAAATTTCTTCTACTGTGCTGGTTTTCTTCCTTTCTCAACCTGTTACAAAAGAGATTTTCAAGTTCTAAGAGGAGCCTGTTAATTCCTTTCCACAGTGCTGAGTCATTTCCACTGGGGATGCCACAGGAACAGAACCAGTGACAGCACTCACTACCTGCTCCTGCTTTTGGGAAAACAACCTGCAACATAAAAGGGAGGAGAGGAGGGAAAAAATCCCTGGAGAAAGCCACATGGACCAGCTGAAGCAGAAAGGATGATTTTTGTGTTCTCAGCTCTGACACAAATGCAAGAGGGAGAGGGGGAAAGGCACCCAGGAACTATTTTTCAAAGACATCAGGTGATTTTTCCTGGACAAGTTCAGGAGACAGATAACTCAGAAAAGGAAAGACTCAAGGTCCTGGGATGGTGTAATGACACTTTCCCCAAGTCATTCAGCTGTATGAAAGACCATTTCATAAGACCATGTAGTAAAAAGAGCTTTTTCTTTCTGAAAAAACTTTGCAAAGATTCACTGTTTGCAGCACGTGGGGACATGTTCTCCTTTTTATAGGTGAGAAAGATGGTGTGTGGCAGAATGCCTGGATTTATGGGCATCTATTCCAAGTCATTTCAAGGAGCTCTCAGACTGCCACACACCCCACTGATAATTCTCTGTGAGTCCCCAGTCAGACCAGCTAAAAATAAAACCCAGGAATGTCTTTTCATTTCCCTTTGAAACACTGAACCATTCTCTCCAGAATTCCACCCAGTGCTTTCCCAAGAAAAGCCTTACTTTTTGTGGGCTTTGCATCTTCATCCAGGTGACTGTGAAGAGTAAGTTGTGGGACAGAAACTGAGCAAGAACATGAGAACTGTCCCTCAGTCTGTAGGAACAGATAAAGGAATATAAGAAACAGGACATGCTTAGAACCAGCATTTCCCTGGTGTATCCTGCTGTCAGCAAAGAGCACACTGAGCAGGAGCTACAGATTTACTCATGGATTTACCCTCCAGGAATAGATACAGCTCCTTTGGCCTCATTTACACTTTTGGCTTCCAGACAATATGACAATCACCACCAAACTGATGTTATGACCTAAGTGAAATTCTTTACTACAGATGTCCCCAGAGTAAGACTTATTTTTGCCTGTTCTCCCACAAGAGAGACAAATAGAAGCAATACAAAATAATTTAATGCCTCTGATTTGTTTAAACTTAGCAGATCTTGCTGGCTAATGCCACACTGTGTCCTACACTGAGAAACCTCAGGACACAGGGAGAGTCTGTCACTTTTTGCTGCCTGTGTACTTTTTGATATTACGAAATGAGCCTGAGCCACAGATTGGAAACTGCTACTTGGGGAACTGAGCACAAGTGAGGAATGAGGAATCATTCCAGAAGAAAGTGAAAGGTAAACAGGCACCCTACTCACTTCCTGGGAATCTCTGGAGGAGGTATCATCCAGATCAGAGGTCTGAAACAAAATCAGGATAAATGAAATCATTCCTTGGAAGCAAGGAAGTGGCAGCAAGGGAACATACAGAAAATGGAGAGCTCCAGAAAACAGAGAAGTGTGGACTTCCTGCCTCCTACTCTCTTGTCTGGTCACTTGGAGAAATATGGCCTCGTGTGTACTTAATTAAAACCCCCAGCATATCTACTTTAATTCCAGAAAAATTAGTTCCCCATTTCATTCAAATGGCTCACACAGAGTCTCTAAATAGAGTTCACTCTTTGGTGGTTGAGGATCCCCTCATCACCTTTGGACATGCTCCAAACACAAACACAGGAGGCCTCAGCTCCCATCAGTCCACCTTATCCATGCCTGGAACTAAGGTGAGGTCACAGGAGACACCATGTCTTTTATTTTCCAACTCAGCTTTTGACTTAGTTTAAGTTTAATGGTTCCCCAGGCAGGCGAACTGGAGCTGGCCACATGCAAAGGCCTCGGAGCAGCCACACTGGCCCCATTCACGCTCAGCTTCCCAATCCCTCCCTAGGGGTGACAGTCCTACCAGAGTGGGCAGCTCCAGTTGCAACCTTCTCAGCTTGGCTTCAGTGGCCAGCAGCTGGCTCTCCTTCTGGAAGAGCTGCAGCTGCATCTCATCACATCTCTCCCCCAGCTCCCGGATCTGCTTGCGGTGAGCGTCCCTCTCCACCAGGTTCTTGGAGTACTGCAGGTGGAACTGCTCTCGGGTCAGGAGAGCCTGGGGAAAGGGGCAGCACGTGCCATGTCACTCAGTACAGTCAGGATTACACATCTGCCCATTTCAGGCAGCACAGCAGGGATGAACAGCATTCCATAAGGAGTGTTTTATCACCTGGTCTCTCTCTGCAGCCACTTCCTCCATCTGCTGCAGAACAGCTTCGATCCGTTTTTTATACATCTGGGAGTCCTTCCTCAGGGACATGCACTGCAGTTCAAGCATCTCTTTTTCCTCTGCAAACTGCTGAGACAAAGCCATAAAGCACCTGACTGTGGGCAGAACCTGAGCCAGACTGTCACCACTCCTGCTCTGTGCCACAGATTGCTCTGGCCAGACCTCCACAGCCTGAGCTGTCCCCTGCACACAGAATGCTAAAATACAGGTGCTACAGGAGGATTGTAGGTGTTCACCTGCCTGTCTCACCCACAGCAGGACCCTCAGCAGGAGTTTGCACTGCAGCACCTACTTTCTCTTGGAGCACCTTGGCTCGGCGCAGCTCCTTGCGCAGGCTGTAAATGGTGTTCACCAGCTCCCGCCGTTCTTCCACGATCTGCCTGCAATCACTCTCCTGAGTCTCCTTTGAGAGGCTCTTCTCCAAATTCTGTTCCCTGGCAACCTGTTGAACGAAGGAAAAAGTGAGATACAGCCACCGTCTATCTCCATATCCACTCTCCCCGCACAGTGCTCTATTTGACTTGGGACAACAAGGCCCAGCTGACCCACAGAACCTTCACTGCAGCCCCAGCACTGCCCTGGCTCCTACAAATAACCACTTCTCACAAATTCACATTCAACCACCCCACCAACCTGGAGAGTGTTCTCCAGCTCCTGGTTCTTGGCCAGGAGCAGCTCCTTCTCCTGCTGGATCTCCCACACCACCTCATGGCTCGGGCGCTGCTCTATGGCGTGTTTCAGCTTCATGGTGTGCTTGCGCTCCAGCTTGCAGTCATCCTCAGCCTTCATCAGGCTGTGCTTCAAGTGGTCAATCTGTGAGGAAGTTCAGAGCTTATCAGGAACAAGGAGAAAACTCTGGCCTGAAAAAGCAGCTCTTGCTCCATTCCCCAGACAGAGGGCAAGTTTCTCCCCAGCTGTTTTCCTCAGGAGGTTTGGTGCTCTGGGGACCCGGGTCCTGCCTGTGTGCAAACAGATACATGTTGTTCCTGTGCTGCCTTTGTGAAATCAGCCTTGAATAAGGGAAAGCCTGTTAACTCTTCACAGCACTTGTAAAACGTGGGCCTACAGGGCTGAGCTAAGACCACCAAGGGATGCCATTTGCTAGAGAAGATGCTTAGAGCTTCATGATGGGCAAAGACAAGTCAGGTGCTCAGCTCAGCCTTCCAGGGATCAGGTGAGAGAGAAGGGGGAAGCTGGAGAAATGCGACTGACCTCTAGGATCAGGTCCCTGTTCTTCATGAGGGCCGCGCTCTTCTCCTCACTCTGCTTGGCGTAGCTCATGGCCAGGTTGTAGTTCTCGTCCTTGCACTTGCGCAGCTCCCTGCTCAGGCTGTCCCTCTCCTCCTTCATCCTCTGTGCCCGCTCCTGGTGCTTGCGGAGCAGGCTGTCCCTCACCCACATCTCCCTGATGGTGTCCTCCTTGGAGTGCAGCCACACCGTCAGCTCCTGGGCCTTGCGCCGCTCCTCCTGCACCGCACTCTGCAGCTTCATGATCTCGTTCATCAGCACCTGGCTCAGGCCAGACTCCCCAGCCGTGTCTGTGTAGGGGGCAGGTGTCAGCCCCTGCTGTCCTGGCTGCTCCCAGGCACACACACAGCTCAGCTGCCCCCCACTTCCCACTGCAGCTCAGGATCAGCCCATGCCAACCCTGAAAATGTGTGATCAATGACCCCCATGGTTTGCCCCTTCTCTGTGCCCTCCTGCATCACAGTGTCACTGACAGAACAGGCAGGAGGAAGAACTGATCCTTCTGCTTCCTTCTCCACCCTCCCCCAGCCCAGCCTGTGACACCACGGCTGTTCTTCCCAGAACCCTTCCAAAGCACACAGGGAGTGAGGCAGGGAGTGCTCCTGACTCTGCACAGCAACACCAAAGGAAGAGCTGTTTCTGAGAACACAAACAGTACCTATAATCATAGAGAAGACCCTGCTGGGCTCCTTGCCAGTTATTTTCTTATACAGATGTGGATAATAAAGTTCAAGGCTCTCCATAAACGCCTCAAAGCCCTTGTGCCCCGTTCGCTGTAGAATGTCCAGAAGAACACCTGAAATAATGGCAACAGGATATTCTATTCAGTTATTCATCTCTTTACCTATCTCTAACATAACAAAAAATGGATCCACTTTCTCCACATACAAAAGTCCCTGGGATCAAATCACGGAAGAATCAACTAGGTTGGAAGAGAGTTTTGGGATCATTGAGTCCAGCCTATGACCAAACATAACCTTGTCAACTAGACCATGGCACTGAGTGACACATCCAGGGATGGTGACACCACCATGTCCCTGGGCAGTACTTCCAATGTCTAATTCCCCAGAAAAACCATAAACCAATTGCCTAGTGACTAAACAAAAGTATTTTGGCTGTTCCAATTGGCTCCCAGCAGAGCACAGGAGCATTCAGGAAGCCAAAGGCTGCCCTCACACACCCACCTGCCTTCCGTTTGCGCATGACCAGGGTGGGGTCGTTGAGGACCTGCTCCTCATCCTCAGGGCTGATCACTCTGCACTGCCGGAGATAAGGGGTTATCCGGGAAGGGTCGATCACAGAGATCAGCTTCACACGGAAGTTCTCCAGGTTATTCCAACAGATCTCATCGTTATCTTCCTCCAACATGTCAGCAGTGAGAAGTATCAGTGAGCAGCCTTGTCCTGCCTGGAAACAACCACCAGAAAACTAACAAGCAGACTCTGAGCCTCCTGGAGTGGTGAGTGAGGTGGAGATATCCAGGATGTTCACAGACTGAGAATGGAGAAGTGCCTTGTCTTTGTCTGCCATCACCTGCAGAATAGTCACACGTGACACGGAGTGAGGTACCGGAGAGGAAGCAGCAGAGCTGAGGATGGTGCCAGTGCTGCTGCCACAGCTCTGTGGGAGAGCTGGGGAGAAATTCTGAGAAAACAGAAGTCACCAAAGCTCAATGAACCTTCCTCCAACCAGCTGAACAGCTCCCAGAGCTCACTGCAACAGGAAAGTGTAACTATTTAGCAACAGACTTACTGGCAATAGGCAAGTCCTTGAGAGCCCTGTGAACAAAGGGAAATCCAGCTAACCCTAGATTCCCAACAGCATATCCCAAGAAAGTGCTGTCAAATCTCACTGAGCTCACCTTGGGCTCTCCAGGTGCTCATCTGTGCTTATAATTAAATCTTCAATTCCATAAACAACACAAAAAGAATTGCAGACAACACAGGACAAGATGATGGCAAACAGCAACTTTCCAATATGAGACTAAACATCCTCTGTAGAAGTGAAAACACCTTTAAAACTCTCCTAATAAGCTGTTGCCTCTGCCTTAGAAACAGTTCACAACTCCATCTCCCAGCACTTGAGATCCCTGAATTCTGTCAGATCACACAGCCACTAAATCTGACACCCACAAAAGGTTCTGTGAAAACCCCCAAAGGTAACAGCCTTAACTGTGTTCAGCTGCAACCAGACCAAAGGTGTTTTTATGTTGTAACTTATCCATACACACATTTGTACATTATTGCCACTGTACACACAGAGGGGAAGATCAGCACCAGGGAGCCCTGAGGTCACTTTTCTCCCACATCCACTGCAGCTTCAGCAATTTATGCTCACTAACACCAGCAGATTACAAGAGATGCATTTCTCTGTTGCCAAACCTCCCATTCTTACCTCAGAGCTGTACAATAATCTCTTCTCCCTGTTAACAGAAGCCATTCTATATTACATGGACCAACCTGAGTCTGTGCAGTCACAAAAACCTCATTTCCCCTCCTGTGTCCTGGCTCTGAAAAAACTGGTCTTGGGTGCAGCCTCCCTTTATATTCTGGCCAGAGCGAAGATCATTCCAGGAGCAAAATTGGTTTGAGAAAAGAGAAAAGGGGAAACTATTCAGCTGTACTCTAAGACAGGAAATGGAAGGAAAAAACCCCCAGAGATAAATGAAAAAGGGGAAGCCAGAATGGGTGATGGGGGAGGACAAAAATGGTCGTGGCATTGTGAGTCAGCAGCAACACATACATAGTGATTTTAGATTAATTCTGGCTTTGTTTTCCAATCTGTCCCACTGAAGTGCCTACTGGGGTCGAGCAAGTTTCCTTGTGTAGTGGTTAGGAAGGCTGAAAAGATCAAAAAGAATGAAAGTTACAGGCATAAGTCTGTGCAGCTGATTTCAGGGGACAAAACCAGCCACAAAATTAGAAGAAAGAGGCTCTTCAAAGGCCTTCCAGTTGTTAACGTCTCTATCCAGGAAAGCAGGTGGCAACAAGGACTCGCTCTTGCTTTGGAGTTCTGCTGAAAAGGATGATTTCCATAATGATGCCTCTAATTTTGGATGTCCTTAAGCTTCAAGCATAATTATGACAACTCAGTATTTTGAGGGAAAGGGAGTCAAGTCTTGGCAAAGCAAGGAACATAACCCACGATTCCCAAATTACAGGCTGGGGCTCTAACAGCAATTAAAGGAGCAGCACAGAAAGCAGCACTGTGATGATGTTGAGCATCAACTGAAGACCTGTGCCTGCCTCCCCACCTTCCCACAATGCTGGAGCTGTAGCTGAGACAAGAACTCTGTTAAAAAAGCCTGGAGAACACACACGCTCCGATGCCATGGCAGCATGACACACGTTCCATTAGCTTCCCACTCCACTCTTTGTTCTGCTTTCTAGGTTTGTGGAGAGTTTTCCCATGTTATCATTAGGAGTGGGGCAGAGATGCTCAGAGATTCTTTCAGCCTGTGCTTCTTGTGGGGCGTTGAATCAGCTTTACATTAAAAAAAGGTACAGCACCTCTGTCAGCTGTGCTCTTGCTGAAAGTTAATCAGTCCCTGCTAATTGACCAGTCTAACTCTGGGAGGTTTTGTTCCACAGGGACAGATCAATTTAATCCTGAAAAAGGACAAAGACAGCTGTTTCTTATACAGTTTTTCCACAAACAGATTACAAGAGCAGCTCCTGAGCACCTTTAGAGCACAGATCACCTTTACTACCATAACAGCCTGTGAACAGCATCCAGAACTGCTTCTGCCACAGATGGATTTCTGGGAAAAATGTTATCCACACTGGTTTATGGAAAATGGAGCACACTGCAAGAGGAAAGCCATTCCACAATCATTCTAATTGCTCCATAATGTCTTGACACCAAATTACAGCAGCATTGGCATCCAATGTCCCCTGACCCCAGCTCTGCCTGAAGGGCCCTCAGAGAAGACTTGGAATTCACAGAACTCATCACTACACTCAGGGAAAGCTCAGTCAGTCAGTGCAGTGGAAAGAAACTTTCTGCAGCATTTTCCCTCTAGATTTTATCAGCTTTGCCTCAGCTAACCTTGCACCTCTCTGTGAGACAGAAATTGCTGGTTTATAAATGAAGAAACAAGTTCTTGTGAAGTGATTCGATGTCTGTACAGGGCAGGCTGTGGAAGAATCAAGAAAGAATCCAAGCCACATGAATATTCATATTCCACTTTCTCCCTGGTTTTCATGCAGCTTGCAAACTTCATTTTTCTCATTAGCAATCACCCTCATACACACATTATTAAAGCACTATTTACTACGGAAAAAACCACACAGAATACGGCAGTAATTTTTAAGTGAGAAAAATAAAACATCTGTATTTCAACAAATACTTAAGACTCATTTTGATACAAAATTAATCTGCTGCTTATTCAGCAGCGTTCAGTCAGTTAGCAAGCAAAGCCACTGCCACAGCACTAAAAAACACCCAATTAGCAACATATTCTGAACATGGATAAACATTCACATAAATAGGGGCCAAACAAAAAGGAAATAAATAACCATCCCTGCTGGTTTCCCAAGATTTCCAGCACCTTCTGCCCCAGAATCTATGGCAGGTGTGAGTTTGAAAGAGTAGAATGGGTCTATGCCTGAAAGGTTTCCCTCCAGCCATTTTCTTTCATTTTTGCACCTTTCCTACAGATGCAGATTTTTTTTGGGTGATGGGAAAACCAGTCCAGCCATTTTCCTCTTCCCCAGGTCCATCCAGTCCATGTGTTGGAAGTGATAAAAGTGATCAGTGCAAAGAGTATCTCCCACTGCCATGCAGGAAGGCAGAGCTCATTCCAGTGACCTCTGTAACAAAGCACAAACAGCTCCCATCAGTCACAGCCTTTTTACAGGGAAGTTGCCATTTTAGAGTTTCTAAAATGGATTTTAAATAAAAAAACCTCAAGCAGTGTCATCTGACAACCACGAGAATCAAACTCTGCTCATGTTCACTGCACCAAAAGCCTCTACAGATATTAAGACACCACACATTTGTACCTTACAGAAGCTGGCCTGTTTTAAGTGTAGAGAAATGGAGCCATATGGGGAGAATAAACCCCAAACCCCACAAAGTTTTTCAAAGGTGAAGTGTTAAAGAGAAATTCCACTGGCAGCCAAGTGTGCAGAGTGTTACCAACCAGGTACAACAGTAGTGGGCACAGCATGGACTAAAAGGCTGCCAAGTGTTTGAACTTCATGACTTTTTTATATATAATTTTATCAGACAGACATGAACTTTCCCTCTTCCCAAAAGATTATCAGCCTCAGGCTGCGATTAATGGTGACTGCAGAACTCTGTGTCCTCAGGGAACAAGAGCAGAGATAATTGAGCCCTTTCCTGGGGTCGTGATTCATTGTCTGAGCTGAACCACAGACAAATGTGGTTCAGGTTCTCAGGCACGAAATACAAGATCACTGAGTAGCTACTAACACATCTCCTTCTCACATCCTCCTCCTCTTCCTGAAGCGGGCACTTCTCCTGATGGGAGCAGCACTGGCATCAGCCACATCAGTGCAGGAGGCCAAGGCAGCCTGGCCAGTGTCCTCTTCAGCCCCCAGGCCCTGCAATATAAACAGAGTATGATCAGCACCATAAGAATGAGCACAACTACAAATAACCCCTTCAGCCAACTTTTTTTTTATGGAGCTCAGCAAGATTCCCAAAATAATCTTCCCTTTACCTTCAAATACAAGAATAGGGCAATATTCTGTTACCAGTGTTAGACAAACCACAAAATATCTCCCAGTTTTCAGAGCAAAACCTTCAGCCAACAGTTTCCTCCTGTTCCTGCTACCAAACCAGAGCAATTCCTGCTGTTGTTTCTGTCTGGGCACAACTGTCCATTGCAGAGGTTGTGGCACAACCATTTGTTAGAAGTTGGGTGCCTGCCACGTGTGGTGCTTCAGCTCTCACTGCTGGAGCCAGACAGTGCCCCAGACAGCACAGGTCACACCAGCTTCTGATTTATCACAAAACACAACCCTTTCCACAAACTTTTTGCTGCAAACCACCAGGAAAACAACCTGGCTGTAGTGAGAATCAAAGGAGTGGGAGAGAGACTGGAAGATGAGACAGAACAGAGGTTGGCAGTGAGGCTGTCAGGCAGTGAAGAACTCTTGGTGACCTTTGAAGCAACTGCTCATAGTTCAAACAACACTGAACTTGGTCCAGACCCAAAAGTCAGAGCTAGAATAGAAAAAAAAATTGCTGGGAAAACTCTGATTTTTAGGCAGCTTTGCCATCTTTCTATAGAAACAGCCATTGGCCTTGTTTATCCATCTTCATCAGTGTTTTGTTTGTTTACTTTGGCACCACAATGCATTGAAATGTGAGTTTGAGCTGCACAACTTCCTGGTGTGTTTTGTAAGAAACAGTGCTGGGCAGTAATGGATTTAACCACAAAATGAGAGGCTAGTTTGGGGTCTGGCTTCCATCAATCCTTAACAGCTTAGCAATCTCTAGCCACATAAACCAACTTGGGATGAAGATGCAAATAAGAACATATACAATTCCCCTGTTATTATTGGGGTTTAGAGGACACATACAGCAAAAAACAAGGGCCTGATTTCAAAAATACAAGAGTCAGAGCAGCAGGTTATAAAGTGGAAAAGGAAGGGAGTTTTGATATCCACTTCTGGGAATTGTCATGGCAAGTTTAACATGCTACATAAAACACAGACTTTTAGCCTTGGACTAAGGGCTCCCAGCTGAGCTGCAGAGCTTTTTGTTATCTGCTGTAAAACCATGTTTATTCAGGACGACATTTCTGCTACACTTAAAAACAGTGGGGGATTCTCCTTGGGTTTCAGTGCAATATTTAACTGGGAGTAACTTTCTGCTTTTAGCCCCTGACATCTGTTTTACCTGATTTAGTAAATCAGCATCTTTGTCTCCAGGCTCATTACCAACTCTCCAATCCAACTGTGCTCCTGTTAATTCATTCCCACAACTCTCTTCCTCAGACACTTCCTTCTCACTCTGCCACTCCTCTTCATCACTCTCCTCATATTGCTTCCTGCTGGCTGACAGAGTTGTTGTCACTTTTGGAGGAGGCAGAGTTGCCAGGACAGCTGGCAGTGTGAAGGCTGCCAGGAATCTGGCTTTCAGCAGGAGGTAAGCAGGGTTATCACCCAGTTTCTGCTGCACCAGTTCTCCAATAGCATGGAAAACATCCTGAGTGCCTCCATCCTGACTGGCATCAGAGGGCAGGAGACTCGATGCTTGTTCTTCCAAAGCAGCTTTCTGCAGAAGGAGCTTTGAGAGGGTTTTTATGTTGCACAGAAAAGGTGGCAAATAAGGCAGCCTGGTTTGCAGTGGTGGGACCTGGACACCTTTTTTCCCACTCAGCCACTCCCTCACCAGCCCCTCGTCTTCAAGGGAAATGAGGCTGAAGTCAAGTAGGTTCTTCTCTGCACTGGAAGTGCTTGGCTGGGGGGGAACGTCCTCAGGCTGCGCAGTTGGAGGTTTGGAGGCAATGGGTCTGTTCTTCAAGGCTTGGGCAGCAAAGCAACCTGAGTTCCTTGGGACACTGCCATCAAGAACTCGATCTTCAGGCTGGAGCACCGTCCCTTTTGTGGTAATTTCAGAGTTGGAAGATGCTCTGTTTGTTGTAGTAAGAGAGTCAAGGCTCTTTCCCACACCAGTGAGACTGGACACATGTTGGGAATCAGCCCCCTGAGTGTTTGCAGGGGGCTGTGTTTGTGGCACCACTGCACACAGGGCTGGGGTGTCAGAGGGAAGAGCAGTTGGAGCTGCAGGTGAGTCAGAAGCCTTGGAGAAGCCATTTGAACATGCAGATGTCACAGAAGAAATGCTGGGTGTGCTGCATTCAGAACTCACAGAGGTTCCAGGTAAAAGGATTGTGGAATGGTCAGCTGCCTTTGCCAGAGGAACTCCTGCTAGCTGGGAACTTGGTCCTTTTGTATCTGCACTGCTGGGACCAGGTGGATTTGCTCCAGCTGGTACAGGAGTCACTCCCAAACCAGAGACACTGCCATTGGAAGTCACAGTTGTCTGACACAGTTGTCTCCCAGGAGCAGGTGGTGTTCCTTGGGGAACATCCACCACAGTTTGCACAGCAGTGGGAAGCAGAGCCTGTGGGGTTACGACCAACGTGAAGGGCAGGATGCTGTTGGGAATCACGGGACAACCAGCTTGTGGACTGATAAGAGCAGGCAACAAGTTGACTGGCCTTTGCTGTAGCCCATTAGTGTTCAGCTCACAGGAAACTGGTGTGGAAAGGGACAGTTTGTTGGTGCCACACTCCAGGCCAACAGGCACCACTGTGATCTGGTGTGGCACAAGAGCCTGGTTTTGCAACATGACTGCAGCTGAGCTACCAGCTACAAGCTGACCATTGCACCCTCCCTGATTTGGGGCCTTCTCTGCTGCAGCTGGATTCATGCCCTCTCCTTCAGGGCTACTTTCCAAAGCTTCCTCTTTTAGTTCCTTATTGGACCACAGACCTGTCCCTTGTGAGCAACCAGGGCTTTCCCCAGTTCCTGGCACTGCTGAGGAATCGTTTTTAGGCACAACAGCAGAAGTGGAACCTACAGCAGAAGTACTTGCTGGCACTAGAGCTGGTGTACCCTGTACTTGGCTACTTGTACAACCAGCTGCTGCAGGTTTGCTCTCTGCTTGTGCAGGAGGAATGATTTGCTGTGGTGGGTGCTGGATTATCAAAGGCCCCGAAACCAGCACCTGTGGGGCGACCAACACTGTCCCCTGCATGGCCTTCTTGGCCTGGGACTCCCTTAACCGCTTCTCTCTCAGCAATTCTGAGACAGTTTTAGGCTTCTGCCTCTGCCCCTGGGCTGGAGGAGCTGCCTGCATGGCTGGGGCACTGCTCTCCAAGGCAGCAGCAGCAGTTTCTCTTGCTTTTAGGGTAACAGGTCTCCTGCCAGCATTCCTTGGTATGCCCCGTTGGGAGCTCCTCTGAGAACAAGACTGAGATGAATTGCCTACAGAGGAGAAGAGATAAAATTAAAAAGAATGAACAGTATTTTCAACAGGCATTTGTCAGCCATGAAACATCAAGTAACCTGCACAGGAAGGGGCAAAACTCGTGTGTATGAAAATTCCTACAACATTACAGTCTTGATTTAATCAAGCCCTATCTGATAACTGTGGTAACAAGCTGACACCACTGAGCAAGGAATTGTGCTGGTCCAGTGCCACTGGTCTCACAGCCCTCCAGTATTTTTTCCAGTCCTTACCAAAGGGGAACATATTTAGCCAATAACAGATCCAAGGGCTAGCAAAAATGAGCATGGCAGTGCAGTTTGGCTCCAAGAGTTCTCCTTCAGTTAAACTGCTCATTAATGTAACAGTGATGAATTAAGTGAAAGTTCTTGCACATCATAAAGATAAATGTTCTGGTAGGTACCTGAAGAAGTCTCCACGTTTTGGGAAGCCTGTAAAAAAAATTACATTAAATTATATTTCTGAGATATGTAAAGATCATTAAAACAGCACAGAGGTGAATCAAACCCACATCTGCCAACATTACTATGCCTCTGAACCAAAACAAACTGGTAACACATGCACTGGTCAAACAATTAAAAAAATGTTTGTTTCAGTCAAGACTTCAGTGGGAAAAGCTTAGAAACAGACCCTGTCAGTACCTGCTGAGGCCTTCTTGCATCAGCCTTGAGCTGCTCCAGCTGCCTCAGCTTCTTCTCACGAATAATCTTCATACAGCCCTTGGTGTCAATCTGAAAGAGCTGCAGGGTGAGAACTTCATTAACATTTGATTGAGAACAAAAATGTTCTGGTGGGGTCAGTGACAATACCAGATGGATGGGACATGCTTCACCTGCAAGATCCTGGGCACATTTTTACACTCACAGGAAAAGCTCTGGCAGGATTAGATTTTAGATGCAGGATTTATTTAAGAAATATATGCAAGGCAAGAGGCCAGATTAATCCAGTAATTAGATTATTTAAAAAACAAAGATAAACTATGTAAGCCTCAAATACAGAAAAATAAAGATTAGTACTGTTTGAAAGCAGATAATGCTATTTAGACAGCAATACCTACCTGAATGAACAGTGTGAAGAGGGGAGTGCTTGTGAGACTGATTGACTTTAACTTCTCTTGAATAGCATCAGCTAGGAAAAAAAATCCAACATCAAAATCAGCTGGGAATTCACTTACAAGATGTCTGAAAGCAGGGACAACAAGTAGGATGGGTCAGAAGCACCTTTTGTCTGACGAAAAGCCATCTTCCCAGTCTGCAAAGTGCAGGGCAGCAGCACATTGCCCACCCAAGGGGTCACTGCCATGAGCAGCTTCCTGTCCAGGCTCAGCCTCTTCCAGTGCTCCCTCTCTTGGCGTGAAATTTTGTGTGTCATGTTCTGCAGCCCCTGGGCACTCTGGCCAACAGCTGCACTGACTCCAGGTGTTTTTGTTATAAGGCCAGGAGGAGGTTTTAGCATCTTGTATCGCTGTGCATGAAAAAATACACAATTAGAGTTCCAACAGTTTGTCCCAGAACCAACTATTCATGGGGCAGTTATGACAAAAAATGATGAGCTTTTTCTCTTGGGACTGCAGTGCAAGAAGACACTGTCATTACATTAAAAAAATTTCCCACTACATACAGCCTGGCAGTGCTTATATCACAAGAGAAGACAAGACAGGAGAGGCACTTACAAGTTTCTTCTGAACAAATGTGTTGTGCCTTAATATTTTTCTCACATCCTCCAGGGTAACCCGCAGCACTTGCTTTCCACATCGAGCAGCCTTAACATGAAGCACACAAGCAAAGATGAAAGGGAGAGTAACTCACAGAAAATTACTTGCACAGCAGGCACAAGAAATGTCAACATTCTTGCTGTTGAAAGTATCTTATTAAACGAAATCAGCCCTGAAGAGCAGACCTTTACCTCTCCTTTTAGTCCTTGTACATTATCACAATACCAAATGACTGTTTCATAAAAGCTTTTGTGTGAAATATTTACCAAAACTCACAAAGGGTCAGAATTTGCTTGGCAATTCTCTCTGAATTTTTTGACTTAACAGTACAAGGGAAGGAATAGCAAGATGTTTGGAGAAGTCACTGATTCTTCCCTAAATTCTACTAGTAAAGTAATGCTGTATCTGTAATCCAAATTAAAGACCTCTCACAGCATAACCCTTGCACCACAACCCCCAGAACACACCACCTTGAAACAAACAAACTCGTCTGCCCACAGTCCAGGACACACGTGCAATTCTGAACACAAAACTCAGAACACTTCTGCTTGTGTGAACTTAAATGGTGATTTAGACATTAAGGATTTTGCTAAGGAATATCTTGCTGCAAAATTGTGCTTAGAAGGGTTTGTATTGCTTCAGGACCTCACCTGGGGTGAAAACTCAGCTCAGAATCAGATATGGATGTGTAAGTAACTTAATTCTTCCAAAGACACCCCAATTCACTGTACAATTCTGCTTTATGAAGATCCAGCCAAAGCTTTGTTTGTGTGACAGTACACATAGGAAAGAACACAGCTGTTTTCTAGGTAATGCATGGGGAAGCAGTGCTAGAAATTTCCATTTAATCCCACAGCTGAGTTTCCAGCAGCTCCCTCCAATGGCACAGTGAGAAAGCAGACAACACAGGTGAGAGAAAGATTTTGTTCTCTGCTCATCACATCCTCTCCTTACTGCAGCTACTGCACTTCCCAGTGGTGTCTGATCTCAGCTCCCATCCCAGCAAGCAGAGTGGGAATCCCAGCTCACCTTGCTCATTACTTCTGCTGGGTCCTTCACCACAACATCCGTTGAGTGGGGCCGTGAAATGCCCCTCAGCAGAATGTTCAGCTCAGATGATGTATCAGCAGCTCTGTCTGTGCCTCCATCACACACTGCCCTTGGAATGTCACTGCTACTGGTCCCTTCATCAGCACTCAGAGGAGAGAAAAGGGATGAGGTTTGGTATCTCCCTTTGTTTGCCTCCTCTGGGTCTGGCCCTGTTGGTATCCACAAATCAATGCTGGGGAGTGCATACTCCTTCTTGCTTCTTGTTCTGGTCATCTCCTCCTCCTCTGAGCTGTCTGCCAAGTCCAGTTCCATGTCCTCACTGCTGCTCTCTGAACAGGTGGAACTCTCCTCATCAAGGTGCTGTTTTGCTGCCCCGAATCTTTGCTTCTCGGTCAGAAAAAGCACAGACAGGTATTAGCCAGTGTCCACCCTTGGCCTGCAGCTCTCTCAAATCAGAAAATTACAAGTTTCATAGAGCAGGATCCTATCAGTGGCTTCCATATGGATAGTTCTGCTTTGCTTCTCTTAAGGTTAACTACACAGTACACAGATTTTGGGTTAGATCCTTGTATGCAAAGAAAAAGCTACAAATAAAAGTTTCTGTGAAAAACTGGTACGTGTGGAAGTACAAATTAAGTAGAAAGCCCCATCCTGACACATTTGGGTGTCCACAGACACTTCCCTAGGGCAGGTGCCTTATCAATGGAAACAAGACCATCTTCAACATGGTCTTAAGCAGCCAGAATTTCTGTAATGCTTGTTACCAAAACTGGCAACTCATGAGGTGCATATATGAAACCCCAGGTATATCCCACCCTTACATGCATTTCATGGCACTAAAGAATTCTGGATAATGTACAAATATATAGCAAATTAACTTGAGACCTTAAGAACAAAAGCTGCTTTAACATATCAAAAAATTAAACCATTAACATCCACGACAAAAATCTTAATCGTGCAAAATCAGTGTCAATTTTTGTATTGATTTCACAGGATTCTACTTATAGTTTAGAGAATCTTGACTGAAGAGGTGGGGCTGTGCCATAGCAGGATTTCCACAGTACCTTAGAGCCAATCATGAGTTTCCACTTGCTCAGGCATTGGGAGCCAGTCCGATGTGGCAACTCGGATGCTATTTTACTCCAGTGACCTAAAAAGGATGCAGAGGATGTAAAACACGACCATTAGTGCCACACACTGAGCACAAAAGCCATTCACTGCAGATCATTATACACATATTATTCACTTCCCGATACAAGAGACAGAGTTACTGTATGAATGGATCTCAAATCCTTAATAGAAGGAAGGCTGCAATCTTCAGTACAAAGCAAAGCCTGCATCTTTAATGATACTGAGTCTTCCAAACTTCTACAAGTTAAGCCACAGAAACACCTACCCAGGCCATGCTTTTGAACGAGCTCAATCAGCTGCTCCTCTTCCTTTATGCTCCACCTGCCTTTCTTTACATCCCAGTGCAATGCTTTTAAGTACCTTCAAAATGAAACATTACAGTAAGGAACGTTCAACCCTGTTTGTACAGCTCAAATCATCACTGCATGCTCCAAGGCTGAACAAAACCAGCATTCCTAATCAGAGCTCTCCTTTTTCCCTTCCTTACTCCCTTGTGAGTATTGAGACCATAACCAGTCTACAAATCTGCCCTTAAGTGGACACTGGTTTAAGCAAATCAAACACTTGTAAAACAAGTTGCACCAGCTCTAATAAACCAGTTGGTACATTTGCACACTCACCTGTCTCTGCACTGAGCGTCGCTCCTCCCCGGCACCTCTGTCCGGATTTTGTACCAATCCCTCTCCCCGTACTTCTTAACTGCAGCTAGCAGCATCTGTGTTCATCACACAAAGCAAGAGTTGAAATTCTCACCAGGAACATCCTAACAGGTCTGAGACAGAAGCAGTTGTATCTCTTGGTGTTGTAAGTCTCTGAACTGAAGTGCTTAGGAGTTTCTAAGCCTCTTTGAACTGCCCACCTTGGTCTGTTTCACGCTCCTCTGTGCCACTGCTAAAGCTCAGCTCTGTACAGCTTTACACAACACACCAACACCAACATCCCCACCCTGCAATTCCAGGCACCAAAGAATGGAGCTTACAGCATCTTCCTCTGGTGTCCAGGGACCTTTCTTCAAGCTGGGGTCCACGCTCTTTGTCCAGCGGTAGATCAGCTGAGCAGAATCTCTTCCTTCCATGTAATAAGCAACTAGAAATGCAAAAGTCTGCTTTGAAATCTATTGTAAACTACATTTCTTCCTTTACTTATATTCTAATGGTGAGGTTTTTTCAAGCAGTGATTGCCATAAGCAGCATTTTAATCTCTTAAACCAAAGTACACAGGAATGAAAAGAGTACAGCATACACAGAATGTCACTGTTTATAATGGCATTATAAACACACTAAACACTTGATGCCCCAACAATCTATCCTGCAACTACAGAGAACTAGCAAAGGGTTCAGCTCTCACATGACTGACAGGTTGAAAACATCAGGTGTTACACACAGGCTTGGATTTAGGAGTGGAGATACTTGGTTTCTATTCTCAACTCTGCTGCTCACTACTCATGCTGCCTCTCACACTCCTGAGGGACACAGGCAGCAGCACTGAGTCCTTAAAAAGGCTTCTGGGCACTGAAAACTGCCCAAACAGCTGGCCAGGAATGAATCCTGGCTTTCTAGGGAACAGTCCTGATGATTTTGTAATAGAAAAAGGAAGCTCACACAAGTGTCAGCACTTGTCATTAACACTCAGCCAGTTTCAGTGAAATTCCCCAAATGGATAAACGTTCCAAAAGATACCAAGTTCCTGCTGAAATAATGAAACTTTCAGGTAGGTACAGGAAAGGCACAGATCACTGCTCCCAAAATGGAAGGCTTTGTCACTTGTAGATCACTTACTTTTCTTGTATGGGATATGGCTTCCCACCCTCATCTCTTGAACCAGCTCTAGAAGCATTTCATCTTCATCCTTGGTCCATTCTTTCCTTTTCAAATCTTTGTTACAGATTTGGTATTTCTGCAAGCACTGGAAAGGTGTCCTGTTTGTCTTAATATAAGGAAAACAGATACACAGAGACTTGGTTATTTATGAGGACTAAAAGCAAGAGGAAAAGCCCAAAGTACTGAATGTTTTTGGCCCTGTTCTTGGATGGTTCTCAGAAAAGCATTCATTAACAGTGAATTGGCATTAACATTACTTTCTGAGGCACAGTTAAGTCAGAATTAATCAATTTATCATGCTCAGACCTTACCCCCAGCTCCTGGGCTATGCTCTGCCAGTCCAGGTAATTGTGTCTAGCAGCAATTCGCTTGAGCCTCTCTATTTCCTCCTCACTCCATTCTGTTTTGTTGATGCTTGGATGCTCCCAGTTTTGCCAAAACTTCTTCAGTTCTTCTGAACTACGTTGTCCATCAAACTAAAAGAAACAAGTAAAATCTGTTTCATCTTATAGCTGAACTGAAACATGTGGACAGAAAGGCACACTAATATTTTGCACTCTGTCTTATTGCCAAGTTTTTCAGACTTAAACCACGGAATTTTAACAATTTGAGATCAGTTATTAGTCAACTTGGAGAAATGCATGATGGAAACAGTGGATGCAAACCAAGTCAGGAGTTTCTTAAGGGAAGGGACACAGAAGCAACAAAACAGCTGATCCCCCAACTTACATGGATGTTTGAAATTTTCTCCCAGTCATGCTCATCGAATCTGGTTCCTAATAATTCACTTTCTGGCAGTTGGCTAAAGCAGAAGGTACAAAGAACAAGAAAGAACCATGTTAAACGATTAATTAAATACTCTGTCTTCTTGATCCAGATTCATCTTGCTCCTCCCACCCGTTCCTGACTTCCACAAGAACTGAACACTTGGATTAGCAGGAGAAACAATTAATACAATATCCAAATATGTCACTCTAGACATGAGCAAAAGCTCAAAGGTACTAAACCTTTCAAAGCTCTCTGCTCCTCTGTTGCTAAACCAAGAGCTACCTAAAGCAGCACCTCTATGTTGGGTATAGATACTACGCTCTGTAGTATTTCTTAGTAAGGGACTGTGGAGATGAGAGAGCTGCAAAGCCTCAACAGCACTTAATTTCTTAACAAGCCAACACAAATAACCATTTCTCCAATTGTCACGTCTAGAAGTGGAAGCAGAGAGGTTTAAGAAGTAAAATCCAAGAAGAGACATTCATTTATCACAAAGAATGGAAGGACTTCTTACTTAATTGCCTCTATTTCTTGCTCCACTTCTTTGATTTGCTTTTCCAAGGTCTGTTTCTCCGTTTCAGTCTTGACTTTCTCCAGCTTCTGATTCCAATAACTCACCCTGTTCAAAGACATTTTTATCATTACTTAATAGAACTAGATGGGAATGAGGCCAAAGGCATCAGAAGATGTACAGCAGAGACAGCCACACTAACAGTAACCCAGGAACTTGCTGAAGGAAGGTGGAATCTCCACATCTACCTCCTCTTTCCCTCACACAGAACGTTCTCAGCAGGAGAAAGGAGGGGTTTGTGCAGTACTCACTTGAGGAGCTTTGGCTGGAGCAGGCGTTGCAAACGGTCACTCACCACCGACTTCTGCAGCAGCGTCTTCTCTCTGCTCTTCCCTGCACCAAACAGTGGGGCATCCAGACATCAGTGCAAAAACACTGCCAGGAGACACCCACTGCTTCCAACATCCCCAGAAAGCAACTCCCAGGTCTGCAATAAGAGTTCCAACCCCCAGTCCCCAGTGTCATGTCAGACTGGGGCAAGTCACAGCCTCTTCCTCAGTTTTAGCTCCAACAAGACCATCATCAAGGTGACTGTGACCATCCAGAGCTGGAGGTGTTCCCTGAACTCCTCTCATCTGAGCACTGCCCTTGCACCCTGGTTTTGGATGCATTAAAACAAATGCAAATGAAAAAGGGAGTCACTAATCACTCCCTGGAACAATTTACTGAGCATCCCATTCCCTTTTAACTACATTTTTTGTAAAGTCGAGTGTGCAATGTCAGAAGTGTTGATGTTTAACTGCAAATGGGACACACGTACATTAACCATATGAATATATTTATTTCTTATGGTTCTTCTAGGACACTGAAGAGCACACAGAGTTACTTACACTTTGCTGAAGTCAGTTGTTCAAAGGATTTTATGCCCTGAGCTGCCTTTTCCTTGGCATCTTCATTGGAAGGAGGGCCCTGATGAAGATTGGAAGAGTTAAATACACTGGAAGAGTCAGATACACAGAAAAATTACTTTTTTCTTAGATCTCTACTGTGAACTGCTACCGAAACAACTAGAAACTCAAACTTGTGCAAGTTACCTTTATCAGCATCAGCTCACAGATAGAACATTTTTAATAGAAAAATTACCAGCCATTGCTAGAATATATTAATGTAAGAATGGTGAGAGTTGACATCTTGGCCACTACAAGACATTGAGATCTCTCTTTGTTAATGACCCTTTAAAAACACATGGGAAAAGTACTAATATTTGCCTCAGAAACTGAGAAAACTCAGTTTCACACACATTCAGATTTCAACAAGTGTTTTGAGCAGCAGGACAGAACTGGGTCGAGAAGGTGAAGACAAAGTTAAAAACAAGAATATTCAAGCACCCCATGGCTGGAATTCCACTCCCCAGAACTCAGGGCCAGACATGGGCTGAACAAACATTTCCAAGAAAGGGTAAGTAAGTAGCAAGTGAGAAGAAAACTGTTTCAGACTGAGGAGTGAAGTTCAGTTACACAATGGAATTTTAACAGTTTTACCACAGTTACAATGTAAGTCTAACACTGAAGACATAGTTACAGTTACTTACAATTCCTGTGGTTTTATCCTTAAAGTAGGGCTTCAGAAAATGACCCAAAAATACATTTGCTGGAAGATTTCTACCATCTCCTGCCTTGGCAGTTTTTGAGCCATCCAGCTCACACATGATCTCCTTCTGCAACACAACAGTTAATTAAACAGTATCAGTGTCTCCTTCAAACTCCTGATTTCAGAGAGCAGTGGCTGAGCCATCACAAACATCCCAGGCAGGGTTCAGGTTTGCAGCACCAGACTATAAATCTGTGCATGTTAAAGGTAGGGGGAAAAATCAGTCAAATAAACCACTTGAAAAGCCACTCAATGTCACTGGTTTGAACTGCCAGGAAGAAAATAAACCTGGTTCCTGGCCAAGCAAGCTGAGCACTGTTGGAGTTGATTCCACTGGCAGCTGTGATGGACTAGGAACACCCTGGGAAGTCTTACTGGGCTTGAGGAGAGGGGAACATGGCAAATGGCAACCCAGAAAAGCACAGAAAAGAACATTTTGCTCCTGCTCTGCTCACCTGCTGCTCTCTGTTTTGTGCAATGAGCAGCTCCACTTCCTCAATCTTTTCCTGGATAACTTCCTGGTACACATGGTTCATCTGCAGGCACGTTTCTGGATCCTGTGGAAGGCTTTCAACATCATCATCATCACTGCTGTCTTCTTCTCTTTCCACCTCCTTGAGGCAAATCAGGCATTTAAGGGGAAAAGAGAGAATACTTGCTTTAAAGGCAGGTATGTAACATAAATTATTTTGTAACTCAACACCTCCTTGGCTGAACCTGCTGTTTAACCCCAGCCTGGGGTGTTTCCAGGGGCAGCACCAGAGCAGTGAGGCCTCTGACCCTGTCACTTGTTGGCACATGAAGAAATCTGTGTATTACACTGAATAATAAAGTCCTAGGCAGGAATACCCAAACTGCAGGGCTGGTATTAACCCTTTCTGAGCACAGAGCCAAGGCAGCTGCCAGGATTTCCCCAGAAAAGGGGGAACTTTCCCTTCCTCCTGCTCCCTTCAATAAATGGATGGAAAGATATGCTTAAAAAAAAACATTTACCATTTCATCACGAGAATCATCTTCATCATCATCACCATCATCTTCATCATCATCTGTTGAACAACAAAAATAGAGATGTGCCAATTGTAGTGGGATAAAAGGAAAGCTCCAACCCCCAAACTGTTCAATCAAAGCACCATAGAGGTCTCACACATGACCATTAGAGGTTTTCCACAGTGACAGCATTGCAAAAATTATATTTAGTTACACTCCACACGTGCATCTTTTTGTTTTAGAGCAGGAAAACAGAGCAGCTCTGGATAGCCAGGACAGGATAACTACATCAATAATCCAACTGCATGGCCCTGCACACGGTGGCAAAAGAGAAGCCCCAGGGTGAGCAGCCAAGTAAACATTCCAAGCCAACAGAAACACAAACTCCAAAAGCACCAACAGCCCCTCAGCAACCCTCGGGTTTGCACTCAGTGGTACAGACTCCTGACAGTTGTTCAGACCTGCACCATTAAAACAGAGGCGGGTGAAGCCACTACGGGCAGAGATGCTCCAACTGTTACCAATTTCCCTTTGCTTTGAAAAACGAACTTTAGGAGGCGCGGGCAGGCTGTGGGGTGGAGCGGCTCACACAGGGGTTCGCCGTGCCCGTTTAAATGCTCTGGTTTCACTCCCGGAGTATTTGTTGGGTTGTTGGGTGCCCGAGGGACCAGAACCGACTGGAACCCTCCGTCAGGGGCTGGCAGCTCTAGGCCGCCTCCGGGGGCTTTACCATGAAAACAGGCACGTCTCCAGTGCCGGCGACCCACGCGGAGCGCCCTGAGGGGCCGCCCGAGCCCCTACCGGTGCCGGAGCTGAGGCTGCTGTCGGACAGGGCCAGCTCGATGTTGGCCCCGCCAGGCTCCAGGCTACGCTCCAACTCCTCGATCTCCCGGCGGATCTTCTCGCGCTCGGCATCCAGGTCGAGTCCCGGGGGGGTCTGTGCGGGCCGCTGGGGCCCGGCCGGGCCCGGCCCGCGGGACATGGCGGGGCCGCCGCTCCCGGGCTGGGCCTGGCCCCGCCCCCGCGCCCCAACCAATCGCTGCTGCGCATGGGAGTCAGCTGATCCCACCATGTGACCCAGCGCAGCCAATGCGCGCAGGGCTCGGCTGCAGAGACCGACACGGGCCGAGCCGACACCGGGACAGGGGGGCCACACCGGGAACGGGGGGGCCACACCGGGAACGGGGGGGGACACACCGGGAACGGGGGGGGACACACCGGGAACGGGGGGGGACACACCGGGAACGGGGGGACACCGCGGGACCGACCCACAGCCCCTTCTCCTTCCGCGGCACGAGCAGAGAAAGGCAAGGGGAGCCCCAGCTGAACCGTGGGATGCTCTCGGAGCAGGGTCTGTGGTGCCAGCCCCGCAGAACAGGGATGTGCTCCCGTCCATTCGGGATTTAGTGATCCATTGGCTGCACGGTGGGGAGGGATGGAAAAGGCAGCTCTGCAGCTTCGTGCATCGACGTGAGGCCGCGTGTTAAATATTCACATTTTAGTAACGATTTCTGCACGAAAGCAAAGTCCTTCGAGGCGTGTGAGGCACTCACTGTCCATCCTCAGACACCTCGGAAATTCTGTCTATGGATTTCAGGAGATCAGCGACGAGCTGCAGGGATTCTGCTCCGGACAGCAGCTGCCTGGAACCACAGAGAAAGGGTCAGATGTGGGGGATGAGCAGCTGGGCAGTTCTGGGGGGCTTGCCCACACTACCCGACTTACCAAGCAGCAGTTTATCAGGACTGGAACCTTCACTTTTTAAAGTGAAGTGTCAGAGACTTCAAAAGTCAAAGTATAATGTTTTTATGTTCAGATTCCCACACCCCAGTTATTTTAATCGGAGGAAAACACAGTGCAGGTGAGTAAGAACATGGAGCAGCAAAGAGAACACAAGAACCTGAGTTTCAATCCTAAAAACCCCATTGAGGACATTTATTTGTGACCCCATAACCTGGCCAGGAGCCTGGGATGGTATCAGGACAGGTGTCTCACCTGATGGATGCCCGGGAGCTGGTGGTGACCCTCAGCAGGTGCTGCAGGGCCACCTCTGCGTTCTGCTTTGCTGTGGCCAGTCCTGCCTGGCCCAACTGCAGTGCCTCGTTCTCTGCCTTGCAATTCCTCAGCTGGACCTGGGGGGAAACAGGTAAAAACGATGTGAAACAACCAGAGAACTCCAGCAGATGCTTCACAACTCCTGAACACATTCACACAGCAATTTATGGTTATGTAATGTAATAAATGACTCACCCAAAGATAGTGAGGACAATAAAATGATGTAATAAATAGTGCCTAGATCCCATAACCAGACACCCTGGAAGGAGTGTCTTCCCAGAATCATGTGGGTTGGAAGGGAGCTCTGGAGACAACCCAGTCCAACCACCCTGGAGCAGGTGACAGGAAAACATCCAGGTGGGTTTGAATGTCTCCAGAGGGAGACTCCAGGCCCACCCTGGGCACCTGTTCCAGTGCTCTGACACTTTGTATGCAAAGAAGTTCTTCCTCATGCTGAGGTGGAACTCGTGTTTTGGGTTTTGGCCATTGCTCCTCGCCCTGTCACTGGGCACCACTGAGAACTGGCACCATCCAGGTCTTCCCAGCCTCTGACAGGACACCACAACTCTGAACCTTTACTGAACCTGAAAACACACTCAGGGGTTTCCCAATAGCCTGAAAAATCTTGCAGTGTCCTTTTTAGAGGCTCAACTCCAAGACATCTCCCTCCAGCCCCAGTGCCCCAGGCAGGCCCCAGGAATGCTGCTCTGTACCTGCAGCTGGGCGTTCTCCTGTCTCAGTTTGGCAGCGCTGCTCTCAGCTTTAACAGCCCGTTTCTGAAACAAAAGCAAGGATTGTTCACACCACAGAGTGCTGAGGACAGAGCAGGCAGCTTGGGCTACACAGGAACGAGTGATTCCAGCACATAACTTGGAGGGATATTGGTTAGTGGTACTCAAATGCTTTAGGAGGTGGGAACAGCTCCTTCCTCCTCTCTCCATTTCTCCTTTCTGGCATGTGCAGGTGCCATCCAGAACTCCTGGAAATTACTTATTTTGTTTTCTTGGACAAGAGGAAAAGAGACTCAACATAACAAGCAAAGAGGAAACTCTGCTCATAGTTTGTGTAGGATGTGTTGCCAGAAGGCTGCAAAAAAAGCAACTTCAGCTGATGAATCCAGAAAGTGCATTAAAGCAAAGACCTGCCTTATTCTAGAAAAAGAAAGAATTTCTGGACTGGGATGCTCTCTTGTTTCAAGAGAAAAGTTTGAACCCATCAGAGCTGTTTGGGTGCAGCAATCACTTCAGCTTCCCTCCTTCTCCTGGGAAATGAGGAAAAGAGATGGAACTGTAATTCCAGCTACAAACACCAACACTTACAGTCATCAGCTGGAGGTTTTGCTCCACGTGCTGCACCATTGCTTCCAGATCCTGTGTTTCTTTTTCTTCTTTGATTTTGTTTTCCTCAAGCTTTTTCTCAAGTTTTCTCATCCTTAAAAAACAAGAGATGACATACAGTAAGTGCTTGTAACACTGAATACCTTAGGAAGATAATTCTAGGGATCAATAAACTCATTCTTTTAAGAAAAAAGTAATTCTTCCCACAGAGCTCCAGTTCTAGGCTATGGCTCAGGGGATTTCTGTGTTCCAAATCCATCAGCATTAATGGGAACTCTACAGGTGAATGAGGGAGGGCCACAGAGAACACATGGCTGTGCACAGTCTGGCACAGATTCCAACTACATTTTTCTTCTTTAAGGACACTGTTTGCAGTGAGCCTCTCCTTTAATCCAGCTCCTCAGGTGGTTATTTCCCCCCACACTGTGTCTTACGCACTTGTCTGCTTGGGTTTCAGAGAGAATCTGAAGCTTATTGATCTTGCTTCTCAAAGTGGCATTCTCTTCTTTCAGCTAAAAAAGGAAAAGTTCTCATTAGGATGAGAGTGCAATTTCACAACACTACAAACACTCCAATATTAGAACACTCAGCCTTAATGCTGGAAACTCTTGCACTTCCTAAAACATTTGAATTTAATTTTGCACAGTTTCCCTCTCTGTGACTGACCTGCCTGGTCACTTCTCTGACCCTGTGGGGCACAGGAACATGGCACTGAGCAACCAGTGAAGATGTGACTAATTAAACGCTGCCAATTCTAAACTGACGTGACCTCAAGGCTCATGAGGAAGTCACCTGTGCCACACCCAGAGCAGAGGGGCAGGGAAGGTCCTAGACCTGACTTATACTGAAAAGTGCTTTTCCAGACCTGCTTCTCTTCCTCAGCAGCTCTTCAGGCTGTAACACTGAGCTGTGCAACAGCCTGACACGCAGCCCAGGGCTCTCCTGACAGCGAGAGGCGCCGGGCGGGCGGGCAGAGCTCACCTGCTCGTAGCTGGGCTGCCGTGGGGGCGGGCCCGGGGCCGCTCCGAGCGGGGCCGCGAAAGAGCCGCCAGCAGCGAGGAGGGCCCGCTCCACGGCCAGCGGCTGGTAGCTCTCACTCCAGTCCTCCTCCTCCTCCTCCTCCTCTTCCTCCTCCTCTTCATCCCTCACCTCTGCGGGCGCTGCGGGAAGCGGGAGCCCGAGGGGCCCGGGCGGCACCGCCTGCGNCGCGGTCCCGGCGCGGCGGGAGGGCACGGCAGGGACGGGGACAGCGCCCGGCACCGCGGGGGGACCGCCCGGGGAGGGGGACAGCCCTCGGCCCCGCGGGGGGACGGGGCGGGCATGGCGGGCAGCTCTGGGTACCATCCCGGGGAGGCAGCGCTCGGTGCGGGCCGTGGCCGGCGCGGAACATCCGCACGCCCCGACGGTGTCCCGGTGTCCGCAGGTGCGGGCTGGCGGCCGGGCGGA